>JADKYC010000003.1:600000-922743 GCA_019843955.1 Xylaria sp. 218_066 | reverse complement strand
CCCCCCCCCCCCCCCCCCCCCCCCCCCCCCCCCCCCCAATGGGGCTCGCTCCTCCGCTGCAAAACTAGGAGAGAACGCGCCTCATCTTGATCGCCTGATCCGAGAAATTGAGTGCTACCAAATGAGCCCCCAGCACAAAGAGGAGTCCATGGTGAAGGTGGGAAAACTTCGATTGTTTCATCTTCACCCGCCGCGTACTCCATTCTGATATGTCATCAAGCGAGAAACAACCCTTGGGCAATAGGAGAGAAGATGGTAAATCCTCAGATCAGAACTCAGACTAGAATGAGCGCCCGTCCAAGAAAACTGATCGATTCGCTATGCTTTACGACTATCTGTTCATTTCTCAACTGGCCCCCGCTTGACTTCGTGCCGTCACTTTGTGCTCGCTCGGAGCATCGGCGTTCAGATGGCGGTATATCATTGGCTAGCGTACGAAATCAAGCGCGCGGTATCATGAACACAAAATGCACTTTTGGCCGAAACAAGGAGACGATCGAGGAGATGGTCAGCGTGGGCTAGATGTAGTGCTTGGCTGCAGGGTGTTAAGTGCAACAAATGATCAGGCTGTGAGCTTTGCGCAGGATCGGGCTCTGGAGCCAGTGCCATGCCTGCGAAGACAGTGGTATTTAGGAGATCCCAAGTGCCCTTCAGTGTTCTTTCGGTCTCTAGTTCTCACTCTGGAAAGTAGATTCCGCTTAGACTACCCAGGCCCGTGATTTTCCTTTTCCCTCTTTTTCCGTTACTTTTTCTTTTCCTTTGCTTTTTCAGAATGGAGGGAGGGGGAGGAGGGGGAGTAGAAGTTTCCAGAGAGATTTTATTGCTGGCTGGAAATTGCGTAGTTCGTATACACTTGTTCCGCCCCATCTTGAATCGGTCTCTTGCCTTTTATTCTTGGAACTGAAGCTTCCTTAAATACTTATAATCATTTTCTCCAATGCTCGTCTCGGCCTTTTAACAATACTTTGCGTCGCGTGCCTTCTGGTATTAGCTTTGGTGACTTGCTCTGACTACAAGCTCGAGATCTTGATCGTCGCAGACGTACAGGTGAACAAAAGCATGGCCGACCAAGAAAAGAAAAGATATCAACGTGAAATCCTAGTTGATTATGTGCCAAACAAATTTGGGATCATACCGGAGATTTTATGATTAAGAAAGCATGAACACGACGCCGAACGGTGACTTCCAGGACTCGAACATCAGTGAAGGACAGTGTGACACTCTTTGTACAACTGATTTATATCCCGATATTTGATCTACTCGCGACAGGTAACGGCAAGAAGAGGTGGCGTTGCTAGATGTTTTCTCAGGTGTCATATCCGTCCTTTATGATAGAACCATCAACACACATTCGATGGCTCGCTCTACTGAATTGTCGGTTCAATCAAGATGTAATTCTGCCACCCTCGCAATCATGCTTTCATCATTCAGAGTACCCCAGCTCTCTGTCACCTTAGATATAGTGCCTTTGAGGCCAGTTTTTATTCTCTGCTGAAGCGCCGGCGAAGTGCCACGAGCAGAAGCGTCCATTGAGATTACTGCCAGCTCCAGCAGATCAGTCTGGAATTCAAGGCGAGAACGTTCTAGAATCCCCGCCTCGGGCTTGATTGGCTTTATTTCGTATTTCGCAACTGTCTCCAGGAAATCCATCGAGCCAGGATGGGAACGTAGGTTTTCATCGTACTCCATGAGGACGTGGAAAACTTGTACGATGGCGGAGCCGCGTATATAGTCACCAGCGGTTAGCTCTACGTCCTGGCCTGCAAGGATCGCGCGTAGATCAGGGTATACACATCGCGACAAGAGGTCACCGTCGTTGAAAGCTTCACGGCCTTCTGATGTGTGAAGAATACCCTCGAGAGCGGCAAGGATGGGTAAACGCAGTTCGGGCATATCCGTTGAAGTCAGATTCATTTTGTATAGTTCGGCGAAAAGATCGACCAATCCAGCGGCTTGTGTTCTTAAGGCTTCACCATCATCGTCGCGGAGCCAAGTGGCTATGAACCGGATTGCCGCCGGCGTAGTGGGGTCTTCAAATATATTCCTGCCAGAAGTACCTTCTGACTCTATGCCGCGGGCGCCTGCCAGGAATGCATCCCAACGATCTCGAAGATATTCCATGACATCACCAACCATCCTGATAAGATCTTCATGCAGTTTAAGAATTCGGTCTGGCGTCAAGCTCTTCTGAATGGTTACGTCATCTGCTGCTGTGATTAGGAAACCGACAAATGAAGTCATGATGTCCAGGGCTGCGGCGATGCGGCGTGATAGAGAGGGATACTCCGTTGTGTCGAGTTTTGGTATCAGGATGTGTAGGGTAGAGAGGATATCCACTTGCACCATTTTAGCGAAGAGATATGCAATCGGCTTCGAGGCGTCCGGATCATCAGAGAATAGGGGCCGAGGAGCCTCTTCGGGATAAGCGGCTAAGAGAGCGGCAGCACAATGAGTATATGCTCTTCGGCCATCCGCCGTTTGCTTACTTGAAGCCATATCCTGTATTAGTCGAGCTACTGGCCGAAGCCACTGAGGGTTTAACGGCCTAAGCTGAAAGCCATGTTAATGATCAATTTCGGGGAATAACACCAGATGCCTCGCCTTCATAAATGGGGTTTATCGTGCTGCCAAATGCACTTACATTAGGATCTAAACTTTCGAAGACGGATGTAATGAAGTTCAGTAGTGGGGTTGGATTATGGCCTTTGAATGACGAGATAAAGGATTGAAGAGCGTGGTTGACCTTTGCCTGCATAGCTTCTACTGGCACGGCCGCAGTCCCCTTAATCCAAGCCCAGTGGAATATAGAGAAAACAGTCTCATGTTGTGGCGCAATCTCTATCAAAGGTGTCCAGCTGTCAATATCGAGCTCGGCAAAACAAGATGCGCCACCCCCAGCTTGACTATCGGGCTGCTGGACAAGAATATGGATGAGGTCAACTATGCGCCGTGTGCTCTCATCAGAGCTAAGGAATTATCAGTATATGTGCCCATGAAGTCGAGCAAGTGACGTCCCTAACCTATAGAGTACGGCGTTCGCCAAATTGGGTATCCGGGCATAAAACCTCTCGTTTATAGCACAATCGTTTAAGAGCTTGGTGAAGGTGTAGATGACGGCGACGGCTGCGTCTAGCATATCCCCTGACTGCTTCCGCTGTTCTGAGGCCGGGCGAGAACCAGTACGGATAAGACGATCCAGAAATCTCGGAGAGATCGAATTCCAAAGCGCCTCGACCTGTTCATGTTGTAAATCGGAAGCATGATTGTCGAGAGTAGTCTTCAAGAGAAGCAAGCCGACGAAACGTGAAGTGTCGTCTTTAGCAGCAAGCAATTGATGAACCTTTTGGATCTCGGGAGGCTCCATGATGCAATCAGACAACGGAACTTATAAATTGGAACTTTTTATTCAGTGCAGTGACGCACCCATATTTCCTCAGATTAGGAGGCCGATAAACTTTTGTTGGGTGCATCTATCTAGACTGCAACTTTGCTTACCGATACCGTTTTCCTTCTATCTTCACATTAAGTTCTAAGGCTCGTAGTTGGGCTGGTTATAGTAGAATCAGGGCCGGTAACAAGCTAAAGTTGCCTGTGACGAGGATGCAACCGGCTTTATCGATAAGAGACGCTAACCAAGCAAGGGACCCCTATCATGCAGCATCCCTGCCATCAATGACGGCCGCAGGGAGCGACCATAACTTGCTCATTTCACCAATACTACACCTGGAATCCACAATGAATACACAGTGAATAGACATGGCATTTTGCGGTATCACGTCCTCAGCATGGCCAGCAGCAGGAATATTATAAGCTTTCACGAAGAGGAGGCGTCATCATCATCGTCCTCACGGTCGCCAAACGAGCCTCGGCCCCCTGCCTTTCACGACGAGCTCGACGACTTCGGCGACGACTTCGATCGCGATGAGCGCAATGCCGCCCACGATGTGCTGAGAGACGACCCACTCAACGGAGACATCGGAGATGTTCCCCTGAGCTTCAAGCGTAAACAGAAGCAGTCCATCTTCTCCCAGCCGAGTCGGATGCTGTCGGCCTTGACGGGCAACCGTTTCGGTTCGCGATCGCCAGCGTCCGGTCCTTCATCAACAGGCACGACAACACCCACATTACTCCACGCGATTGATCCCGGACGTCGCGATCCAGAAACCTTCGCTCCAGGAAATGGGCCTAAGGACGGCGTACCGCTGGATTGGTATGCGGAGGGGCCTGGAAGGAGAGTAGGCTACGAGGATATGACCGCCATCGATTGGATCTTCGAGCACACAAAGGAGAGACAGCGCCTACGCGTCCTACATTCAAGCGCGACTGGATTAATAGGGTACTTTCGTCAGTTGGCCGACTCGAGCCAAGTATGGATTATCCTCATTCTAAGCGGCCTGGCCGTCGGCGTTTTGGCGGTAGGTATCGATATAGTGTCGAATTGGTTAGGTGATCTTAAGACCGGCTACTGCTCCTCGGGCCCAGACGGAGGCGCATTCTACCTTGACAAACAGTTCTGCTGTCTGGGCTACGACCAGGGCGACAAATGCATGGGTTGGAAACCATGGGCGGCAGCTCTTGGCATAGGAACCGTCGCTGGGAAGTGGTTTATAGAATACTTTTTCTTTTTAATATTTTCAGTAAGTGTCACTATACTCTCGAAGATATGATTATCCGGACTAATGTCTCCTGAGGTTACTTTCGCTCTCAGTGCTGGCTTTCTCGTCAAAGAGTACGCAATTTATGCCAAGCATAGTGGTCTACCAGAGATCAAGACAGTATTGGGTGGCTTCGTCATTCGCCGGTTTCTAGGGAGCTGGACATTGGTCACAAAATCACTCGGCTTGGTGAGTCTATACTGAGCTGCTGTTTGTACGTCAACTAATTATTCGTAGTGCTTGGCCGTTGCGTCCGGTATGTGGTTGGGCAAGGAAGGCCCGTTGGTGCATGTGGCATGTTGCTGTGCCAATTTATTCATCAAACTGTTCCCGGATATCAATGGTAATGAAGGTGAGGATACACCTATTTCCTTTTCAGTGAATATGAATACTGACTTGCCTGTAGCGAGAAAGCGAGCGGTTCTCTCGGCCGCTGCTTCTTCCGGAATATCTGTCGCCTTCGGCTCTCCCATCGGAGGTGTATTATTCAGTTTAGAATCGCTTTCCTATTATTTTCCAGATAAAACGATGTGGCAAAGTTTTGTGTGCGCCATGACAGCCGCTGGCGTACTCCAGGCCTTGGACCCTTTTCGGTCAGGCAAACTTGTGTTGTACCAAGTCAAGTTCTCTACAGGGTGGCACGGATTCGAAATAATACCGTTCGCCTTACTGGGAATACTGGGCGGGGTATACGGCGGCCTTTTCATCAAGGCCAATATGCGCGTGGCACAATGGAAGAAGTCGACTACCTGGCTCCCAGGGCCACTGACCCAAGTCGTCATCGTCGCCTTCCTTACCGCCCTCATCAACTATCCGAATTTCTATATGCGAGCTCAGGCTTCCGAGCTGGTCGCTTCACTCTTCACCGATTGTAGTCTCGTGCTCGACGACCCTTTCGCACTTTGCAAGACGGGCGCGGCCTCTGCTAGCACTATCGTGTTATTACTTTTTGCCTCTATCCTAGGCTTTTTTCTTGCTTCCGTCACATTCGGCCTGCAGATCCCAGCGGGCATCATCCTGCCTTCTATGGCGATTGGCGCATTATCCGGTCGTGCTATCGGTATCATCATGGAGATCTGGCAGCACAACCACCCGCAATTCTTCGCCTTCAGCACATGCGACCCAGACGTGCCTTGTGTCACACCGGGTGTCTACGCTATCATTGGCGCCGCAGCGACCCTGGCTGGCGTCACACGTCTTACTGTCTCCATTGTTGTCATCATGTTCGAGCTAACGGGCGCCCTCACCTACGTGCTGCCCATCATGATAGCCGTGATGCTCTCCAAATGGGTCGGCGACGCCTTCTCGCGCCGCGGCATCTACGAATCGTGGATCCACTTCAACGGATACCCCTTCCTCGACTCCGGAGACGAAGGCGGCGGCTCGCAGCACGTTCCCGATATCACGACAGGCCAGATCATGACGCGCATCGAAGACCTCGTGGTGCTCACCGCCACGGGACACACAATCGCCTCACTGCGCGCAGTGCTAGACTCGTGCGCCTACCGCGGGTTTCCCGTCGTCAGCGACCCGCGCGACGCCGTGCTGCTAGGTTACATATCGCGATCCGAGTTAACATATAATCTAGCAGCGTGCAATCTCCCCCCTGAGACCGAGGCCTTCTTCAGCCATCAGCCACTCGCAGATCCGCGCTCGACGCTCGACCTGCGTCCCTGGATGGATCAGACACCTCTCACGCTCCCCAGCCGTAGCTCGCTACACCTCGCCGTCTCGTACTTCCAGAAGCTCGGCGTCCGCTACGTCCTCTTCAGCGACCGTGGCGTGCTGCAGGGCCTGCTGACCAAGAAGGACTGCTGGTACGTCCTCAACGGTGTCGAGGAGACGCGGCGGACTGGTACGCCGGACGGGCCTAGGGGTATGGGTATTCGGCCTGTTGTCGGCGGCGATGCCGCCGCGGATGAGGAGAATGATCTCCTTGGTGTTAGAGATAGATTACAGCCTGAGTCTCCTAATGATGATCGGGCGAGCGGCATATTATAAGGATGGGTTCTTTCTTTTTCTTGAGTTGGTTCCAAGGCGAAGTGGATTTGAGGGTTATGTACGGTATTGTATATATTTATTTTTGCGCGGTACGGGATAGAACACGGCGTAGGTATTGATATCAATATTTTCATAACAAAGTGCCTCTTCGACACTACGGCGCCAACTTACCACTTACCTCTTGAAGCCGCAGCTTCAAATACCCCTTCTCGCTTCTTCATGGCCCCGTTGGGACCAATGCATATATAGCTTGACGACGCCGCATTATTCGCAATAGGGCTTATGCAGGGGTCCGAAGGGGTTTCTGGAGCTGCAGCGTCAGAAAAATGGACATCTAAAATTTGACCTAACGGCACTGTTGATTCGTGAAGCTGCAGCTTCAGAAAGTCCCTCGCGCTCCTCGGCGGCCTCCACTATCAGTAACACTTCGTGGAATAGACGTGGCACAAATATTATTGCTATCAATGACGCCGCAGCTTCAAATGCCCCTTCGCTCATATCTTGGTAGTTCCACTGCGATGGCGCGACGCGGAATAAACATGGCACAGGTGCTGTTGATATCATAAGATAACGATTCTGAATTGTTCGAAGCCGCGGCTTCAAATAGTCCTCTTCTCACTCACCCTCACTCTTCTTACTAGGAGCGACACTACACGTGATGGAACGTATATACGTCACACGAGAGGCGGACGACCAGGCGCAGAAGTAGCACGTGAGATCATCCCACTACCTAAGACCATCGATAAAGAAGGAGCGTTCCATTACTGATGTGTAATTATACTGGCCAAACTGGCTATATTGCTGCCTGGTCCAAGAGCTTGATTGATATTGTGTACGGCGGCCAAGGCGTGGCACGAAACCCTCTATTCGCTTTTAGTTTCGCAACACTTGAGAGCCAGATAATCCGTGCTAAACTGTCTCCAAAGCTCTCCTCTCCTCTTCGCCCCAATAATCTCTCAATCGAGAGGAGAAAAAAGGGCTGTACTGTGTACAAGGCCACCGTGAAACGCCTATCTCTACACTCCCGTCCGATCACCTCCGGGTCCTCATGCATAATACAAGTTTGAAGGCAAAGGGGTATCGATCCTTTCCCGACTGCCGATAGTAGCGACATTGAACTCCTTCCGATGCAAATGATTCCTTATACCATATACCCATATGCTGTACGAACGCTGGAACGATGACTGTTATAGAAGAGATATGCCGGGCTAGCAGGCATCGACATGGCATTCCAGCCCCGATGCTGTAACGAGGCGAAATGCGTGCCGTCCTCCGTAGACTGTGTGCCTGCTCGTTTCTCCCGAGCTTTGGCTGCTGCTGGTTGATGCCTCTATTCCACTTCCTGTTGCCAGCATCCAGTTGGCTATAACATGACTACTTCACTCCCCTCCCCGTCGTCTCGCGTCTTCACCACGCCGAAAATACTGGGAGGGGAGCCATTCCGTCGATATACGAATACTCGACTTGGATCACACACCCATTGGCCGCTTACCCTTTTTCGTTGCGGTCATGACCTTTAACTCGAGGTGGAAGTAGGATTTAACTACCTTCCGATTCTTATCTCTCAGTTCCACCTTTGCTCGGCAAACCGGGCAAGTCCGTTTCATGCTGTCGATATGTAGCGATGAATGTAGACACTCGGAACAGAATAGATGGCCTAGCAGCTAAATGTCAGTAATTGCGTAGCGACCCGTGAGAACATACATACCACAATGGGTGACAGTCAGCGCTGTTGTATCATCCATACAAATGACACACTGGAAATTGCCGATCTTCACTCGATTGTCTACCTTAGGTGCCATGAGCTCAACAGGAACCTCAGTAGCGTTGGACAAATCTATCGTTTCAGAGCCATCCTGCCCATCAAGACCCAGACCCAGGGGATCATCGTCACCGAACGGGCACCCGTCGCTGTCAATAGGCGGCTCTTTCCGCCTTGTCTTGTTGGGGCGACTGGAAGGGGATGTGGCAGCAGAAGATCGTCTCTTTCGGCTTGAAGGATCAGCACTGGCGAGGCTCTGCCTCCGGGTCATTGTCGGCATCGTTGCCAATGGTATCGACGAGTCGATTCCAGAGCCTAGGGCATCAAATCCGGGCTCCTCCTTAGTTAGGTCGACCGCTCCTCCTCTCTGTGCTATTCGTCTTCGGGTCGATGGTGGCATTTCTTGCTCGGCCGCGAGAAACTTTGATTGGCGACGAGGGGGCAAGGACAGTCCAGTCGGCGAAGTGGGGTGACTTAGTGGAGGCAAAGACGGAGAGGAGAAGTCTTGGTTAGCCAAAGTGGCGAGGTAGTGGTCGTCAATGCTTCGTGTGGCTCCAGTGGCTGGTGAAGGCTGCTGAGCCCGAGACAGAGAGGGGTTTGACCAAAAATTCGTGTTGTTCATATGAGGCTGTGATAATATGGCAGGCGTTGTAGTGAAATAGGACGAGGGGTTCGCAAAGGGATAATACTGCTGGCTTCCCTGGATGGCGGGCTGTGGTCCGAGCTGGTAGTTCTGTGAAGGCGCATGTAGATGATGATAGCCACCACTATAGCCACCCGAGGGATTATTGAGCTGTTCAGGAAACCAGTGGCGGGGTTGATGTACCAGCGTCGGCGTTTGTATTTGCGTCTGGGGTTGCGGCTGCGGTCGCGTCGATGTCGATGTCGGTGTCGATGGTATTACGAGTGAGAGTGGGTATGAAATTGGGCAAGGGAGTTCCCGTGGCGTGGTGCAGAGGGCGCTATTAAGTACACCGCTGACGTGAAACCAGGGGAAGTTGGTGGTGTTCGGGGTTGTGTGGAAAGGGCTGGACAGGGTATCGCCGACGGTGGCAAAGAGCGAGTCGTTGTTCGAGGGGCTTGGGAGTGGGGAAATCGAGTAGCGGCCCGGGACGGTGTCGTTGGCGATGGGGATGTCCAGGCGAACGTCGGGAACCTCGAGGTCTCTGAACAAGCAGTGGTCGAGGGCGCCGGGGCCGGTGGCGGCCGTGTTGGGGTCGGCGTCGGCGTAAGTGTTGACGTATGCAAGGGAGGCAACGTTGGTATTGTCGCGGTTGCTGTGGTTATGATTGTTGCTGTTATTACAGGCAGGATTGTGGTTTGGTGCTATTCGGCCATCTAAAAGTAGTGCGTTGGCGACAAGCGCCGTTGTCTTAGCTTCCCAGTCTCCAAGTCGCGAGGGAACGCTCGAGCGGAAGATCTGGACGGATATTGCGGGCTTGATGTGTTGTTGATGTGTTGTTGATGTGTAGATGTGAGAATGTGTGAAGAAGCGGACGAGGGAAAAGAAATAAAACGGCGTGCTTGCAAACAAGAGGCCAAAGGGATCAAAAGGAGCAGGATGATGCTGATTACGCAGGAAATGTAGTTGGGAGAACACTACCTCTGGAGGAGCCGCCCCAGGTGGCCATGTTTTGCTTGAAATGATCCCAAGTCAAACTATAACAACGACAATGCCAAAGCCAAAGTGGGATGGCGCTTCGTTGTTGCGGCAAGTGTTTCCTTGATCGTTTTCGCCGCCGGCCGACCTGGCACTGTGAGGAGAGGAGCGCTAAGAGGCCCATTAGCTAGGGTCTGTACAGTGAGGGTAATACGTACAGTATATACTAAGGTATCTATACACTATACAGCCTTGGAGGTAGATAACCTCGCCACTTGACAGCGGCTGCCAGAATAGCAGGTCCCTTTTCTCTTCTGCTCCTGAGGTACGTCTTTGACCATAACCTTGGCTGGCTGATGGTCAAAAAATAATTGTCGGTCGAGCGAAAATCAGAGAAAATGAGCGGGCTTAAAAAGATAAAACGAAGTCGTGTCCTTGGCTCATACGATCTTCGGCGGGTAGTAGCGGGATACTGCGTATTGCGTATTGCCGATTGCGTATCGTCTGTTCGTCGTTTTGTTTTTCCGCTTTACGACTGACTGTTTGGAACTAACTTAGTGCCCGTGTAAGCAGACGCAGACGGGTGGATAAGTAGATCGGGGAGAGTAAGTCGGCAGGCAAGCAGAGCAGAGCAGAGCCTCGTACGGTCGAATCGTGTGTTCAAGTCGTTCCCCCCGGGTCCTGCTCGGGTCTTATAAGTACTCGACATGGAAATATGATTACTAGTCTAAATCCGAGGTAGTTGCGTACTACCTGCCATTGCACCATTGTATGAGGCTACCATTCTTGGAAAACAATCTGAGAGGGTACTTTGCAGTAGAGTCAATCCCTACCTAGAGTTACGTACATAGGTATGTATTCAATGTAGAACTTCCAAACAGGAGGTTTGCAGTTATTCATGTTCGATAGTGGGGTGATCTAATTTCATACATACATACATACATACATACATACATATGTCGTCAGATCACAGCAATTCACTCATGCTTTCTCTTATTCCCTTCTCGGTGCTTTTCGTCATTCTCTAACTCCGGCCATTCCAGTCATATTTGCATTCATCCGGTCAATATTCTGTCTAATCAGTCGCGCTCAAGCCCGTCACGTTAGGCGCTGTACCACATCAAGCTATCTGTCACATTTCAATTCGGCCACAGCAAGCATCATCATCGGGAGGGTTGCGCTTCTCGCCCCTAGATCTTGTAAAGCGTAAAGGTACCCCTGAACAACCCGGTATCACTCATCTCTTTGCGGCCGTTCTAGCGCCACGGAGCTATGACAAACATCTCCTCGGCTTTGACAGGCTATCCGGTCGGCGGCGAATACAATAATCCTCTTATCTAACAATGACCGAGTGCAAATTTTTCCACGTTACTACTCTATTTTACACCGGGGACGAAAAGCAGCCAAGTGCTACATAGACGGTACGACCCCAAGCTGACTCTCAATGTCCGCTCCGTACGACTTGGAGCAAACCTCGCGATTTCTTCTCCACAGCCTGCTTGTGAGTTGCATCCAGGGTGTGGAATAGTGTCTAAGCGATACACAAGGCAGTTTGTATTGGCAAACCTTCCGAAACTTGAATGGCCAAGTTCTTTCTGCATTTCCATTTAATCGGCTTTTTATTACCCCATTTAGAGGCCATCATTGGTAGAAGCATTGTTACTGCAGCACTCTACGACATTGACCTCGTTGCGGCCCTGCGATGCAACTAGCGCTGTATATTGGGAAAACAACCGAGTAGAAATTACTCAAGTATATTTAATCATCTATATCCCTCCTCAGTTTGTGAGGCAAATCAACTTATTGAGAGCACAATCCGAATACGCGTTTATGCATTCGTCTCGCAGCTATACAATTCGTTTGATATGGCTCCAACGCAATAGACATCTCGGCTTTACAGTTAGGTACAGTTTATATCAACTTATCTGCGAGTTCGACTTGAGACAAAACTTTCTTCGCGATTACCACACGGTATATGGCGTATACATCGCGAATATACGTCTACCTTCTACAGGTAACCCGCCTGCGCTCTCTGTTCCTCTGCATCTACCAGCACGATCATCAGACCCCTAGTTCAAGTCCAGCTCCTTTTGATTCCGAGGATGAACAAGTCATTTAAGGTTGTACCGGGGTTGCACACAAGATCAACAATATTAATATCTCCCCTGCAAGGTCTATACCCTGATTTCTAGCACTAAGAACCAACTCACGCGTCAGTCCGAGGCAGAATTTGACTCATGATTGTAGGTTTCTTCCGAAAGGAAAAGCACCAGGAGATAATCATGTTGCTCGAGGCATTCTATCTGGGGACATCCCACGATATTTCGGTAAAGAAGTATTAGTCATCCATAGTAGTAGCTAGACGGCCAAGACCACATTGCCACAAGCGATTAAACTAGCCTGACTTTGGGAGAGGGTGATCTTATATGTAACTAGCTGCATCTTTTCGGACACCGAATTTACCGATCTTCTGCCGTTTCGGAGATACTCAGCTGATATTAGTGTGAGATCCGGGAGAATCTAGCCGGAACATGAATACTTCAAGAGTTAGTAACGGCTGTCTTCCGCCAAATATTAGTGCTGGTCTCCTTCTCTTTCAGGTCAATGTGTTGTTTCATGACGTATTTACTAGCGCTTAATACGGGTTTCAGGCGCGCGGCTTTATGGACGGTTTGGATTTGGGACATGCGGTGGCTCGCCGAAACGCCGAGGAGGCTGCGGCTGAGGTAGAGCGTGGTTTCCGATGTTCAAAGTTATGGGAATTCGAAAATTTTATTAGAAATAGATATCATTCAGTGTGGTAGCGTTATGCGGGATAAGAAACCTTTCGATCATTGCTCAAGCAACCGATCACAGGGAGATAAAGATTTGTTAAGCGAAATAAAGAACTGATTCTACTATATTCTCTGCCTACATTTACATGACCATAGTGAATATGTTGGTTGTGATTCTGAATAGCGCTTTCGAGGCAGCATTCACACTGCCTAATTACTTGCATCTTGCGAAGGTCTCGCCGCTCCTGACTTGTTAACATCATCATCCAGGCTTGAAGTTCCAGTGAACCTGCTTAGTACCATAATAGATATCTTGAAAAATGTTATGATGGACGATGGGGACACCACTAGACCTCTAAGCGTGGGATGTCTTCATTTTCGGCTTTAAGTCGAGAGCCACAGTTAGGAATTACGCTTGTTAAAGGACTGTTTAATGCCACAGCTCAAGTTAATTGATCCTGGCTACATACAGGTGTCCCGGAGGACAACTATACATAGTACTAGCTATTTTTAATTCAATATATTTGATGGGTGGTCAGAGGCTGAAGTGATCAAAGGAAGTTATTGGCAGCACTATATTTGACTTTTATTGATAGCCAGATTAATCGAATAGCATTATATCATAGGACGTTCAACTGAATTAGGACAATGGCAGAGGCAATTCTACCTCGGCCTGGCTCTGATACATTCCTGAACCTCGATCATGAGCTGCAGGACCTTATTATCCAAGCCATGGTGATTGAGCATGAAGACTAATCCTTGTTCAAAGTGATGGTGAAACAAACAGAACAAGGCATGAGGACCCCCCTACCTTTATGCCTTAGCCAGGAACTCGCAGATTTAAACTACTCAACTTAGCAAATAATATAGTTACCGATGTTTAATGCATAAAAGGTACTCAGTTCGAAGCCTATAATGGTTCCTTTAGCTAGCCTAGCTTACTGCTTAAAACTTCATTTTAACAGAGCAGCTTACAAAGATTTAGTTGTTCATGGTATATACTCACTCTATAAGCATGTTATAACGGGCAGATATTGCTCATATAATATGAAGGAAATATAGTTCATTAAAGAGTAAAAAAATAAAAATTTAATGCGCCTTGCCTTGGGTGTTTTCTCAAGCCCCCAAGCTACAACGCGCCCTGCTTTCGCATTGACGGGTATTTCTTTGCGGTCGTCATCTGGCACTGCTTCGCCTCAGACAACTCTAGTCTTACTTATAGGTGCCACCTCCCCCCGGGTTGGGAGGTGGCAGCTACTTTCAGATCAGAGTTTAGCCAGGACCGTATCTGAACCGTGGTGCTCTGGTGGTCACAGAGGGCGACCTCTACCACCAGGCCATCTGGTGCTTGGTGAAAGACCCAGGAGTTAAAGTTACTTATAAGGCCTAGGTGATAGATAGAGTTCCTAGGCAACAGCGTTGAACGCGGTGGCTTGAGGTAACGCGGTACCTTATTACGCAATACTTTATTACGCGTACCGCGTCTTGTTACGCCACCTGGATTATAAGGCATGTGCCTAGGTATTTTTGAAGGGGGATCTGTACCTTTGGCTTCTAAGTTCATTCTTTAGGGCTTCTAGAAGATGTTGGTCACTTAGTAATAACTTGAGTCTCCTAAAGCTTTATATATTGATCTGGTATTTCTTACAGTCCACGCACGCTCTGAACCCTCGAAACAATTGTACATATTGCGCTCAGAGATTTACGTATGATAAACAAGTAATAGTTGCTATTATGATTGTGAAGAAACCTAGTTATTAAATCGCAACGGTAAATTAAACCAGCCTTTCTCTCTTGCTGTTTTAGACAAAGCACTGGCGAGTTCAAGGGCGACATACTGTTTCTAAAGATGAAATTGATTGTATTAACTTCTCTTACTATAGCTTGCTATTATCTTCAGATTTTCAGTTGAGCTTATATAATTGTACGGAGGATACTGCTTTGTTTCTTTGCGATCTTCGACTCAGCAGCCATTGCTGCGCCCCGACCAAAACGCGATATAATAAGAAATAACAGCTGATGATTATCAGAGAGCTAAGCGTGATATACTTTTTATAAATTCGGCATCCTAGAACCCAACAAATCTATATGTTGAAATGTAAAGTTTGCCAACAATAGAAACTATCGGCATCTAGGCACGGCTATCCCGTAGCTCTGATGAAACAAAGTAAAACTACGAAGGTAACAGGTTCTGCGTTCCAATTACCTAAGAAAGATAGTTCACCACAACCCCATCGCGCAAACTAGATTGTGGGTGTATCGCTAACTCACAAAGAAAGGGGAACAATTGAGCCCTATCGACCATAGGAATACTACTAGAGTAAAAAATTCGTAAGTTGTAGCTTCGGACTTTGACATGCTTCCGTTGACTAGTAATTTACCTTTGAATATTAGGATCAATTACTTGCCTGGGTCTCTTTGGATTAAATAGCTAAGGATACTCGGTTCTCAATTTTGTTGTATATGTTTAACTAATTAGTTACCGGAATTTGGAATTATAAGCTTACATTTTCGGTCTTACAATCCCTTGTTATACACTTCATGGACTTTTAGCATGTATTTACATATGGACGTGTCTATACGTATCTTAGTGGTGCTGACCGAGAAAAAAAGCGAGCACTCCTTGTTACAATGGGAAATAAGGATGAGGGTTCGTTCAAAGCTCTCCAATTAAGATTAAATCTATGAAGTATACATATCTCGCATGTTCGCATGTCATTTTCATATCCGCTTGGAACGCCTTCATTTATTGTTTGAAAGTGCGCGCATGTCGGGACAACTTCTCCAATTTGCGGTGATAGGCAGCAAGGCCAAGATTATGTTTATGGTCATGGCATCAAAGATGGCGGCCGACGCTTGCCTGCCCAGTCAGATTTTTTGAACATGTAGATAAGACCTCGAACAACGGTGGGTAATGTAATGTAGTCGAGTCGATCTTATTGGCAACGTTGCTGCGATGCACATTGGCTATGCTACATGACTAAAGATAGGGGGGCACCTCTGATCACATTGCTAACCTGCAGAAGTACCAAAAGAGCAAATAGGCGTCATGGCTGATTGCATCTGCAGGTAACCCGTGGGTAGCAATAGACGCAGAAGAAACACATTGAACGGCATGGGCTCACTTGGGGATCATGAAAGCCAAGTCAGACAGTGTGATCCAAGGTGCAGGAGATTCCCCTCTTCCGGTCGAAATCGTATTGGCTACAATTACTCCAAGGAAATCCATTTGTCGCTTTTTAGCGAGGCAATGAAGTGAAATAGGTATAAGAACAGGCCAAGCATTTCGAGGCGCATATATAAATAAAATACAACTTTCCAGAAAGAAGGTAGCATGGCCATGGGAATTCACAGTGTAGCACAGCTGTGAGATGCAGAGTATACGCACCCAAACACGTGAGTGCTGCAGAAATCTTCATCTTCATCCATAGCAGGGGACATGATTGATAGAGACCACAAATCACGCAACACATGCAACACCACACTTTCTTACCAGGGCTTCCCAAGATCCAATCCGCGCAGATATAACCCTGCAAGTCCACGACACCCCAAGATCTGGATACGCCCCCAGATTTTCGGGAAGAGCGTAGTACAAAATCTCCCCCAGACTCACGAATACGCCCTCAGATCTGTCTTCTAATCCCTGGGTATGTCCAGATCTGAGCACAGTGGGGACAGAGTAGAACCTTCCAAACCCCTGGGAATATGGCCATGTGATCCTGTGGCAACACGCTTCTCGAGAATCATATCTGCAGCCAACCAGGACCGGGGTGGGATTTGTGTGTGTCTGTGTGTTCGGATGGAATGAATGATCTCAGGCGATGAAGCACATTCGCGTCCTGTTGTGACACTGCGGATGTGATGAGATACCCGACGTTTCTTGTGACACACCCCATTTACTACGGATACTGACAGGACAGGGCAATGATTCTGGGTTTGTTTCCCGAGACCACGGTATCTGAGTTCATGATTGGTCCTGATCTTGTCTCACAACTTGCGCACGTGCCTCTCAAGGAGCTATGTCTGTCCGCGATTGCGTTTCCTGTTCTGCTAAGAGGGAGATCGTAAGCCGACCAATAGGCACATAGAAGGCGAAATAAGTCCCATAATTTTCTTGAAACGTTTTCGGTGTTTGATAATGGCCTTTCATTTTTTTATAATTAACTAGTGGGACATGTTCAAACCGAGTAGGTGATTTCGTACAAGATCCGAAGAGTAGGCATTTATCTAGACAATAAACAGATATCTGTATATATATGTATGTTTCCAAGAGAGACTTGTAAGAATGAGGAAATGAAGGATAAATGAAGGATGCCATGGCTGAGAGAATGTAAATCCAGGTCGGTTGTATGCCGCAGAGGACCCCGTAACATACTCGGTATAGACCAGAGCCCCTGCCTAGCGCTTCTGTCTTTGGATTCGTGGGAAGTTTGTCAGATTGCTCGAACTGGTCTCGAGAATCGACATACGAATGCGAGGCATACCAAGAAGCCTGTGACACCCAACCCAATGCCCAAGTACCAGGCGCCTCTATAACCCTTCAGAATTTCCTCTGGTGTTTGCCCACTTCCATTGACATGGAGTTCCACAGCCCCGGCTATGCCAAGTGAAAGAGCGCCGCTATAATTAACGACAATAGTGACGAGGCTAGCAGCAATGCCTTGGTGCTCGCGTGCTACGAGGTCCGACAACATGAGAGTGGCAGCGGGAAAGCTGAGATCCATGCCCCAAGTGATAATAATATTACAAAAGAACGTCTGCAACCAGTACGACTGGCTGATGGGAGCAGTAGCAATTAGAGTGATGCCAATAGTGAAAGCAAGAAGCGCAAGGGCCATCACAACAGCGGGGCCGACGCGGTGAATGATGAGCCCTGTGGTTAAGGCGGCCGCGATACCGGAGACGAATATCGGGCTGTGCCAGGCCGTGGCAAGAAGCGGCGAGGCGCCGCGCAGAACCTCGTAAAACTGCCAGATATAGAAAATATATATACCAAAGCAGCCCCACCCGCAACCAACCGCCGCTAAAACGAAGCCTACGCCGACGTTGAGGGCCTCGAGGGGAATGAGAGGTTTGCGAGCCCATTTCTCGACAACAACAAAGATGGCGCAGAGAAGGATACCAGAAACCAGAAGCACTGATACATACGCGTTCTTCCAACCGGCTAGCGATCCCTGATTCAGGGCTACGCTGATAAGAACCAAGCCCGAGACGCCGGTGAGGGCTCCTAGGACATCGAGCTCAGCGCATAGGTTGATGAATCCCTGGTGATGTTGGCCCCCATCGTTACTGATTTCGTCCCTCCCAATCACAATTGAAGGATCCGGGATCACGTATAGACCAGCCAATGCTACGCCAATCAACAGGATAGCGAAAGCCCAAAACGCATACGGCCACCAGATTAGAGCAAATAGGCTTGTGATAGCTGGACTGATGATGGCAGACGCGGGTGCCATTGCTCCGAAAATAGCGAACAACATCGCTTTTCTTGGTCCCGGCACGTACGTCACACCTAGAAGGGCAACGCCGTTTGGGATTATCAACGCGGGGCCAATCCCTTGCAAGATGCGAGCAAGCAGGAAGACGGTATAACGGCCCTGACTGTGCATCGAAGTCTGGATGGGTACGAAAATGGAAAATCCTGCTAGCAGTGAAAAGAATGCGAACCAAACATTTCCAATCAGGAAAAGCCGTTTATAGCCGTAGATATCGCCTAGCCTCCCAGCGAGAAGGATGAATGTTCCTACTGTGAGACCATATCCAGCCATTAGCCAGACAAGCTGTGCAGGCTGCGTGGCGCCAAGGTCGGCTGCTATGAGCTGCAGTATGCAAAGTGTTTGGTGGAAACCCGAGTCTAGGAGCGGTTGTTAGATTCATCTTGGCTCGTGGGTCCGACATGGTATGCGTGAATTGGGACAAGTTGTCCGAATGAAGGGAGTTGAACTGGCTAAGGAATACTCACGGGGAGTGAAGTTAGCCGTCGAGACCACCAAAAAGAAGGCTAGCTCGTGGGCAATACTCATTGGCTTTCCAAAGAAGAAATAGGTGCGCTGATCTTGTTCGCTTCTCTTTTCCATATCACTGTCATTACTTGCCACGGCCTCGCCAGTATTAGAATCGCTTCCAGTTGTTATTATAGATATGAGAGTATGATCTCTGCGGTGGTCTGCGTGTGCCATCGAGGGCTCCCACGTCATTCTCACAGTACTCTGTCCAGGAGTTTCAAAGTGAGGTAGCTCGCTAGTCTGTCCACCTCGGCGTACTTTGAAGGACGGTCGTGATACCATATTGCCTAGCTTGCCACGCGGTGGCTAAATCGTAGCCGCTTGTAAGTGATAGCTTAAACCGTTCCAAGACTGCTCTTGAATTTACAAGGAGGTATGGGGATTAGGCTGGATCTAAATACGATTTTGTCATACTGGGCCTTTTTCTTGAGAAAATATGGTACTCGTCCTTTTATTAGGGAAGGCGTCTGACGTGACTTCACGGCCGTAGTCAAAACTAAAGCGGAAACTCTCTAAAGAGCATCATTGATGGACATGCCACCAGGGGGCTGTCTGTCCGTGGAACATTGAGTGCATGTTGACGACGATACAGTGTAACTGTTTCCACGTCTCCCCTACAGACAGCATGAAAGTCAAGGCTCGAGGGTTGTAATACCACTGGTCCATTCCGTAGACTGAACGGATCACAACATTAGCCACCTCGATGCGGAGTTAGTCATCACTAAGTGGGAAAACGAGCATGGGTTTCCAGACCGCACTCGCTTGACACCCTAGAAGAGAAAGTCATCTAGAATCGCGCTTCTAACCCCAGCAGATTGATATGCGAATTGCCGATAGCTGAAAAGCTGTTTCGGGAACATTTCGATATATCGTTTCGGTTTAGCACCGTGGCGTCAGCAATGTCGCGCGTCTCTACAGCGATGTTTAAGACTAAACATCATGATCAAAACGATCGTCATATGGCAACATGTAGTCGGGGCTGGCAATGGATTTGAGACTTGCGCTGGGTATCGAATTAAACTCGGTTCAGCATGTATACAACGTCGTGTTCACCAAGCTGATGTTCACACTAACAGACGGTTTCTCTAATCACAGCTCTCCTACTCATTGGTTCCAGAGGCCGCCGGTTCTGAACAATGCTCAGGAGTGGCGCAAAGCACTGAATGATGACACCTACCTGACGACTCAAAGTGAGTGAAACGGAATCGCTGTCTTGACGCCGGGAAAATGGCCTGTCCAGGGGTTCGTAGCTTATCTGGACCGAAGCGCTGTTGGCCAGATACCAGTGCATACCACGGGAATACACGTAACATGTCCGTCTTACCCGACCCGAGACATTGGTTGGCGAATCTGATCCTGGGGCAAGTGATGCCGCCACGCCGTTGGCGAGGGGGGGCGAGCTACGTTCTGCTTCGTCACATCTATTTGATAATGAACGAGTTACCTGTATGTGTGCATGTTGCATGTTGCATGTCGGTGTGTGCTAAGATGCACCTAGAAGGAAACATGTACATATACAGTAGGTTAGCTGGTGGAGATAAGATAAGGTCATTGGTGTTGCTGTTTGAGCGCGAACTCGAGGTTGCAGCCGTTGCCAACTGAAGAACAGCTGGGGGGAGCTATGGCGCGCTTGACCCCACATCAAGCTAACCATCATAAATTTATTTTTGCCGTCATGTACTGGAGCTTGGGGGGGGGGGGAGTGCGCCGGCGGCGTTCTGTATCGCCATCGTCGCATAATTGAAGTCTCCGAACGCACTCGACATCCCTATTCCAATTCCCACTTCAACCCGCCATGTCCCTGGATGTGCGGTAGCAATGCTGCATCATGCCAGCAGCTATATGAGAGGCGCATCGACTCCAGGCTTCGTGCGCCTTGCGAGGCATCGGGCGCAATGCCAGCGACCATGGCTGTCGCATCTAAGATGGCAAACGAGTGCAGCAGCGACTGCGGCCCAGGCGCTCGGAGACCGGGCGTCTCCTGTGAGCTCCAGGAGCCTAGCCGGTTAGTCTTGAGAGAAGTTTCGTGCCACGTTGATCATCTCCTAAAACATCCCAGTTCCGTCCGAAGCTCGATTCAATGAGATAGGAGTGCAACATCTCAGCTCCTACGTACACAAGCAAGTCTTCCTGAACGAGGGCGTTCCACCGCCTAACGAGCTCGTAAATCTTTCGAAAGACCACTTGCGTCGCCACAATCTCCTCGGCAAGAATACCGACAACACTGCTCCCATTGCTTTCGATATTCCCCAAATCCAGGGCCGCACCCTGGACGAACATTTCTACAAACTCGGCGCCGATTGTGCAGAGCCTTTCCTGAGCTATGCCAAGCAATTTGCCCTAGAGAATGCACCCCCTCGTCCGAAGAAATGGATACGTCGGAGTGGTTGGACCAGGTATCCTGCGGATGGGTCTAAACCATCGCCCGTGGAGGCTCCGGACGAGAACATGCTCTGTTTCGACGTTGAAGTTATGTGGAAAGAAAGCTCATTTGCTGTCATGGCTTGTGCTATGAGCCCGACTGCGTGGTATGCTTGGCTTTCACCGTGGCTACTGGGTGAATCGGATTCCGACAAGCATTTGATTCCCTTAGGCAATCCTGGCCGCGATCGCGTTATTGTCGGCCACAATATTGGATACGATCGCGCTCGCATCCTCGAAGAATACGACTTGAAGCAGACGAGAAACTCCTTCTTGGATACCATGTCGTTACATGTCGCTGTTAATGGAATGTGCTCTCAGCAACGACCAACATGGATGAAACACAAAAAGAGCCGGGAACTACGGGACAAGATCGCCAAAGAAACTCAAGATTTGGATCTCGCGAATCTCCTAGCCAGCAACAGCTTACGTGATGATGAAGAAGAACTGTGGGTTGAGCGAAGCTCGATCAATTCGCTCAGAGATGTGGCCAAGTTCCATCTTAATACCACTATTGATAAGGATGTGCGAAATGATTTCGGTGAGTTGGATCGCGACGGAATTGTTAACAAGCTGGATGAACTGCTGGATTATTGCGCTGCGGATGTAGCCGTTACCCACCGTGTGTACAAGATTGTCTTCCCAAATTTTCTACAGGTTTGCCCGCATCCCGTCAGCTTTGCTGCATTGCGGCATCTCTCTTCAGTCATCCTGCCTGTCGATAAATCTTGGGATGCATATATCGCGAATGCCGAAGCGACGTATCACAAGCTATCCGATGCCATCCAGGAGCGGCTGATAGGCCTCACAGAGAAGGCATTGGTGATTAAGGACGACGAAAATAAGTGGAGCACAGATCCCTGGCTGAAGCAACTGGACTGGTCTGGACAGGAGATCAAGATGGTCAAAGGGAAAAAGAAAGGTGACCCGCCCCGGCCCGCAGCCCGACAGAAGAAGCCAGGCATGCCGAAGTGGTACAAAGGGTTATTTTCAAAGAGCAACGGGCCTATGAATCTGACGGTCAGGACGCGTATAGCCCCTCTTCTGCTTCGACTTGCTTGGGATGGCTATCCGTTGCATTGGTCTGATAAGTACGGCTGGACATTTAGGGTACCACTTGAAGATGCATCCAAGTACAGCTCCACCCAACTTGTTCGGTGTGATTTCTCCGATGA
The DNA here is from genome assembly GCA_019843955.1 of Xylaria sp. 218_066. NCBI lineage: Eukaryota > Fungi > Ascomycota > Sordariomycetes > Xylariales > Xylariaceae > Xylaria > Xylaria sp. 218_066. The sequence goes on along the minus strand of JADKYC010000003.1, from coordinate 900,350 downwards.
GGCTATCGAGGCGCTGAGGAACGATGAGGAAGCACTGTACTTTAAGCTGCCACACAAGGATGGGCCGACTGCGAGATGTGCCAATCCATTGGCTAAAAGTTACCTCACATATTTTGACAAAGGAACTCTCTCGTCCGAGTACCCATATGCCAAAGAGGCACTTGACATGAACGCATCGTGTTCCTATTGGATTAGTGCACGGGATCGAATCATGTCACAAATGGTTGTTTACGAATCAGATAAGACTTCGAACCCTATGTCACACCAACATGGATATATCCTACCCCAAATCATTCCTATGGGAACCATCACGCGAAGAGCGGTTGAAAATACGTGGCTGACGGCGAGCAATGCAAAAAAGAATAGGGTTGGCTCAGAACTGAAAGCAATGGTTAAGGCACCCCCTGGATATTCATTCGTTGGCGCCGATGTCGATTCCGAAGAACTCTGGATAGCTAGCGTTATTGGTGATGCTACTTTCAAGCTTCACGGAGGCAATGCTATCGGTTTCATGACACTGGAAGGTACTAAAGCTGCGGGGACCGACTTACACTCCCGCACTGCTTCCATCCTAGGTATCACGCGAAATGATGCTAAGGTCTTCAATTATGGGCGAATCTACGGCGCTGGGCTCAAATTTGCTGCTACTTTGCTGAGGCAGTTCAATCCTAGCTTATCAGAGCAGGAGACACTCGAGGTTGCCGGCAAGCTCTATGCAAATACGAAAGGCACTAAGACTAATCGCAAATCGCTGCATAAGCGGCCTTTCTGGAGAGGAGGCACGGAATCTTTCGTCTTCAATAAATTGGAAGAATTCGCAGAACAGGAGCGACCACGGACTCCCGTCCTTGGAGCCGGCATTACCGAAGCACTCATGGGCAGATTCATCAGCAAAGGTGCCTACCTTACCTCTCGTATCAATTGGGCTATTCAATCGTCCGGTGTTGACTATCTCCATCTTCTCATCGTCTCGATGGACTATCTCATCAGACGTTTCAATATTGATGCCCGCCTAGCCATCTCGGTGCACGATGAAATTCGATACCTCGTCAAAAACGAAGACAAATACCGAGCCGCTATGGCACTCCAAGTTTCTAATCTTTGGACTCGGGCGATGTTCGCTCAACAAGTCGGGATTGATGACCTTCCTCAAGCGTGTGCTTACTTTTCCGCCGTCGATATCGATCACGTCCTTCGCAAAGAAGTGGACATGGACTGCGTAACGCCTAGCCATTCAACTCCTATTCACGTTGGTGAAAGTTTAGACATAGCACAGTTACTGGAGAAAGGAAGCGATGCGCTCCTCGACCCAGCTATCGTCCCTGCAAATTACATCCCAAGGCTAAAAGATATTCCTTACACTCCAAGAGTCCCAGTCATGCAGTCTATAGCCATGGACCAAAACTTAAAAGATCTGAGTTTCCTAAAGGCTCAAATAACGAATGATGACCAAGAACTCCGGGACATCCTTAAAGACCAAAAGAAGTCCTCTGGCGGTGGATCTTCGTCGAGCAGCCCGACGAGAAAACCACGACAGAGGAAAATATTGCCTTACAGATCCCAAGCTGAACTAATACCCCATTTGTATGAACCATTCGAGGCCAGGTTTCCCTCTAATTCCAATTTCAATAGAGGCGGTTGGACTTTCGAAAAGATGCCGCCCCGAACATGGAGAGGACCGGGGCCGAGAATATGAACGAGGCACACTATTGTATTATATGCTATTTGATGAACGGGTTCCTTTGTATATGATACTTCTACTGTAAAATCGGGGATCGGGATAAGGGCTTGGTATGCATTCCAATAGGCTGGGTCACGGTGGCGGCTAGGATCACGGACCAGAACCGGCGTTGACACGTAGAGGGGAGGCATTGCATCTGCTACGATATTGTATGATAGCTTAAATCTCGGGATCTCAGATGCCGTCGATTAATACCAATGTACAAATCATAACCGTAATGGGATTGCATCTGTTCCCTGCTTACATATCTCTGCGTCAATTTCACCTCCGAGCGACGGCTTCTTCAGCTGATTCCTCACGATTTCTTATGAGAGAATTCAATTCGAGACGACGACAGGCCGTACACCCCAATGTGTGGTCATGCTTAACCTTTTCTGCAACACTTTTCGGCTTCAAGAGTTTGTCTCGGTGCTGGCTTAGGTGTATCGCTCGTAATTAACACAGCAGGCATTGATGTCTTAAGGAAGCTTCAAGTTAGCTCTCGGATTGTAGTCTAGATTAGCGTATGAGTGAAGTTGGTGGACTAATTAAGCAACCCAGCTTCTCGCTATACTTATGTATGGTACTATTTTATCCCTATTGAAGCTGTTTCCATCTTTCTCTCCTTCTTTTTTACGTTGTTTCTTCTAGGTCTAAACTGCGTAACTGGTTTCGGGCGACAGCTTGCTCTGTCTTTACCTTACACTTAAAGGTCCAGGCGAATCCGAGCAGTATCAAGTAAGCGCATTGCAAATATTCAGTTAAACAAATAGTCCACGACGTTTACTAAAGGACTATGAACGTGAGTGGATCTAGCAAAGAGGATTGCAAATAGTACATATCCCATTCCTTTCGGGAGTTTTGATCTTCCTTCACGACGTGATCGACTTCATCCAAGGACTCGAGCGAGACCCTTACAGAAGAAGATGGCAACATTAGCAGAAAGAAAAGCCAACACAGAGAAAAGCAGATAATACAAAGACCTCATCAGACCATGTGCCAGGGGTGTTGAAACGCCCTTTCCCCTTATTTTTGCATTGCGTCAATTCGTCACTTCGTCACTTCATCATCATTGTGTTGATCCTACGATCCGCCATTTTGTGTTTTCGTCACTCTGCCTGAAATTGAATTTTTCATTTTCTTTTCCTTTCTGTTTTCCTGTTGATCCTTCTTTGCACGAATTTTTTTTTTCTCATTTTCTTCATTTTCGTTCTCGTGTGCCTTCATCTCCATGTTGTCTTTCGTCCTGATCTAGTTTGAGCGGCTAAGATCGTGTTCCGGGTTGCTGCGGCGAAGGCGGCGGCGCGGAGCGGGCGGTGAACCACTACGGGAACCGTCCTGTGCAATCACGGAGGTTGTGCTAGCGGCAAATGGCAGCGCCTGCGAGGACGCGAATGCCGGCTCTGAGCTAACCGGGCGGTTGGTCCGGCGACTTGCATTACCAGAATGGGAGCCACGAGGGGGGCGCTGGGCGCGAACGCGACCGTTGAGTGTTTGCTCCGCAATCATCGTGTCGCGGGGGCTCGTGGGTGGCGTCGCGGGTTGGTACGTGGCTGTGTCCAACAGGAAACGACTGCTTCGTTCATACATGCGACGGACGCGTTTAGCGATCTCCTCCTCAGTGAGGGTCTCGTCTGTCTCCTTGGCTTTCTGCAACACGATATTTCTGGCCTGTTCTTCCCACTCCATCTGCTCGCGAGCACGACGAGATCGCTCGATGATCTCTTGCGAGGGAGGAGTGTACCACAGAGCCTGTCGTCTCGGGGCGTTCTCGAAGGTTGGCTTTGGGTTATTCTTAGGTGGCCACTCGCGGATCACGAAAGAGCGTGGTCGTCGAGTCTCAATCTCGGGCTCAGGGGGCGAGATGTCGACGTCCGCGGCCGACGCAGGTCGGGGTCCAGGCTGACTGGCGGGAGCAGTAATAGATACAGAAGCAGTAGTAGCCGATGTCTCGTGTACAGTATTGTTTCTGCGCACCGAGAAAATAAGGGGTGCGGGGACCAGTGATGCATTCGTATAATCTCTCTTGAACGTATAACTGTTGCTGGAGCCGCCATTGTCCCCGTCGCTGAGCGTCTCAGCAGTCTGCTCCGCCTTTAAGCAGTCAGATTCAGGTTCAAATTTCTTGCCAAATTTCCTAACAGCGCCTTGAACATCGTAACGAGGATCTTTGGGGTCATATACCTCATCTGCATATGAATTGTGAGAGTTGCCATGAGAATCCTGTACTCCACCTTCCGGGGACGCGCCCAAATTAGCGGTCTGGCTGATTGGCTCATCACGCTCATCATCAGTGTCGTTCGCCTGGTCTTCTTGAACTGGAACTTCATTATTGTCGTTGTGTTCGTCTTCATGAGAAGGAGAGAGAGGTGGATCATCGTGCTCTGTGACAGTGCCCGTTTCATTGTTGTCGGCCTCTAGGCTCTGAGAATCGGATGTCATGAGGTAGGACTCTGAAACGTTCTCAACGAGCTCGACATCACTCTCAGCACCTGGGGTATCAGTGATGTCCAGTGTGCTCTCTTCGGTAATCGTGCTGGGCGGCAGGAATTCAGAGCTTGGTAACGTCTGTTGCTGATGGTACTCATCTAGGACGTTTGGCATAGTCTCGATTCCAGGACCAGCCGGCGGGAGGAGGGGAAGATTGGACTGCACTCGAAAAGTTCCATCACCCATGAAACCGCCTTGGCTGTCGTCGGACCCAAATACCACACTATGGCGCCGAGGGTCATCTAAGCGCGAATTTGCTCGACGGGTTGGACTCAAATGAGACTGCTCTTGACTAGAACTCGGCTGTAGCGGTACGGGCACTAAGATCACAGGAGTTGGGGGGCACAAAATGATGGCAGGTACACCTATATCCTGTTTCCTTATCATAGTTTTTGAGTTCAATGTCTGTTCTGCCGTGGCTAGATCAGTCTCCGAAGGTGGATTTGAGCTCAGTGCCATAGTGTACTCGTTCAAAGTGCGTCGTCTAGGGGGCATGCTAATAGAAACCGAATTGTTACCCGCTTCTGCTTAAGTCGTTAACCGCTTATCGTTTTTAAAGGCGAAGATTAAGGTCTCCTAAGATGCTAGTTGATACGTTCTGAGGGCGAAATAGTCTTGACTTACCATGAATTGTTCCTCCATCCCCAGGGGGCGAAAGATCCTGCAGGGGGATCGGATCCTCGCCTAGATTTCCTTCGTCGTCGAGCCGCACGTGGTCTGGGGGTCTCCGTGATCGAACCCAAAGATACACACAAAACACGATAACACCAGCAGCCACAGTGGAAACAATAACAACGGCTAGAATTATAGCACCTTTTCTGCCGGGATGGTCTCCGGATGGCCGCTCAGCCACAAAAGTCTCAGTTGCCATCGCTACGGCATCTTTGGCGTAGGTCAAAGTAACAGTGAATGGAGGCATCTTCAAGTAGTGTTGATGATTTCCTCAAAAGAAAGACCTGAAGGAATTAGTTAGCCAAACTCATCTTTTGATAAGAATGGAATCGAGGAGATCGCCAAGTAATTCCTCGATATAATGATCACAATAGATAGCGACGAGGCCATCGGCCGATTTTTCCTGATTGACAATTTGTAGTTGCTCACCTTGACTCGAATAACAAGAAGACAACGGAAGAAGCGGAAGGACAGTGGCTTCAGATAACTAAATTGCTCAAAAACGTGGTTTTGTTAGTTTGTATCGATTTTAAAGGGGCTTAAGGTTGGGAAAATAATGGCCACTTGTTGGCGATAGCCCTCAGGAAGATTTGGAGAGTGGTACGTGGTGAATCATGGTTATAGGGTAACTTACCATGAACAAGAAAAATCGAAATAAGAGAAACAGAATAGTAATCCAGAGGGCTGCGAGGGGAAATATCTAAAGCCAACGTATTAGCCATTATGCTCTTTAATAATTGGCACTGTTGTCGCTTCCAGAGAAAATTCTCTCCAAAGCAGCCGAAACAAACTAGGGGGACTCACTGCCTTCCTGTTTCAAAGAACAAAACGAAAGAACAAGCGGTGCTGACTCGAACTATTAGCGGTTGATTGTCAGTATGGTGTGGAACGAAGAGGAGATATTGAGGAATGCAGAGATTGTCAATTTACTGAAGGACTCGGGTGAAACGAAGTTGACCATGAGTAAGATGCTTACTTGATATCCTTGAAGACAAAATTCAAGAAGCAGGTATCCTCGTGCTTCGAGAGAAAATCGACTGTTAAGCAGTCAGCATTTGCATACTCAGATGTTTGTAAGGGCAGACTAAAAAGAGATGATGAGCCTTACACTGGCTGGATGCTGATGCCTATGCAACTGGTGTGCTTGGACAACGACTAATCTCGAGATCAGGTATTTTAAGAAATTGACAAGACTGATAGAACTGATAGCAGTCCTGAGAATGATACATTAGTTTCTGATGAAAACCAAGACGTAGCATACCAATGGTGTTTGCCTGAAAGTTTGAAGGATTCAAGGAACAAGATCCCCAAACAGCAACCTTCCTGAGTGGTATAATTGTGCTTGTTGTTGGGAGGTGTAAGGACGCGTTGCTTACCAACTTAAAGTTCAGAAAAGAAGCAGATGTCAGTGACGAAGGATGGAAAAAACGTCTGGTGACCTGCGAGTGTATGCAACCTTTGCACAGCGTGAACTGCTTTGCTGCTTTGGCGAGAGTGAACTTCAGCACTCCTCACCAGGAAGCTCAGCATGAATTCAAGGAATGTCTGGACCAGAGAGTAGTTGATGGCAAGAGGTGTTGTGATGTTCTGGTGATCAAGCGTGGTCTGTAATGGTTGGGGGGGAAGAGAAGAGGGCAAACCAACTGCACGCAGCCTTGCACACAATAATACAGAGAAGTGCTTCTGGCCTCAGAGAACTGAATGTGAAGAGAGCATGATAAAACTTCGCAGAGTGTTCCTGGGTTGAAGAAATTGTAGTTGGAGTGGTAGTGGAAGGGGTTGTGTTTGGGAAGCTGGGAAAGCTGGGCAGATGCCAAGATTGACACGCACGCTTCTGCAAGCAAACAACTTCAGTTCAAAGTAAGTGCAGGATATGGGGGCAGAAGTCTTTAGGTATGCGTATTTTGTAAATAGACACATAAATGCGCAGGCCTGGGGAAGGCTCCCGCGGTAGGGAAGGAAGGAGGTGAACCTGCAACAAGTCACCTGGGTTCGTCTAAGTACTGGGTACAAGAAAATTATATGGCATTGCAGTATGTTACAACAGTATCTGGCGCATGGGGAAGACGGGGATTATTGTAGCCATTAAAAAGCGGATCACCAACCTAGTCGTCGCGGCAATGGTTGATGACCAAGTGCATGTACTGTCCTTTCCCAACTCCTGGAGTAGGGAATGTTATGGGGCTTGGCAGTTCGAGTAGACTGTGAAGTAATGGTCGGCTAGAGCATTAAAAGTATCTTTATAAAATGTGCCCGGATCGTAAGGTAACATAGGCATGGAAGTAGGGATTTGCATCAGAATCTTGTATATGAGTACGTTAACAACTTTCACAGCTTGTATCTCAGGCTGGACCTGCATTTTCTGTCAGGGTTATACTACTATACAATCATTTGGATTTAAACATAGCATGACTAGTAGGTTAGGACGTCTTTGATAATTATCCAGTCCCTTCCGCACAGCTCTTTAGAGACTAATGCTGTATCTAGTTCAGGATGCACTTAGTTTTGTCCCAGAAAAGCATATTTTCATATAGGGGTCATTCACCAACAAATGAATCGATTCATACAGCTTGAACTCCGAGATGGCGTCTCTTCAATTGACCTGCTAGAAATAGCGTACGGGTATCACAGTCATTATACGCGATGTATCCAAGGCGAAGCTTATAAATGAGTGTATCAACTGCAGTTTTTTTTAGAACTTTCTTAGTAAAAAGATGACAGAGATCTAGAGCAAATGATGCAGAGGGTCAGAAATCGATGAGCTAATTGAGAGAGATGTTACCTTATTAACTACAAGTTGTGTGCTTGATTCAACAGGCATTGATAATATGTTATAGAACACGAGCAATGGTGTGAGAGTATTATCGTAGTAACAATCTAGGTTACTAAGTTAGTAGTCTTAAAGAAACTTTTAATTTCTATTATTAATAGTACAAACAGAATATGAGAGCGTTCAACCGTAGACAACCGGTAGAATGATTGTGCAAAGCAAAGGCTCCAAACCTCTACATCGGTGGTCTTGGTCGGGAGCTATCCAACGATCCTTTCTTGTCGCGGTCTTATGGCTCACGATGGGCCTGGAAGTATCCGAGAACTGGTGCAGTTCGGCTTCAAAAATACTTTCCCCTAGCTTTTTATCACAGATATTATCCAAAGGACCTTTGACGTTAACATCATGATAATAAGAAAGGAAAACAGCTGAATCAGGTTCCTAACAGGACAGTTTCTGATCAATACAATGGTTGATCAATATAAATATAATGCCCTTATGAAAGAACGGTAAAGTGATAGATTGAAACCCTTGTTCTAGTCTGGATACAATAAAGAGCTGATCACGATAAGCTTCTTTTTGCTATATTAGGGAAGGACTGGACCTAGACCGGTCCAGCTTGTTCTTTCAGCTGGCCCCAGATCAAGAAACGCTAGGTATAAGCACACCAGATCAAAAAGCGCTAACCACTATGTACCAACCGTTCCAGCTGAATGGGACGCTTACTCAATTAGTTCGCGGCTAGATATTCTTTTAACACTATCAGTTTCTGGTTTGATCGGCCTGGGTGCGCAACTTGGCCGGAACAGTGCCGAAAGAGGCATGGTAACATCTGTTCTCACATCTATTGAGGCTGAAGGATGCCAGCATGCTTAGCTGGCATACTATAATGGGCTGTATCGTGCTGTCACTGATCATATGTCTTGCTGTAATATGATGTTTGTCTATAAAACGAGTGCTCGGGGTCTACACAATGGGGAAAAACTAATCGCGCTCACTTTCATTACTTGCCGACTTATAGATCATTGAGTCTAACTTTCTTGCCTGTATATCAAATTACCTTCGCGGGTCTATTAAGAAGAGGCTCATCGTTTGCTGCGATGGCACGTTCAGCGGCGTTGACAAAGGAGACGATCAATACTCTAGCAATGTTGCTAGACTAAGTCGGACGATTTCCAAGGTGGGTATTACTGCCGAATGTGAGAAGGTACCCCAGGTTGTTTACTACCAGTCAGGCGTCGGTACCGGTTCATTAACTGTCATCAACAAAACACGTCAAGGTGAGAGCTATACTCCTGATTTTAGTACGAACATGTATTGATTGGCATTAGGCGCTGTTGGTGAAAGTCTAGCGGAGAAGGTCTGCGAAGCATACGATTACCTGGCAAACAATTGGGGCCCCGGTAACGAAATCTTTATTTTCGGATTCTCCCGTGGTGCATATACTGCTCGATCCCTAGCGGAATTCATCTGCGAAGTTGGCCTTCTGACGCCTATGATGCTGGATCACTTCTATGAGATTTATCAGGCGTACAGAAATAGAGGAGCGAAGAAACTAGCAGAGACAGACTGATCTAAAAACCCCCTTAACTGCTGGCGAGCTTGGGACGATACCCCCACGTAATGGCGATCATAAGCAGAACTTAGGCACCCGCATGGAATTTCTTAGGAAAAGCGCTCATCATCACGTTAAGATCAAAGTCGTAGGGGTATGGGATACGGTTGGCAGCTTAGGTGCCTTCAACTGGTCCGGCCAAGCTGGAGATGATCGGACGTTTCACAGCACTAAGCTTAGTCCCAGTAGGTTGAACCTTCTTCATTTTCAGAGACCCTTGAGCTAACTAGTATAGGAATCGAGAATGCGTTCCATGCCCTGGCTATCGATGAAACACGTGGAAATTTCCCTCCCACGCTTTGGTATCTTGACTCTTCGTGCATAGATGAGAACGACAAACCCAAAGTCAATCTCAAGCAGTGCTGGTTCCCCGGATACCATTCAGACGTAGGCGGCCATAGCAAAGGCAACATCGACACCAACAGCGTGGACGAATCACCTTTGTGTGGATGTGTGATCAGCTCTTCGGGTTACTACAGCTCAGCGGCACCGCCTTACAGAACATCCTCTTCAGAATAGGAGATCTCAAACTTGACACCAAAAACAAGAATATCCGGAATCTTAAGGCGGCGTGGTCTACGATTAAATGGAGTGACGGAACTCTTAACGATACTAACGGTTGGACGGACTGGTGGTGGATTCCATCTCTCCTCTCCACCAGGTCGGCATCATATAAGCGCATTCCAGGCGAGACTACCGCATCAAAGATTGTCAACGGCAAGAAGAAGGACATCGAATATAAGAGGTTTAATGAGGAGATTCACCCCTCCGTTCGCCACCGCATGTTGAACGCCGAGGCTCAACCGTACGTACCAGCTTGGCTCAAGAAGGAGAATGGCTGGAACTACGTAGAGGCTTCGGGTGTGAGACAGGCGCATTGGGCGAAGAAGATTAAGGACAAGGAGATCGTTCTCAACGAGTGCGTGATTCCCAAGCTCGGGGAGCCTTTTCAACCGGGCTCCGGGTACGATTTCTGGCAGGGAAGTTTGGAGCGCACTTTCGCTCCTAAGGATATCTTGGCTACCCAGGATTCATATGCTAAGAAATAAGCGATCCAAGAATCGCATAATTAGTATATATTATATATTTACTAGGTTAGGAAGTGGCATGGACGCTTTACGATTTGAAGTTCTAGAAGCCTAAATCATAATACCCTTTCATCGTTAAAGATGCTGGCATCGACAAACCTGTTTAGGGATAATAAATACTATTAAAGACTAGCTTTTTGCTTGGAAGCTTAGAACTAGTATAAGATCATTTCATTAAGGGAATGGAACCTAAAGCAGTATGATTGAGAGGAAATGACTCTTTTAGCTCACTAAGCCTTGCCTTTTCGTCCCAGTTGCAGGGATGGCAGACGTGCAATCGTTCGCGGAAGAACATTAGATCGGGCTAGAGTCTTGATCATTACTAGAGACCTGGGGAAATGGCCACAAGATGCAACAGGGCCCTAGTAGAGGACACAATCAGTAATCCGTAGGGGTTTCAGTTTGAGGGGAAAGCGTATGTAACGAGAGTCAATATACGGAGTACGCAGGAAGAGTTGCCGCCCGAAGGCCGGCAGGGCCGGGTATCAAAGGCCGGGTATAAGCGAGGAGTAGTAAGACGTATAGCACAAGTTGAATTGAACTGCCAAATTACTTCCGTCTACCAGCCTCCTTTTATGCAGAGGCTCGTATAAGTCAAACCAACACGAAACTACTAAGAAACCAATCATCAGCTTGTTGGCGGCTCATCAGAGTCGGCAGCTCAACACTGTGAAGGCTGAGGTAGTATTCACGCATTCTAAGTATATCTCACGCCACGTTCGCTATGCGTTTTGGAATTAGGTTAGGAGTTATGTGAGAAAGCTATTGCAGTCGGCATGACGCACGTTCGGAGGCCTTTGAGGGCGACGATCGTCGCCGGAGGGTCAGTGGTAAGCACTTCTCAGGGAGCGTGTTTAGCACGTGGCAAGTAGCCACACTGTGGTCGGTTAGCTTACAAGTGGTTAGGTTAGTAGGTACTTCAACTTACATCCCACTACCCCCGCTTCGCAGTGCTGCTTTTCCGTGTAGAAGACTTCAATAAAGACTTGAACGCGCAAGATTTGAAATTTCTATCGTTCTGATTCATTTGGAAGTAAAAGTTAAAGATGTCCGAAGAAAAACACAGCAACGACTGGAGCATCCTCCCCGAAAATGTCTTCAAATTCATGGAGTCGCGCACGGCGTCGAATAGCGCCGTGTTTCTTCTACCTACGATCAAGGAAATGAGGGAGAGCAATCCTCAACTGAAGTTTCTTGATGTAGGCGCTGGTGTCGGCTCTATGTCTGTTGAGTTCGCACAACTCATTGGTTCTGAAGGACATGTTACAGCCGTGGATGTGAACCCTGTTGTCATCCCGCGGGGTCAGGCTCTCGCTGAGCAGCGCGGGGTAAAGAACATCACGTTCGAGACGGCGAATGGACATAAGCTGCCTTATGAAGACGAGACCTTTGATATTGTTCACACCCATCAGGTAAGGCGTCATTCATTGTACTTGAAATTGCCCACCATGAGAACACATTGACACCGAAGATACGGGATGTGTAGGCTGACGATACAACAGGTTCTCACTCACAACAAAGACCCATGGGAGATTCTCCGCGAAATGATCCGCGTCACGAAGCCAGGCGGCGTAATAGCTGCTCGCGAAGGCGACCTTGGCACGGAAGTAATTTGGCCGCCAATTCCAGGAGTGCTAAAGTTCCATCATGAGTATGTTAATGCCACATACAGTTTAACGCTCACAAAACTGACAGATATCCCCAGGTTTGAGGTTAAGATAATCACGGACCGCGGCGGGCACGGAGATGCAGGCAGGCAACTACTCTCCTGGGCTATACGAGCGGGCGCGAAAAGGAGCCAGATCACGACAAGCTTTAGCACTTGGACTTATACTGAGCCTGAAGACAGGATGCTTTGGGGTGAGTATTTTTGGGCAATTATGATGTGCATGGTTACTGACTTGAGTGTTTGCGCTTAGCTTCGGGCATGATTGGCATAGCTCTTGGCCCCAATCTGCGTGAGAGTAATATCAAGGCTGGAATCCCAGCGGCGGATATGGATGAAATGCGTGAGGGCTGGGCAGAGTGGATGAAGTTAGATGAAGCGGTGTTGGCAATGTTGCACGCTGAGGTCATTATTAGAAAGTAGACAGACGGGATCACAGCGCTCGGATCAAACGAGAGGTCTCTTCATAGAGGTAGAAGGCATTGATTTTGGAGAGACATGCTGGTTGCTGCTGCTACACGCATTGCCTGAGCTGGCCTAGTGAGATTTACTAGGCATGTGAATACTTATATAATGTGATCCTACTATCCAAATCGCCGTTCCGGACTTTTTCTTCAAGAGCATCTCTAGATGCACTCATTAATTCAAGATGTAGCGAAATCGACTTTCTTCAATTTTAGAGTCCGCCAATCTGACTCCCAGAAAGACTGGCGACTACGCGATTATTTATTATGCTCTATCATCTATCTTCGTCTATGGGATACTTTTTCCTATGATTAAATAGTCGGTACACTGGTGATCATGAAGTAGGTATATCACGCAGTTTTAATCTAGAAAGCTACGCAGGCTCCTGATGTGACCGCGTAGCGATGCTACCGCAGGTAATTCCCCAGGACCCCCTAGTGCATCACCGCTCTGCTCTAGATTGCTCAAGCGAACGGCATCCAATAATATCTTGTTGTTATCAAATAGACCTACTCCTTGGTATCCGCGCTTATCCGTAGCCCTCCATGACCGAGGAAGACCTAACAGTTGCTCCATCTGGGAAAGTTGGTAGATCACGGTCTCCAGAAGTAGTTTGCTCTGCAACATACTATGTTGGACTTGGAATCCTGCTACTTCCATAGCAGGCAAAGTCACCTGTTCTGGCGCGAAACGCTGAGGATAGCGCGATGGAGATGGTTGCGCAGGAGATGGCGATGTGGTAGGTGAGTTGCTAGTCGAAAAGCGGCTGTAGAGTTGATGTAGCAGGTTGCTGTGCGTGGCCACAATTAGAAGGTATGCAGAGAGGACTTCTAAATGGACGACAGTGCCAAGGCAAGATTTTATACTTGAAGTCCCTACTGGAGGAGTCTCATCGTGTCTATATGACTCTACAATGCTTATAAAATCCGCAGTGTCGCGAAGGATATCGCCGACACATTGAGAATCCCACTGCTCCGTTGACTCGGATGCAAGAGTCTTTGGACTTGAGTAGTGGGATAAGGGGTTTGAGGTGTGAGAATCCAAACCGGAAGGATGTTCCTCTAGACGAGCTGAAAGACGGAGTATCAAACGAGATAAGCGTCCATCGCATTGTAAGATACATGGTGCCTGTGTTTGGATCCGATTGGGCACCTTGACTGTATTCAACGATGTCGGCTCAGACAGTAAATTGCTACCATCGTCGGAGACAGGCCAATACTCAAGGTCCATCAATGATTCACTGACGACAGAATGTTTTTGGTCATCGACGTCGAGCTCGTCGCTACCTAGGCACTGACTGTCGGGGGGAGAGAAGGCATTCAGTGGCCTCGGATCGAAAGCATCTGAAGAGTGATGGAGTCCATGGATTGGCATCGATAAATACTCCTCATACTCTCGAGCTGATAGTGGAGGTATTTCCGGCATAGGCATCTGCATCGTACTCATTAACTTTGAATCTTCAACTTCGATGCTCGTAGGTCTCAGCTCGGGCTTTGAGAGCGTCCGTGGACGTCCGGATAGGCTAGCATGTCCAAGTGGGTGGCGAAAACTAGTGGCACAATACACTCCTAACCTGATACATCGGCTGCAGGACTGAGCGGCGGACTCTCTGCGCGGACAGCGAAGCTTATGCCCGCGACATCGATCACATGCCGATCGCTTGGAGATTGAGATTGCAGTCAACGAATGCGAAGAATCAGGCATGATCATAACAGAGGCTCAAATGTGTACGAATATCATATGTCAATGGGAGAGTACGTACTACCGGCCAGTGAGGGAACAGTGAAGCGAGAGAATATTAGAAAATGTAATATGGACAACATGAAGGACACAGTATCACGGCAGTATCGTCTACAGTTTGGATAGGACTACATGCAGGCCACACACACAAACCAACGGATAGCTTGGCGGATTGGGCGGAATACCTAATTCTATAATCCGAACGCATTATATTCAAGCCTCATTGGCTTGATTACCAAAGATCTACACACCCCCAATGCAACATAACGGACGACTCACGACAACGAAGTCGAATTTATAATTATACATTCAAGGGATTCAGTGTCCTTAATCTTATGTGCGATGAGCAGGGTTCGCTGGTGATTGTCTATACCTTAAGGGATTCGGACGGTCGTGGCGATGACTATTTAGGCACTTGATATAATGGTGACACTTCAGCTTCGGCCTCAGCGATCTTGATGACTAGCTTCCGACCTCTAACCTCTCCCCTTCGTAGCCTGATTAGGCCTTCGATGATACCATTCCATTGCCCCTCGATCTGAAGGATTGGATGGTGTTTTATAGACCCCGCATCAAGAAGCAGCTGCATCTCTCCAGTCCATCGTCCGCATAATGCGGCTAGCGTTGAGCTTGCATTGCGGGTATACGTTGTACCCGGTGCTGTTTCAGAACCTACCTGGAAGTCCCGGCCAAGGCCCTCGTATCCCATCACTTCTTTGACGCGAACAGCCCGTCGAGTGCGCCAACTATCTTGCAGGCTTTCTAGACATGCGTAGCGGCCCCCCGTGCGGGCTAATGCTGCAAAGCATGTCGCAACCGACTCAGCGCTGGTGATGCAATCAAGCGCGTATCGTATCGGGACGCCCGCAAGCGCTCGTACTGACTCAGCGCAGGTCGGTGACGTATAGGAGCAGGTTGAACTCGCCCCATACTCGACGGCCAAAGCCGCTGACTGAGGCGAAGTCACCGCGACCGGCAGATAGCCTGATCTGGAGGGCGCACATGGCGGTCAGTAAGTAATTGTATTAGTGTTCAGCGGGGCGTCCCGCTTAATGCGAGGACCTTTACTTAGCGACTAAAGTCAGAAGGATCCGGACGCTTAGCTGGATAGGCAAGGTACTTTCTAACGATGGAGGCAGGGCCACTCACAACTTCAATAGCTGACAGGCCATAGTGCCTGTTGCGGTAGCAGCCCCGTATACAAGCACAGGCTCCAGCTCTTCCGATGGTGTTGAAGGGAAGCCATCAAGTGCCAGTGCCTGCGGATCAGAGAGGGCGAGTCCCACGGTACCCCAGCCAACGGTCCCCAACGCAGCCCCTTCCAGGTCACTCCACGTGTCCGGGATTCGCAGCAGTCGGCGACTGTCGACAGCGATGAACTCAGCAAATGATCCCTGAGGCTTCGACGTTCCGCTATACCGTCCGTACGGGAACAGACCCCCGCACACACGAGTCCCTTTTTTATACACGGCACTTGTACCCGTCTTCACAACGAGCCCACAAAAGTCACAGCCGGTCAAGCCACCTGGGGTGAGGAAGTTTGTTGGCATCTTGTAGTCACAGTGGTTGAGAGCCACGGCCAAAACTCGAATGAGTACATCATAACTAGTGGTTAGTGCGGGTATATCGACATTCCTCGCGATTGACAAAGGAAGAGCCGTTGCGGAGTCCGGATCATGGTCGCTCTGTATAATGGCTGTTTGTTGTGTTGGTATATCGTTGCAGTTAGCCATGTCTATCATTATAACCGAGGCTTAATCGTGGTCGTAGTGGTATACTCGTCACGGTACTGCTCGTCAGACGGACACAAATGCTATTTACCCGTTTCTGCTCATAGTACATATGCTATATTCCCGCGACTTATAGTACAGTACGCATACTTAGCGAGGGCGAGAATCCCGAGGGATCACTTGTACTTTTGCCCTGACATCATCTCGGAACCTCGATCTAACTAGGAAACCAGTTCCGAGCCCAGGATATCGGTATAGGTTCTTACACTAGTCTCTAACGACACATGGCAACCTATGCATGAATGGGGCAAAGCCAGCAAGTATACTAATCCTTAGCTGCAAAGCCGAATTCGATCAAAACGGAAGCAATAAGTAAGCAAAGGGCTTCTAAATAGGTTGGATATACCATAAGTCGAGAATAAGCGAAAAACAGGAGCCTACGCGGACTATTTTTCAGCCCTACAAAGTCACCACCATTCATGGCTTCTGTATTTATCTTGACTTGGCACTTATAATGCCCAGAGAGCCACTGTAGATACGCAGTCTAGGCGAGAAAGCTTGTTTACACGTTTCGTACTACGGTGGCTGTCTGCCACGGTTACCATCGGCCCACTTCGCTGAAGTTATCTTGTCTTGGTATTTAACACCAAGACTTCGAAGCGGCAGCTAGCTCGTTGAGTTACTTGTACAGGGGTAAACAGCTACCTAGTTAGTTAGTAAAACTGTAATTGCCTGCACAAAATAACTAGGGCAGAGATCTAGGTGATGATCAAAGAGCACTAGCACTACTTTCGGGATATTTAGTGCCTATCACTGAAACTATCCTAGTATTATTACCCATACTTAAGTACGAGATTGGAAAACATGAGGTTGGGACGCAGCAAAGTAAGCAAGACTTAGGTAGTAGCCTATTTCCCCACAAATAGGACCCTTCAGAGATAGCCCTTGATCTGGTCCTCACACCATTCCCAGAACTTGCTCGTGCCCCCTGTACCGCCTTCACTTTCAGGCAATGTGGCTTTGGGCAGGTCCTGTCGCAGAGGGAGAATCCTGCCGAACGGTCCGACTGAGCATAGTAAGTATCGGACTCGTCTAAAAAGAGGGTATGCGACGGAAATTACTCACCCATTTCTTTGGATACGTCAGCTGCCGCAGCTTCTGAGGAGAAAGCAGCGTACAGTTCGCTGATGGCGCCACGGACTGCAGGGTAACAGACCAGCTTAGCGATAAGCTTAATCATGAACGGCTGGTCGCGGGCAAGCTCCGTGGTCAAGTTACCCGGATTGATTGGCACACTGACGATGCCCTCGTCCTTGTAGCGACGGGCGTACTCAACGCCTAACGCCCATACACCGGCCTTGCTCGTTCCATAGCGTTCCTCGGCGTCCTTGGGGATATGATAGTCCAGGTTATCAGTCGACACACCGACGTCACGATGTGCGCTAAGCTCTAGGGCATAAGAGCTAAGCCAAACTATGCGGACGCTGTGGGGAAGCGATGCTTTCGCTGTCGTAATGAGGGTAGGGGTCAGGAGCTTGGTGAACAAAAGGGTCCCTACGCAGTTCGTGCCCAGAGCTAATTCATAGCCTTGGACTGTCTTGAGGGGAGGCTCAACTGGTGCCACCATGGTACCCGCATTGTTGAACAGAGTATGGAGACTGTTCTCCTGTGCCAAGAAGTTCTCTGCGGCAGCTTTGACACTAGTAAGATCGCTCAAGTCGAGAGGGAAGTAAACCAAGCTTCCAGTGGATGTAGGCGCTAGGTCTTTGATATCTTTAGTGGCCTGTTGAGCCTTAGCCTCAGAACGGGCTCCCACATAGACCTATTCACTGTGTTAGATATAATCATCGTATACGTATAGGTAGTCCAAGCTGGGCCGGTGTCGCGCTATTACATAGTACACTAAGTGAGGGGGCCGACCAGGGACCGGGGGTGGGGTGAGCCGTGTATGAGACTACGAATAAAGCTTCACGAACCTTTGCATTCTTCTTGTATAGCAAGGTCGCGACCTCCTTGCCAATACCAGATGTCGCTCCGGTGACAATATATGTCTTACCGGCAAGGTCCGGGATATCCTGCTCGCTAAATGTAGGCTTTGGCGGGAAGAAATTGGTCCAGATGTTTGATAGTGACGGCATGGTGGTCGATAAGGATAGGGTCCGGTCAGGCAGTGGTAAGAGGATCCTGAGAAGATTTGGAAGAGTGGTGAGAGGGCAAGGTCTCAGCTGATAAACAAAGAGATGAGCTGATGTGCAGTAGGTGTTGCTAATTTAAAATACCAAGGCGTAGTTCTACCAGCGGCCATCGCTACAATTGGACCAAGCTCAGTACGACTCTGCTTACCCGTCCGGCTGGATGTAACGCAACATAGGCGTGATTCGGCGCTCTGATAACAAGCCCAACAGCATTGACGTCCGACAACACATATGTTCCAGTCGATCCGATGCCACTAAAAGTTATAATTGTCTAACTGCCGGAGGAAGAGGCTATGTGCCACTTTTCAGCCAAATGACCGTGAACTAAGAGGCAGATGCCGCCTAGTCCAACGCCGTTTTAGGACCGCCCCCAGGCGGTAGGAAGAGCATCCTAGCTTAGCACCAAGCCACCACCTTAGTGTACTGAAGACGTCTTTAGTCTACGAGAATATCATATAACTTGTGATTTAGCTGCTCATGGGTGCGTATAGAACGTAGACAGCGAACTTCAATCTCAAATTCCCTTGTGTGGGATGCAGCTCGTTCATCTACACCAAAAACAGCATGTCTTTATTTCTTGTGAAACCAGTGTTCGCGGGGATATGTGCCTTGGCACTTCTTGCAGGCGTCGATGCAACGTGTAGATCTATCCCCGGAGACGCTGATTGGCCAAGCTCCGAGCAATGGAACGAGTTGAATACTACAGTCCATGGTCGGCTGATTCAGACGATTCCCCAAGCAAGTGTATGCCATACATCACCGTTTACCGATTTCAATGCGGATGCATGCAAGGCATTGCAATCGACATGGACTCAGACTGAAACTTAGTAGGTGGCCTCATGGTATTATTTTGGCCTAACGGAATCCATTCTAACTAGCGTGCCTATAGTGAGTTGAAGCCAGCAGAGTTTATGAATGGATACTACCAGAATCAATCCTGTGACCCGTTCACGGACAGTTCAAAGCCGTGCGAACTTGGAAATTATGCGGCCTATTCAGTCAATGTCACTGGCCCCGACGATATTATAGCCGCTGTTAAATTTGCTGATGAGCAAAATGTTCGTCTAGTCGTTAAATCTACTGGCCATGAGTAAGGGATTTCTTTTGTTAATACGCCCACGAGTTTTGAATTGAGCTTTGAGCTGATACAAATTTCATAGTTACATAGGCAAATCCACCGGCAAAGGTGCTCTCTCACTATGGATGTTCAATCTGAAGACCGCCGAGGTGATAGAGCAGTACACAAGTAAGACTTATACTGGACCAGCTATGAAAGTTGGTTCAGGAGTTATTGGCGGAGAAGCCATCGCAGTTGCCGCTCAAGCGGGATACCGGATTGTCGGCGGCGAGTGTGCTAGTGTGTCGCTTGCTGGAGGATACGCTCAAGGCGGTGGCCATTCCATGCTAAACAGCGCGTACGGTATGGCAGCGGATAACGTTCTAGAATGGGAAGTAGTCACTGCGACCGGTGAGTATCTAGTGGCGACCCCTGAGAACAACACCGACCTATACTGGGCCTTGAGTGGAGGTGGCGGAGGTACGTACGGCGTGGTTTTGAGTATGACCACAAAGGTTCATCCTGATGGCCCCATCGCCAGCGCCATTCTTACATTCGGCTTCAACGACACTTCCAAGGAGGACAACTACTGGGAAGCTGCCGAGCTCTGGTTCCAGAAACTGCCTACCTTTGTTGCCACCAACAACTCTATCCTTTTGGATATAACAAATAATAGCTTCGTTGTCATTGGCTTTACATTGCCAGATCAGACCGTTTCGGCAGTGGATTCTCTCCTGGATCCCTTTGTCGCCGACCTCAAACGTCTTGACCTCACTTATACTCTCACGCCCAACGTGTCGGCCCAATACGTTGACTATTTTAACAGTATACTGGGACCGATACCTTACGGGCCATTCCCTCCAACAGAGATATGGACCAGCCGACTCATACCACGATCTACAGTTGTCAACAAAACGACTAATGCCAACCTGGTCAATGCATTCCGGGATACCGTCAGTGACGGTACCTTCGGTGTTGGCTGCAACGTTATCAGCGTTGCCAACGCACAGCATCCCGATAACTCCGTGCTGCCAGCCTGGCGAAATGCTATCGCTCAATGCAATCCCACAGCATACTGGAACTTCCAAGCCCCACTAGAAACGAACTTGGCCATCAAGGAAGAACTAGTGAGCGTGCATACACCGCTGATAGAGGCGGCGACACCTGGCTCGGGAGTATATCTGAACGAGATAGATCCCTGGTACAAGGGAGACTGGAAGCAGGAGATGTATGGGGCTGGTTACGACCGGCTGCTAAGGATCAAACATAAATATGATCCCCATCATCTCCTCTATGGCCAGTTTGCAGTAGGTAGCGATGAGTTAACTACAGATGGGAGTGGACGCTTGTGTACTGTTTAAAATTAATTAATGAAACAGCTCACTGTATACTAGTATTAGAAGAGCTTAATATCACGAATTGATGTCATATTCTAAACGAATTAATACTCCATTTTTACTCATCACAATACGTCTAATTAACACTTTGGTTATCTTGAACAAACATTCACTCATGAGTAAGCGACGTGGACTGCTTAGTCAAGTACGCAACTACTGGGTGCCAATACCACTTTCCTAAATCTTGGATCTGTGGGGTTTTGCTTTTACAGTGAGCGCGGGTGTGTCACATCATTGATCTACAGGTGGCGGACTAGAATCTATAATATAACGTTGGTATCATTGGCTCATAACGAAAACTACGAAACTAAATTTAGAGTGATGCATGGAGGTAAGTTATGTACGATGCTCCACCACCTGGTGAAGTTCCACCGTCTGGGTGGGATAGATCGGCGCTCCTCCCTTTCCCGACCTTTGCGACTCCGTATCCGCCCACGCGTGCGAGGTTACGTCCCTTGTATTGGAGTTCTCATGGAGTGGTAGCCAATCCTCGTCGCTCCATCCCCGTTTGCTGTTCGAACGCTGCCCGATAGTCTGAAGACTTGGACCCAAGCCTCCTGTAGAGCTGTCCGGTTGGCTTTGCTTGCTACGGGACGAGAAGAGAGTCGATCTCAGAGACTTGAATATGCGAAGTTCGGGTATAAATGACCTGTGTAGAGGGACGCAGCAGCAAATGACACTTGCCGCCATTTGTGCTATCAAGAGTGGAAGATCGGTTCCATCTACGTCTAGAATTGAGAAAACCACCAATTAGCTTAATGCAATTATAACCCCCGAATTGAATTGATAACTTACCAACTTTCCCGTAGGCAAATGCAATTTTGATGGGCCCAATCACTCCGGCTCTATGGTAGGTGGTTAGCTCTTCAAAAACAGTATAGTTCCATTGCTTGTAAAACTTACAAACCACCGATGGCGAAGATCAGACTTAGTTGAAACTTTTGGGCCGACGATATATTCAATTTCCGAACCACGTAGACTGCCATTCCGATCATGACGAAGTCAAGAGCCGAATTGATCGATTCTCCAGCGGCAATAACGATTTGGCTATTGACACAGAATCCCGGTATGCTAGGGTCCCAGAGTTTGGCTGGCGGATTACAGACGAGAAGCCGCTCGATGAACATAGATATGAACCAAAGCATCGTGACAGTTGCGACGCCATAGGTCCAACGAACGAATGTCCGGTTGGCAGAGAATATTCGGTAATAAAGGGCCAGAATTGAAAACTTGGCGCATGCTTGATTCACCACGTAAAACGCGTCAACAACATATCCGGCCTGGTCAATTCTTTAGCATCTAGCGGCAGAGACAGATTACGCATGCGGTAGACTGACCTGAATAATCGCCAAAGTAGTTGATTTGGGGAGTGAACCGGGTGCAAGCACATTTCGGCCATTTTGAAGAATGACAGCTAGAACACGAAGTCAGCCGCGGGACGTCCGAGCGCGTGCAAGTGGAAAGTCTGATAAGATGAATTGAACGTTAATTAAGACATAATAAGACTTACCCGCGAGCGCGTAGCCCACCCATACCAAATATATGATGAGCGCTACAAGCGCAAGCCAATCTTCAAGACCTATGCTCCTCGCGCGTCGCTGTGTCGTGGTAAATCGGAGGGTTATGAGCAAGATGCATATTGGCGTCGTGAAAATACAGAGGAAGAATGTAGCGGTCTGGTCGGCGCTATCAAAAACCTTGAAAGCCATGGTGGATAGATGATTTCAACCAAGGTTGAGAATGGTTAACGTCGCACAGCGCATCTGCGCGGCACATCACTTGAATGTAAGTAAGTAAGCGGCAAGGAGAAAGAGATGGGGCGTCGACGGGATGGCCATTGCGACATTTTCGCCTATCATCCAGCCGGTCTCCGCAGAATCCAGAATCCAGAATCCTTCAGCGCGTTGGAGGAATCAAGCCACCCGGTAAGCCCACGTCAGCTTGGGCAGGTAGATAGGCGTATTTGAAGCGGACTATATCGCTGGAGGGGGACACCTTACCCTTGCAGATTAAGCTACATATGCACGTTCGGATGTGACATCGGGTGGATGCATGGCCTCAACCAACTAGTTATAGTGTCTTTGACAGATTATTAGACGTTAAGTATTCTGTTAGTCGACGAAATTAGCCGTAAATTGGTGCTGAGATCACTGTGGACCACACTAAGAACTCAGATTTACCCCCGCCAACTTGTTTATAATGAACTGCCGAGGTCCATCCTACGTCAAGTTGAGTATGACCTACATCGAGTGAGATTATAGCTGATTTGGGCCTTTCCAGAGGTGCGGTATGTGCCGTTCGTTGTATTAGGAAAGTTTGGTCGATAGGGCTGCATCATTGAGGAATACTGTAACAGTACCTATTGTTACGCAGACAGGATCATCGCTTAAAACAGTAAGTTGTATCTACTTATATGTAAGCAACTGCATGTTTTGAAACCACGTGGTAGTGTTGTGTTGAACCAATCACAGAGACTGCAACACCGCCGTTTCATCGTATTGGGCATGCGCTCTAAGTGGTGATGACAATTATCATTGCAGACCGACATGTGTTTGGTCTGGATACGGCTAATAAGAAGAGTAGATTCAATTGACAACTTCACGCTAGACGTCCGTTATTGAGAGGAACCGGCTTTCTTCTATTTTATTCCTGCTATATCGGAGTTGGCAGAAAAGAGAAAGTCAATGATAGAGTAAAGAAACATTGGATTTCCTTCTAGGTCGGAGGTTGCAATTACAACGTTATGGCTAGCCAGTTCAATGAGCCTATAGCGATTGTGGGCAGCGCATGTCGTTTTGCTGGCTCTGCATCATCACCTTCTAAGTTATGGGAGCTCCTGAAACGACCTCAAGATCTCCGGCAAGAAATTCCGGAAAGCAGATTCAAGTATCAGGGCTTTTATCATCCCGATGGTTCATATCATGGACATAGCAATGTCAAGCATGCATACTTTCTCGAGGAGGACCCCGGCGTCTTTGACGCTGAGTTTTTCGGCATCAGGCCGGTAGAGGCCAAAGCGTTAGATCCTCAACAGAGGGTCTTATTAGAAGTTGCCTATGAAGCACTTGAATCTGCTGGCATGTCCGTGCCAGCGCTACGGGGCAGCGACACTGCTGTTTACGCTGGATCCATGGGTGATGATTACGCCAAAATGATTTTGGAAGATATCCAGGACGCTCCAACTTATTATGCAACTGGAGCAGCACGGAGTATACTTTCCAATCGGGTTTCATATTCATTCGATTGGCATGGACCATCGATCTCAATTGACACTGCTTGCTCTTCAAGTTTGGTCGCTGTCCATATGGCCCTACAAGCCCTGCGAGCGGGTGACAGCCGGATGGCATTGGCTTGTGGAACCAACTTGATTCTAGGACCGGAGAACTTCATCATTGAGAGCAAACTGGGCATGCTGTCGCCGGATGGCCGCAGTCGCATGTGGGATCAAGGGGCTAACGGCTATGCTCGCGGTGATGGTGTCGCCGTTGTACTACTCAAAACTTTGAAGAACGCTTTGGAAGATGGTGATAACATTGAATGCATTATCCGAGAGACAGGTCTAAATCAGGACGGTGCTACTACAGGTATTTTGTCTCCCTTAACTATTACTTCTTTTTCTTCAGAAAACTTGGCTGGTGACTCCATCCCCTTCTACTTGCAGCTCAAGCCAACATTAGCATGCAGGTATAACCATGCCCAGTGCCTCTGCACAGGCGACCCTCATACGCAAAACGTACGCAAAAGCTGGCCTCGACCTCCTTCTCCCCCAAGATCGGCCCCAGTTCTTTGAGGCCCATGGAACAGGTACACCTGCCGGCGACCCGATAGAAGCCGAGGCCATACATAATGTCTTTGGTGCTGTAGATGATGGCTACAAGAACGAAAATCCACTCTATGTAGGGTCGATTAAAACGATACTAGGACATACAGAAGGCACCGCTGGTATCGCTGCCATTCTCAAAGCCAGTCTGGCGCTCCAGAACGAGTTCATTCCTCCAAATCTTTTATTTGAGCAATTGAGTGACCGCGTAGCCCCGTTCTACAAACAGGTCGAGATTCCTCGAGAGGCCCTGCCGTGGCCGGATGTTGCCGGTGGAAAGAGAAGAGCAAGTGTTAACAGCTTTGGCTTTGTAAGTTAGGGAATTGTTCTTGCGGGTCTGGTTTTTAAGGCTTATGTGATGGGATTACTGACAATTGATAGGGAGGTGCAAATGCCCATGCTATTCTTGAAAGCTTTGACTCTACGCAAGATACAAATGAAGTCCATGGGCCATTATTTACCCCTTTTGTGTTCTCTGCACACTCTGAATTATCGCTTGCAAATATGCTCCGCGATTACTCCACGTTCTTAAATGCTGATGGGAAGGCCATCAATACCAACGATCTCGCCTGGACACTGCGACAACGTCGGTCTGTGTTAGGCTGGCGGACGTCGGTTGTCGCATCGTCACCCTGTGACTTGGCTACTAAGTTACTCAATCACGCCAATGATCATGAGTCTAATGTTGGCGTTAGAGCTCTTGCCGATACAAATAATAGACTTTTTGGTATCTTCACAGGCCAGGGGGCTCAGTACATGCGCATGGGTGCTGAATTAATACAAACTTCTGAAACAGCTAGAAATATCATTAGAAAACTAGAGTCATTCCTTCAAGAAATCCCTCACGGAGACGCCCCTGTTTGGTCTCTAATTGACGAGTTGCTCGCCGAGCCTATCTCTCGGATACAAGAGGCCGCTATTTCGCAGCCATTATGCACCGCTGTCCAGATTCTCCTTGTCGATCTCCTCCGACTAGGCGGAGTGCACTTCGATGCTGTTGTCGGACACTCATCAGGTTAGTCTTCTTTTGCATCAATTGTAGGTCGAGATTTGAGCGTCTAATGTCCAAAACTAGGCGAGATCGCGGCTGCTTATGCTGCTGGCTTCCTAAGCGCTCGAGATGCCATGGTGATTTCGTACTATCGTGGTGTACACCTCCGCCTAGCGTCTAGCCCAAATGGCTTTGATGTCAAAGGTGCTATGCTAGCAGTTGAAACATCGCCAGAAGATGCCGCCGAGCTGTGTGCGGATAGAGTCTTCAAAGGCCGTATTGTTGTTGCGGCGGCTAACTCGCCCACAAGTGTGACCTTCTCAGGTGACGCAGAGGCCATCTCGGAGCTAGAGGAAATACTTCAAGACGAAGGGACCTTTTACCGCCGCTTAAAAGTTGACAGAGCATACCATTCCCCACACATGCTACCCTGCTACAATCCATACGTAGCCTCATTGCGTCAGTATGGCATTAAACCATTAACGCCGGAACCAAACGGCTGTATCTGGTTTTCCAGTGTCAATATTAGAGCTATTGATGCCAGCACGACAGGGCTAGGCGACGTCTACTGGGCTGAAAATTTGACCAAACCTGTTTTGTTCTCGCAAGCGATCAGCGCTGCGCTTGTGGCACGGCCGTGCGACGTAGTGCTTGAGGTTGGACCGCACCCTGCTCTAAAGAGCCCTGCAAGATCAACAATATTAGGTGTCATCGGCAAAGAGCTTCCATATCATGGAACACTCATGCGTGGGAAAACGGCCGTGGAAGCTATGTCTTCTACTCTTGGATATCTATGGTCGTATCTAGGCCCCTCGTGTCTGGACCTCGATAGCTACGAGCGTGCTATGACAGACGAGAAATATCGTTATCGCCTTGTGAAAGGGCTTCCTACGTACCCTTGGAACCATGGAACTAGATATTGGCATGAATCTCGCACTTCTCGCAAGTTGCGGAGGCAGCCGGTTAACGTCCACCCCTTGTTGGGTCATGAGTCTGCTGATAGCGCATCGCATCATCTTAGCTGGAAGCACTTACTCCGCGTCAAAGAGATGCCATGGCTTACTGGCCATCAAGTTCAAGGCCAGATTGTCTTTCCGGCTGCTGGTTACATATGTGCAGCTGTAGAGGCAGCTCGTCATATGAGTGAAACTGCAGCTCCAGGTCAGGGGGTTCAATTGATCAAGCTTCATGAGTTTGTGATACACCAGGCAATCGTTTTTAACGAAAATGATGCAGGTGTAGAAGCCGCTATCTCTATCGTCAACATAATCAGCCAACTTCCATACCGGGTTAAAGCTCACTTCACATACTCTGCTGCTGTCTCGCCAGAACAGACCGAAGACCTTGTACTCGTCGCAAGCTGTGATATAGAAGTGGAACTGGGCGAAGCCGACAAGACTCTTCTCTCTGTGCGCAAAGACGAGCCTCCGCACATGATAGAGGTTGACCATGAGCATTTCTACGCTGCTCTCAAAGATCTTGGCTACGAATTTAGCGGGCGTTTCCGATCTCTATCGACAATGCGCCGGAAACACGCGCGATCAAGCTGCTTTGTATTAGCGGGGCCACCTGACGAGGATGACAGAGCTTTATTAATACCTCCCCCGGAATTGGACGCGTGTCTACAGTCCATTATGCTCGCTTATGCTTATCCGTACGATGGCCGTTTACGAAATCTTCACTTGCCGACCACCATTGGCGAGATAATCTTCAATCCAGTAGTGTTGGGCATGATATCCGGAACACAGGATGCCTCGTTTTCGATTGACGGAACCGTAACGTCAAGAAAGCTTGCACAACGAGGAATCATCGGCCATTCATATGTGACCCGAGGCTCTTCTCAGCATGTCGCTATACGAATCCGAGACGCTGTATTCGTACCTCTCGGAAACTCAGGGACGGACGATCGGAAGATTTTCTCAAAGGCCAATCTGGTTTTTGACCAACCAGATGGGCTGGTGGCGGCACATGGTATACCCCTGACGCAAGAGAATGGTGTTACAATAGATTTGCTTGAAAGAATAGCGATATTCTACCTTAGGAAATTTGATCAGGAGATACCTAAGGATCACCCGGCGAGATCCCAAGATCCGACGGATAGTTATCTTACCTTTGCGAGACATACTGCGGGTGTTGCAGAGGCCGGAAGACATAAGTGGTATCAACAAGACTGGCTGCAAGATACTCTTGAAGATGTTATCAAAGCCAGTGAACCGTTTTACCACTGTCCAGACGTCCAGATAATGCATCTTGTTGGGTCAAAGATGCCGTCCGTCTTTGCCGGGGAAGGCACAATGCTGGAGTATTTTCGCGCAGACGACAATGACATCCTCGATCGTTATTATGTCGAAGCATTGGGGCTCAAACAGTCCGCTGACTGGCTCAGTCGAACTGTGAAACAACTTACAGATCGATATCGGCATATGAATATACTCGAGATAGGTATGCTTAATTCCAATGACTAGGCTTACTTATGACTAACGAATAATTTTAAGGGGCCGGCACTGGAGGGGCAACAAAAGCAGTGTTTAGGGAGATAAGCTCGAGCTTTTCCTCTTACACATATACAGATATCTCAGCAGCCTTTTTCGAAAACGCCTCTTCGACGTTTTCGCGATACAAAGATCGAATGGCATTTAAGACGTTGAACGTGGAGAACGACCCTGTAGATCAGGGCTTTTCCGAAGGCACCTACGATCTAGTTGTATGCTTCTTCATTCTGCACGCCACGAGCGACATCACTCGCTGTCTTCGTAACATCCGCAGGCTCCTCAAACCTGGCGGCTTTCTCATTGTTGGCGAGGGTCAAAACGCATGGGAGGGCGCCGCAACTATGGGTTTCATCTTTGGGCCCCTATCAGGCTGGTGGGTTGGAGCGAATGAAGGAAGAGTTCTATCTCCCTACGTCCCGATTGAGGATTGGGACAAGCATCTCCGGGCCGCTGGTTTCTCTGGAGTAGACACAAGTCCTCCCAAAGAATTCCAGGAATCATACAGTGTTTTCCATTTCGTCTCTCAAGCAGTTGACGATTACGTGAGCTTCCTACGAGAACCTCTCCAGGTCTCATGGGAGGTGCCTACGATTGAGAAGCTGGTCATCGTTGGTGGGCAAACAGCTCGCACTTCGCATCTCGTCACTCGCCTACAGGACATATTCGCATCTCAAACCTTTGTCACACGTTGCTACTCCTTTCCGACGCTCTTGGATGTTGATTACGAATTAGTGGATGCGAGCTCGACAGTTCTTTGCTTGACAGAGCTGGACTCGCCAGTCTTCAAGGACATCACTGCAGATCGATTCATGGCTCTCAGGGGTCTGTTTCAGACTGGGAAGACTTTGTTATGGGTTACGAGCGGCCGACTGGCAGATGAGCCTTTCTCGCAAATGATAGTAGGACTGAGCCGTGTAGCGGCTAACGAGGCACCTGATTTGCGAACTCAACAACTCGAGATCGCAGATCTTACAACGACGACTCCAGAGTACTTGGCTGAAGCTCTGTTACGCTTTCATGCTACGGGTCGGAAGACCGACAACGTTCTTTGGAGCATAGAGCCCGAGATTATCAATGACGGCAGTGGCCACCAGCTTATCCCCCGGCTAGAACAGATATCGGAACTCAATGATCGTTACAACTCCGACCAAAAGCTCATTTCTCACGAGATTGATTTCCGAGCATTGGATTTCCCAGTCTCTTTAGAGTATAACAACGGCTCTTACATCACCAGCAAATTGCCGTTTGACAATATCTCGCCTACGAGAACGCAATGCATCGAACCATTAATCAAACTACGCACAGAATATTCCACCATATCCGCCGTCAAAACCCCAGTTGGAGACCGATTTTTACTTCTAGCTTCGTGCTTGGACACCCGTGCAGAGTACCTGACACTCGTGTCGACCGCAATTCCAAGCATATTCATGGCGCCAAAGAACTCTTTGGTTGCCTATTCTACTCATCCAGGTCTTTCCGACACAGATTACCTCTCAAGAGTGTCTGCGCACCTGATTGTTGCAGAAATTCTCCGCCCAAGACGCAAAGGACAGACCCTAATGGTCCATAATGCACCAGAAATTGTTGCTCACGCTCTTGCCTCCCAGGCCGCAGAAAAAGGGGTTAAAATTGTCTACACAACTGACTCTGCCGAAGACAAATCTGGGTTATCATCTACTCAACTGCCCCAACACATAACACAATCAGACGTCGATGAAATCTTTCTACCAGCGAAGCTATCATCTTTCGTCGGATTTTCTAAGGCAGACACCCAAGCAGCAAATAATGAGAGAACTCTCGTGAAATGTCTCAACGGAAGATGCCAGAGCTTCTCAACTGCTGAAACGCTCTATTCCCCCACCGCCTCTGGGTCCTGGTCGACTCACACGGACTCAGAAGAAGATTCAATACATACAATCCTTGAGGCCGCTCAACAGAGGGCAAGTGCAGAACAGGGAGTGTGTGCTGCTTTCCCTACTGTGGTCCGTCTCGATGCCTTAGTCAGGGACAGTAGGCTAGAAGACTCGCTTGGCGTAGTTGACTGGGCTAGTACTACACTCCTGCCCGTTACTGCCTCCCGGCTTGATAGACTGCCCAGGTTCAAGAGTTACGGTACCTACTGGATTGTCGGGATATCCCGTGCTTTGGGCATTTCATTAGTGGATTGGCTCATTAGCAACGGTGCAACGAATGTCGTCATCACTAGTAGAGATCCGGAGATCGACCCGGGCTGGATTTCCGCTCATAAGCGAAAAGGTGTGAACGTTGTAGTGCTGCCTTGGTAAGATCACATACCCCTGATTCAAAGGAGATAGATAACATTTGCTAACAATGTCGTTTCACCCTCTCTAGTGACATCATGAACGAACACAAGCTCCAGTCTGTTCATGCTCACATCTGCGCCACTCTTCCCCCAATATTAGGCGTGATTCAAGGTGCTATGGTGTTACACGACACCTTACTCCGGAATATGACATTTGAACAGTTCAGAGAGGTCATGGGACCCAAAGTCGACGGAAGTATATACCTGGACCGAATTTTCTACGATGCTGATCTCGATTTCTTCTTGCTGGTCTCGTCTATAAACTGCGTTATCGGAAACGTAGGCCAAGCAAATTACGCAGCAGCCAACACCTTTATGTGCGGTCTTGCTGCTCACCGTCGTAAACGAGGGCTGCGTTCGGCAGCAGTCAATATCGGCGCTATCATCGGTGCTGGCTACGTGGCACGGCAGTCCCTGAAGGAACAAGACAGCATCGTCGAACGATATCTTCTCCAGAGGTTGTCTGAGGAGGATTGGTGCCAGGGGATTTCGGAGGCTATCGAAGCTTGTAGGCGAGACTCTCCACATGGGCCTGAATTAACGTTGGGCCTCACCGAAGTGTCTCTGGAAGCTGCCTCTGCACCTAATGCGCCTAATTGGTGTTCCAACCCTAGGTTCTCGGCATTCGTGACCGCCCAGGAGACGATAGTAGACGAAGAGCAAGATGAGGTAGCGTTGGCACTCGGCGAGCAACTACGCCAATGCCAGTCAGAACAGGAAGCTTATCATGTTATTGAGGGTACGTATATCAGTACCTCGTTAAAAGACATAGCGTGTATACTGACTAGAGCTAGGTGCATTCGCAACACAATTGCGTGTTGTTCTGCAGGTGTCAACGTCAGATCAAGATCTGATGGCTTCACGCGGCAACGAAATCGGCCTGGATTCCTTAATATCAGTGGACATTCGATCGTGGTTTTTAAAGCACTTACAAGTAAACGTTCCAGTATTGAAGATAATGAGCAACAATACCATGGCATCGCTTATCCAATTTACGATCGAGAACTTGCCGCCGGAGCTATTACCTGGCACGAAAGGCCAAAAGGCGGTACCTCAAAACTCAGAGTCCCAGACTACCCCCGTTAAGACCAACGGGGAATCTCAGGCCTCGCAGGACCACGAAAGCGCTTTGCCAAATCTGCCTAAAAATTCAGAACCGAATGGGGTAGAGAAGGCGACAAATGGCAGTGCTTTTGACTGGAATTTGGAGTCGTGTCCACCTGCAGACATGGCTGATGTGATCATCAACACCGAGCTTCATCCCGTCCGCTCTCCTCCTCGCATCATAGTTCTGACAGGTTCTACTGGACTCCTCGGACACCACATATTATCTCATTTCCTCTCATTTCCCAGCGTGGAAAAAGTCATCTGTCTAGCAATCCGTTCTCTCGCCCACCGCTTGAAACAAAACGCACTTCTGCAAGATCCGCGCATTTCTTACTACGGGGGAGATCTAGCTGATCCACTCCTTGGCTTGTCGGAGCAAGAAGCTGAAGAAATCTTCGCGGGAGCCGATGTCGTAGTGCATAATGCCGCAGATACGTCCCATCTCAAGCACTATGTTGACGTCAAGACCGCCAACGTTGGCTCGACTGTGGCGCTTGCGCGGCTCTGTCTCCGACGGCAGATCCCCTTCCACTACATCTCGTCAGCAGGCTTAGGTATCTACCATGAGAAGAGCTCAACCGCCGGCTTCCCTCCCGGTTCCATAGTTGTCCCGCCTGAGAAGATACCGGATGGCTCATTCGGGTATGCATGCAGCAAGTACGCGTGCGAAAGATTCCTCGAACGGATGAGCGCAGAATACGGGATGCGGATCTTCATTCATCGGCCTTCAACCATCATACGGGAAGGGAAAGATGCCATTGGCACCGAGGCGGAGAAGGATTGGATCAACGCCTTCCTGGTTTTTGTGAAGAAGCTGAGAGCCGTACCCACCATGGAAAGAAAAGACGGGGCCCTGGACTTGGTTAATGTGCGCAACGTGTGTGAAGATATCTCCCGACAGCTGTTTGCTGGTGATTTGAAGCCGGGCCACGGTGCAAATGTCACTTACGTACATGAGGTAGGTGACGAAGTGATCCCACTTGATACGCTAGCGAATCTTGGGGTGGAAGATCAAGGTACACCCTACGATATTGTCCTACGAGCGGAATGGATGGACAGAGCAGTATCAGCGGGACTACACCCTGGTGTTGCGGCACTCATCGACGACATGGCAGAAGGCGGAGAGGAGTATCCTAAGCTCTTGAAAGGGGCAAGCTCTTCCTGAAATTAGATGCGCTCATAGATAGTCACTTGAAGATGAATAATATCGAATCACTTCGCCTATATTGTACAAATTTTTCCAACGAAATAGTCATGTACCTGGAACTGATAAGTCGATGTGTGCGTACGCGTTAGAGAGGGACTTGGCTGCAATAAGCAGTGCAGATTTGTGGCGTTCAATCGCGTCGAATACTAGAATAACTGATCAACTATACTGTGTGAACTCGCTGCTCTTCAGAATGATTGATTGTAGAACACCAGCCTTCACATGATTAGCTCGCAATTTAAATGTGTATGTGAGAAAACGGATGGCTTTGATGTGCACGTAGTTAAGCCATAGCTAATATACGGTGCCTCAGGAATGAACTGTGGCAAGAATGTGTCCGTAATGATTCGCACGGTAGAACAAGCTCCGAACCGTGAAGCTGAGTTATTGGTACACTCAGTTCGAAACGAAGTGTCGCGCCCCACCCACATTTTTGGTGTGTGTCACACTTTATTTTTGAAACCAACGTATATAGAGTATTTAAAAAACTAGATTTATTGTTGTACGATCTAGCCCTTCGCGATCCAGCCCTTCGCGATCCAGCCCTTCGCGATCCAGCCCTTCGCGATCCAGCCCTTCGCGATCCAGCCTTTCGCGATCCAGCCCTTCGCGATAGACCTACCTATACAGACCTACCTATACAGACCTACCTATACAGACCTACCTATACAGACCTACCTATACAGACCTACCTATACAGACCTACCTATATAGACCTACCTATACAGACCTACCTATACAGACCTACCCACGAAGACCTGGCAATATCTACGAAGACCTGGCTATGCAGACCTACCTACGAAGACCTAGCGATATAGACCTAGCTATACAGACCTACCTACGAAAACCTGGCAATACCTACGAAGACCTAGCTATATAGACCTGGCGATCCAGCCTTTCGCGATCCAGCCCTTCGCGATCCAGCCCTTCGCAATAGACCTAGCCATATAGACCTACCTATACAGACCTAGCTATATAGACCTACCCGCGAAGACCTGGCAATACCTACGGAAACCTAGCGATACCATAGACCTACTTACGAAGACCTGTCCACGAAGACCTAGCCTTATACGCACGGACCAATACGCACAGACCAACCAAAAAGGTCTATATGGCTAGATCTGTATAGGTAGGTCTATATAGCTAGGTCTGTATAGCCAGGTCTTCGTAGGTAGGTCTGTATAGCTAGGTCTATATCGCCAGGTCTTCGTAGGTAAATCTGTATAGCTAGGTCTATTGCGAAGGGCTGGATCGCGAAGGGCTGAATCGCGAAGGGCTAGATCGCGAAGGGCTGGATCGCGAAAGGCTGGATCGCGAAGAGCTGGATCGCGAAGGGCTGGATCGCCAGGTCTATATAGCTAGGTCTTCGTAGGTATTGCCAGGTCTTCGTGGGTAGGTCTGTATGGTTAGGTCTGTATCGCTAGATTAACGTTTAAATTAAACGAATATTATATATTGCTCTACGAATATTTAACGTACAAAAATTTAATTGATTTCTTTAGATTCGCTATAAAACAAGCTTTATTTTAATATATATATTTTTTATACTAGTATCGTTGTAGGCGTTATATTTTGAAAAATGTAGAAAAAACGCGTCTATCTGTTCGGTTCAAAAACAAAGTGTGACACACACAGAAAAAGTAGGTGGGGCGCGACACTTCGTTTCGAACTGAGTGTATCAGTCGCAAGATTAAACTAACAGCAAAAACTGCCGTCTAACAGGCATAAACGAGAAGCGCTAGATATGAAGTTCAAGATTGCATTCAAAATAATATCTTGCAGATATCTCCAGTACATAATCCAAGACACGGCCAATAACAGAAATTCTAGCCCAATATTCATGAATCATTTGCCAATTTATCCTCATCCATGAAACGATTACTCGGGCCAGGTCAGGGTGCATCATCACTGAGTTACAGGCTTTGCGGAAACCCCCTTCGACGTATGCGCCTTGCAGAGGGACTTGTGCCTCTCTCTCCAATCAAATGTTTGGCAGTCCTTACCACAATAGAATGGTGCTTGACAAGCTGCGCAGGTGCTGAGTTGGTTTCGAGGAAGCATCTCGGTTTTGGGACACTAGAAGGCATGAATTATCTTTAGCTTTAGAATCCACCGCGAAAAATCTAGGCTTGTCACTCACGTGCTCATTACTGCATAGCATATGTCCCTTCTCCGCGCCCCGAAGTCGCACATCCCGAGCCTCTTCAAAGCGACCCTGCGCCTCTCGAAGCGCGCCGATGTTCTCTCTCGTAGCGGCGGCGTCTAGATCTGGACCATCTCTTTCCCGCACCACTAAGGCCTTTTGAAGAACCTCATCAGCTTCGTCGAGTCTGCCCGCCCGAAGGAACGCTTCGCCCAGCTCGTTGTGTGTGATAGCAACCTGAGTAGATGATTCAGGATATACCCTCAGCTTTATCTCTAGTGCCTCACGATGCAGTGAAATAGAATCCTCAAACAATCCCATCTGCATAGCTCGTGAGGCGGCGTTGGACTTGAAAACGGCCGTCGTGGCGGCTTCAGTGAGCGCCTTGGCAGTTTCGTCGTCCATATCGGAGTTGACAACATTGAAGTGGTAAGACATGATGATATGGCAGTCGAGGCAGGCGATAAGAAGAAAAACAGTTCTTCCTAGAGTTGAAAGATTGATTATTAGAGAATGAGGAATTCAGAAGAAGAGAAAATATATCAGATCTGATGGGATAGCGAACTTCTACCCCTTGAACTCTACTGTAACCCCGCTTTCCCCCTGCCTATACCATAACATCTATACGCATCAAAAGCAATTCATATCGAAAAGAGAATACATTCATTTTTGAGTAATTTTGGTTAAAACACTAAAGGCCTACCTTGGAGGGAGAGTGTTAAGGTTATAAGAGGCAAAGTCCTAACTCGAAACTCGGTACGGGCTGTGCCAAGAACACAAGCATTGCAGAGGGCCAAAATGAGTCACGAATGAGATTCACGAGTGACAAGTTAAATGGCGCTTTAATGCACCCCTTTGTATGAAGAGCGGTGAACATTCTAGAATGCTACGGAATAACTCCCGGAGACCAGGGACATAGGGCACAGGCCAAAGAACCGTATGTACGTATGTAAGTATACTAGCTAAGCAATCTCTGCTACATAAATAGAACCTTTCCTCCTTCTGCAATAACAATAAGTCAATACTAGAACTACCAGCATTCAGAGCTGTGACAGTAGATCAGTAGAAATAATTAACACAGGTAAGAATGCATAATTATCCCAACAGAGGATTTGTGATTAGTCAAGTATGAAGTCAAGGATATTAACTGTTTCCTGTTAACATTGATGATTATTCTCCAAATAGTACATCCAGCTTATTGCGGGTTTAAGAGATATACTTTGTATTTTCTTTCACTTACATCTAGGATCATAGGGGAGCCAACACTACACTATAAACGTAGATTTAAAAATAAATTACTAAAGAGACAATCTAGAAATCTAAAAGCGTGTCCTGAGTGATCGAGGCGGAGTTGAATCCTAAAAAAACGTATAGCATCCTGGTGCATGTAAATATCAACGCAACCTCAAATCGACGTCCTTGATGTAGGTATTTTACCGCTAAGAAGATAGTAGGTTCTGAAACCCCATCTTGTTGCAGCGGGGTTTTCCCTTCCAAATCTCCTAGGAACATTTGTGTCCGTTATTGACGCATTAGTTGCAGCAAGTCTGGAATAGTTTTGTTCCGTAGATTTTCCCCGAAACACCGTTTGATGAGCACGACTGGGTAAGAGTCTGTACGTTGGAGTTGACCTAAGTGTTCCATCCAGTACAACAAGAGCCACTAGAGCATTTGTAACAGATCTGGCGCCAGTTGGATGGAATAGCCACTGTAGACTGAGCGTTGAGGTTCTCTAGGAGATTGTCGCAGAGCTCATTCTCGGCCTGGTTGCTACTGAAGTCGAAGGACGGTGTTGGACTGTTCGAGCACTGCGTCGCTCTACGGTCCAGGGTGCGTGTCAGTTCTTCCTCCTCGATATTGGTGGCAGATACACCGTAGTACTCCACTCTATCCATTGCCTCGGCCTTCTGACCCAATCAAGATACAGCTTTGGTCATCTGTACCACGTAAGAGAACATTGGTCTTCGAGTGATCTCGCTCCATGTGCTCGTTTTCCACCGGAGAGGAAGCTAAAACAGCCGTGGCGGTCATGGAAAGACGAGATACGGTACTGAAATGCATGTTGTAATGATATATCAGAGCAGAAATGGTAAGGTTTTAGGGCGATCTGATTTAGTGTTGCTGAAGGTTACTTGGTTGAGCTGCCGTACTGTCAGTGCAGCCACTTTTCTATTTTTTCTATTTTCTTTTAAGCTGGATGTTGTGCTATGACAACTGGAAATGAATTGTGAATCTCTTGGCCTTATATATATTATTTCCTTGTCAATTTGGGCTAGAACTAGCTCCTAGCCTGTTACCACGGCAGCAATGTCTGTTGCATCATCTCCTGCCTCGATTCCAACAACATTTCTGCACTATTTTTGTCTCAAGCTAATAACGCACCGCCAATAGCACACATCGTCCCGATGATCTGGACTCTCCTGTTATAATCTTGAGGAAAAGTTGTCAAGCCTAGATGGGCTATGTAGGACCGTGACAATTCAGGAGGATTTCAGTGACGACAGGTTCGTGCTTGTCATTGCCTTACGATCTACAATGCACATGCAAGCTGAAAACTCCAACAGAATAGAGCTACATGGTTGAGAATACGTCACAACCATATACCCACATGTAGGAGCCAACATGTGGCTGTGATCTTTAAGAACCAACATGTGGGGTTGAAACGCAAGATAAACCATGCTACACCGCACACTACCTACAAGCTGGCCAAATCCTCGTTTTATGAGACGATATTTGCTTCATTGTATAACAAGAACAGGACGGCGTGTGGCGGTGCGAGTGCGTTTACTTAGCCGCATAGATCTCTAGAACTTCGCGCAAAGTGTCACACGGGCTGAGCCCTGACCCACCTATACTATAAGGCTATTGGCTATTGGGAACCAACATACATATCCCTATAAGCATGTTGGTTGTTGGTGCCCAACTTGAAGGCTCAAGGCATACTTGGGAGGTCTATAAAGGACCGAGGATGCCCTCGTGTAATTCCAGAAATCTCTTCCTTCTAGATATAGGAATCCTTAGAGCCCTAGAGAATTATTACTATAAGTTGAAGCCTATTCCAAGCCCCAGTAGTACTGGCCCTTGTTACACAAAGGACAAGCATTCGATTTCTTTGTTTTCTCATTGCTCTAAAATTATGGAAAAAACAGCAAAATACTCAAGTTATAAGAGTAAATATCTTTGTAAATAATGTGGTATTAAAGTGTTGCCTAATGAGTTCCTTAACGGGAGAAGTCCCAAACGTGGTATTTATCTAGGCCTCAGGTACCTGCACAAACCCTTCACCTCGTAGAATGAGGTCAACACATTTATCATAATCAAATATCCCATTTTCATTAGTAAGCTCGTCCTTTCGATGAAAGAGAACCCCGAAGGACTCGTCAGCGTTTCCGAATGTTAGGTCGGTCGAAAGTTCTTTCGCTTTCATGTAAGGGATTCTGAATGAGTACCACGTATTGATATTCTGGCCATCGCCCAAATAATCGGCATCCTCATCGCGGGCGTAGAACCACAAGACGACTGTGTGATCCTCAGCACTGCGAGCGTCTAGAAGAACAATGACATCTTGCTCAACCATATTATTTTTCTCTTGTTGTTCAAGGGCCCAGGGCCCGCAATCCTCAATAGAAGCGCCGATGAAGTCGGTCTCAAAGGTCTCACCACTCTCCAGTCTCTGTGTGAAGTTGTCGCCTTGTGCGGGGTTTTCGCGAGACTCAGCTAGGTAATACGGGAAATCGCCTGTTCCCCCATCAGTTGCCAGAACCTGAGGGACAAACTATCTCAATTCGTTAGCATAAATCCATTGCCGTGATTTAGAAAAAGTCCGCTACTTACGGGTTTGGCCTCTTCGGCCGTGCAAAAGAGTAAAACGCCAGGCATTTGAATGAAAGTGGTGGTACTTGTTCTCCAGTAGTTAGAGTACGATATTGTAGCTGTGGATATTCTCTGGGTTTTGAGTATTTCTCAGTTTCTTAAATTGTGTCAATGAGTTGGTCGGTATGGTGTTGTATCAACTTTCGAGCAGTTGGCTGAGAGTTTACGAGTATGACTGGTGTCATGATACAATGTCATCGCTATTTCTAGACGTTCTTGGCACGGTAAAATATCCACAGATCCTTGAGTCTCGGCACTAGAATTGCTGTTGGTTCCCCTGCAGATTCTCATACATTTAGGCGCCCAATCAAATCGAGCTATCCAAGCCAGTCTAACAACGGAGCCGCCCAAGCGCGGTAATATGACTTCGAAATGCTGAGTCGTGGTGAATGGAGGCAAAGACTTTGACCATGTTACATTTCAGTATGTTATTATAGAGGCCAAATCTATAACACAGACCAGACCACCTAAGATCTGTCCGATGACTCCGAGAAACTGGCTTCGGACAATGATCCTTCGGCAAGTTGCCACCTCAACGACGACAACCTTAACTAATGCCCTTAAACTCGTATTGCGAGGCTATTCGCGATTTCTCTCAAGTACACGGAAAGAAGCAGCACAAGATAGAACATTTTGGTAAACGGCATCCTTCGGCGTATTTTCGCCTAGCGTGGTACTATGCTACGAAAGGTGCCATATGGTTATTCGGTGGCTAACCAATTAAACAGTATATACCATCATCACTAAGGCCAGGAGCATGATAGATATGCTGCGCCACTACCAAAAGCTCATGAAGGTGGCAATAACAGATGAATTTCTTAAGAGGAATGCGTTGTTTCGTATTAAAAAACCGTAGGCCTATTTCAAGAGTGAATATTACCACGACTTCTCTTGTAGAAGGTAGAAGCCGCATACTCAACAATATAAATGTTAAGAGAACAGGATAACAAGATCAAAACTATCGATCTATAATCCTGTTTCAAATAACCTACAATAATAATAGACTAGAAATTTAACGGAATCTTGCACCTCAAGTTACATAGATGATAAATCAGCCCAGCAGCTCTATATAGTTTAAACAAGGCTACACGTGAGCCAATGAAGTATCGGAAGCTTACAGTTTAGTACCAGTTAGTCCAAGGATAAGTATCACACTCTAATAGGCTTTTTAAGCTTGCTTATTCTGCATCTACTAATATTCTAGCAATATAATCATGTCAGTAACTAGCATGAATAACTTAATTAGTCTAAATCGGTACACGCAGCAAGTGGCCAAAATAATTTCTTTTAATGTATCGTTTAATCAGCCTAGGTAACTATATACTGTAGCATAATTCAAGATAATGATTTATGCAGGGGGGATTGAACAATATGCTATTTCGTTGCTGTCTGCAGGGGGGAAGTATCTTCCAGTACAAGATCGCACTGAAACTGCGGCGACCCTCCCCTCTCAGCAGACCCGAGTGGTCTATTGCACTCTACATTCTACCATGCATGAGCTTACGGTAATTTTAATTTATTTAATCGAACAGCCACTCTAGGAGCTTTGGAATCCATAAAACTCTTTTCCAGAAAGGAAAGGAAAGGAAAGAGAAGGAAAAGGAAAAGGAAAAGGAAAAGGAAAAGAAATAACAAGACCCCCACGGGTTCGACTGGGCCTCACGTGATGACTGTTGCTCTAGCATTAGTCTGCTGCTGCCTGTTTTCTCTATTTTCCCAGTGCTACGTGCCTGCGTACCTTGTATTTAAGTACATGTAGGTTATGTAAAGACTCTAGGACCGGCATATACAACGTTTCAGCCATCAGTACGTTGATCCCTAGGTGTGCTTTTTCTTTTTTGAGAATTAGTTTGCGTGAGGCTTCCTATTAATGTTTGACATAAAAGTTGATGTATAGCCGTTATTTAGAGATATTGCGCAAGAAAAAGAGATTTCCTTAAGATAGATTCCACCAAGAATACACGAGATGGTCTCTTGATCCGTAAAAGAAGTATTGCTTATGAGAGTGTACATGAGACGTCCAAGAGTATGATGCAAATGTGTAGGTAACATATACTCAGATAGGGTTCTCGACTGGACTATGGGGATGCAAACCAATCCAACAAACTGACGGGCTTGGACGATCCACTCTTGACTCCAACTGTCCAAACATCGTTTGGCATACCCAACCCCTGATTTGATTGATATCACGGTAAGCTGATACATTTCAGCCATACATAATCGCCCCTATCCAGGCTTGCTTTTTGCTGCCTAAAATGCTAATCTAATTGTCTCACTCCTCTGGGGTGTACCCTGCTATCTGCTTGATCCTGTGCTGAACTTTATTCCGGGGAATGAATGGGAGGGCCATCGGCAATATGTATCTGTTCGCCGTACTGTGTTCCCTTCAATGCCAGCGACATCAGCTATCCGGAAACCGGCAACAGAATGTTCATGTGGACATGTCAATATGCCGTCGGTGACAAGAACTATTAGTGCTGATGCAATACATCACCTTCAAGCCTAGCAAGCAAAACCCCTCTGCGGCGTTCCCAGTAAAAATTATGCAGCAAACACTCCCAAATTTGGCGTCTCAATGCACACCCTTCCTATTTGCAGCCACACCGGCACGTCTTGCAGCATAATGGCATGCCGGTGTAAAAGGAGGACCTCATCTATCAAATAGAAGGTCCTGCAAAGTTCTTCATGGGTAGGGATAGATTCATTGCTTTTTCAGATTGCCACATGACAATTATATCTGCAGCAAATCAATTCTCATGGGACCGGGAATGACCGGTCGTTTTGCGGAATAACATTGATTACTGGTAAGAAAAACTCTTTCTGATGTGGCAATTCACGCCTATGGATAGCTTTATCCCGTGGGATACCAGCTGAATTTCGGGTTTTCACACTGCCGTGATTATTATCCCTCACGTCCTTACAAGAGAACAATCTGGTTGAACAGACTGGGGCCCTCTAACGCCTCGAGAGATACAACAAACTCTGAGTACACAGTTCTTTCCGAGTATCTTGAGAATTGAGTCGTTGCCTATTCTTCTCGTATCTGGTATTGTGTATCTTGATTCGGTGGTTGGTGATCGTGGAAATTCGACAATCTCTAATATCGGAATAGCTCTAGTGGCTGTGTGTAAAAATCAACCAATGCGACTGTTTAATATAACGAGCACAGAGTCACACACGGGGCCAGAATCAAGGGGCAAATTCAGTTGCCCCGCTGGTTCTACATAATTCCCATAGTATAAGAGCATCCATCAGAGTAAATACGCACAGCTGCATGAACCCTGTAACATTGTGCACCACAAATAAGTGAGCTCAACCTGCTCTGGTTGACTCGATGTGGCTATCGTTTTCCTCAACACAACCCCACAAAATGTGTCTGGTGGAGTAAGTCCAACCTGGAGATGTTCTCACACATATTATACGAGGCAAAACTCTTTCTAAATGGTATGAGGTGAATTTTAAAGGTCCATCAGTGTGTCATATCAATAGTTTCATCGTTTCCTTTACTTGGTCACCAAATGTTTCTAGCATTCAATCCTTATACAACAATTGAATGTGTCAAATAACCTACGTTTGAGGTAAGCAAAAGATAGTTGCTTTTGCAAAGATCCCTAAAACCGGACCTTAGTAAAGTTAAAGTCAATCTGAATGTGTACAGAAGTTTCTTTATTGTGCACATCTTGTGACAGTATAATATTAAGCACATAAATATACCAGCTCGGTGGGGGTCATCTGAGCAGGTCACTCATTCACATCAACTTATCAATTTTCCAACTGTTTTCTTAGCAACAACTTGTCTGTTCAAAAGCATTTCAGGTTGTTTGCAAGCGAAGACATACTTAGCCCGTATCACACTAAGGCATCAACTTATCAAAGAGAGCGCGACTGCTTTTGCGCTTATGACTCTTGATTCCGATCCATTAAAACACCCACGATTTTAGCTCGAATAAATACATCATATGCCAACCATAACTCAAACTGGTCGCGATAGATGCATCGGAGCTAGATGATTGTGAATATGAGGAGCTGCACGGCCACAATCCATCACCACGGCTTCTACGAATCCCTCCAACCATGTCGATGAGCCAATGCCAGCCTTCAATGTACAGCCAAAGCAGATTAACTACATTGTTTACCTGGCCAGGCTGTACCACGAATACAAAATGTGATATTATCACAACCAGCTCATCTTGAGTGGGTGATTCGGTTTATTCCAATCACCAATATAACCAGACGGCCAACTCTACCCATTCCGACGAAGTACCGGCTACCCATATCTCCGATCCCGGCCTCGATGCTTCTCCGGTCCGCGACAGAACCATACTAACCATTTCACCTTCCAGTCTTCACCGTGACAAGCGGAGGCAATCGTGTCAATTTTATATCTTTTCCATTACGACTTAGCGACCGGCCAATCCAACGACGGCAGAACTTCTTGCGTATTCTGGGAGCGGCCCTGCCCAATGGGACGCTGGCGATGACGGAGCCGACTTTCCCCGATCCGGCCAACCTCGACCGTTTCACCATGCGACTACATCCCGGTCCCACTAGGCCCCGAAAGGGTAAGCTACTGGAGTCTGGCCCGAGCCGGGCATGAAGGATGCGTGGCGCTACGGCAAGACTTTAGCCGCGCGCTTGCGTTCACGGAGACTATATCGATGACCAGGAGTATGACAGTTCGAATTCCAGAATTCGGGTTTGAAGTTGGAATATTCGGGTGAAAAAAAGTCTCATTTGCCATGGAAGTGTGGCTGAGGGTCATATGTTACGGACGGGTGATCCGAGAGCACTGGTAGTGGTTCAATTTCAATAGTCACTTTGAACATTGTCACGATCACAACTGTGAGCATATAAGTTACTGCAGACATTGAGGCATCTACCTTAGAAAGAATTTATCTTGGTAATATGCAGGTACTGCGCTGCAATATGTTCTGTGACAATCAGAAGACTGCACTACAACTGGATGTGACAAGCTGTAAATACGACAGAAATCTTTTCTCACCAAACTTATTCCACGACCAAATCTAGCTCAGT
Source organism: Xylaria sp. 218_066 (assembly GCA_019843955.1). NCBI lineage: Eukaryota > Fungi > Ascomycota > Sordariomycetes > Xylariales > Xylariaceae > Xylaria > Xylaria sp. 218_066. Next base: position 856,755 of record JADKYC010000003.1, on the reverse strand, counting down.
ATAACATTGGAAGTAATTCCGCTATCCTCCTATAAATTTTTCTTTTAAACTAGTTGAGTTATAGCTTCCATGCATGATATACCATAACAAAAAAAACTTATAATTCGATAGATGAATACTGCTGTGAATAACCTTAGTATTGGCAGTTTTAGACCAATTTGAACCGGGACTAAGCAACCCTATCATACCACTCGATACCATGCATAGATGATACGGCCATGGGAGGTTTACACAGTCCATTCGAGCGCAAATCTGTTAAGACTTATTCTAATTAGGTATGTTATCGTCCCGAATATGGGAGTATACCCAGTCGTACTCATGCGATGTGTCATTAGGTGCGTCATATAGTTAGTTATACAATGCTCTAGTGTTTTCACCCCGCTCTATCGTCCAATGTCTATATGCCCGGTAACCCAATAAGCCCTCTCAATGCCGGTATCCATCTCGGGAGAATATAGACTGCGTATACAGCAATGGAGGCAACAAGTAACCCAGTAAGCTGCGAATAATGTTAGTATCCGTAAATAGATCATCAATGAGGGAAACTGACCTTCTCGAACCAGGTATGGAAGTAGATGGCAGTCATAAGCAGCATCCAGAGCGACAATCCCACAACACCCAACACAAACTTGCCACCAGCGCCCAAATGCCTCTCATGCGCCGCCACCGTACGATCAGAATCAACATGAGCGCCTTTGACGGCTCCATCGCCCATAACGACAGCCCTGTCATCGCCACTCCCTATGAATTTCGCGCCCGCTCTCAAAACAACCCAGACGACCTCCTGAACAAGAAAGCAGCTCCCAAGGACGAGCAAGAACACATGTCCAGAGATATCATGCCCGCCACTCCAGTTCCCACCAGCCGTGCGACACGCCGCGGCCGTGAAGAACTCTTTCTGCTCAGCCGTGCCCGCCTCCACAGCGTCGAGAGCGACCTCGCACTTGCCGCCCGTGAACCTGAACCCGCGATCGATGAGCGGCGCGCCGAAACACCACTGCGTGACGAGGATCCACCAGCCCGTGATGAGCGCCCAGCGGGCGCCCGCCCTGGCGGCTAGACCGCCGTTGCCCTGGAGCGCGGGGTGCGTGGCGACGAAGGCGACGAAGGCGACCGTGATCCACAGCCACCCGCGCTTGACGAAGAGGACGTTGAACAGGTTGTCTTTGCGCGCAAAGTACGACGGCGCGTGCGCGTGGACGTGGGACTGTCTCGCGGCATCGTAGGGCGCTGCGCGGGTCTCGGGGGACAGTGTTGAGAATAGCGTGCCGAAGACTAGGATGACGGGGTATACGGCGAAGAGGAAGGTCTCGAGAGGCGTGGGTAGGAAAGGCGAGCTTCGAGTTTGTGTTGTCGTCGTCGCTGGTCCGCTGGCTGGCGCGGGCACGGCGCCGTTGCTGCCAGCCATCTTGGGTTCGCGTAATCGGAGGGCGCTATAGTCTTCAGCCATTACAGCCGAGGTAGTGGAAGCATGAAATATGAAACGCGTGCAAGAGTTATGAGAGAGCGGATAGGAAAGGAATTGGAGGTGAAGAAGTAGGAGACGCAGGAGAAGTACGCTGTTCAAGGGATGCGATCAAGACTTGGAAAAACATTGATGTCAAATGTTTGCAGCATGTCAATTCTTAAACCGACCGATGACGTTACTTGAGCTTGCTGGTTCTCGGCCCAGCAGAGGCGCCACATGGTGGGGGACTACAGGGATCCACCACACAGCTCCCTATCTACATCACAGAAACGTGTCGTTTAAGACTTGAGATTCGCCCTCCCACCTTCCTTTCTCGCTTGTAGATAATTAGATAGATGGTTTGTTGTTGTTTTGTTTTTTCTTCAGTCTTAGCAGGTTTAGGCTATTCCACGATACGTTCACACCAAAGACAACACGCCGAAACCACTTTTTTGCCGCCCAGGCTCCCTCAATACAAATACCATACTTATTGTAATACGCCACTTCAATTGAGGCTTTACAGGCTACGTATGTAATAGCCTACGTGACAGAAGGATACTTCCGTTTTCTTAGCTAGGCACGTAAACAATCACAAATAAGCAATACAGTAGGTTACTCGTAGAATACAAGTGTATTGGACTATCTATCCAGCGCCTCTAAAAGCGAACTAAAGCGGTCAACGCAGTAGCACCTTATGACAGACATGGATCTGATATCTCGCCGCGCGGGGGGAAGTATCGTGCAAATCTAACTAAACTCCGTGACGCCGAGGTCCGTACACCACCGAATCATTATACCGTTCTCGAAAATTTTCCGGTAGCCAATGCCTCGAGGGCCTCTGAAGAAGTGAATCGCGAATGTACGGAGGTGGACTAATGGTCCACCCGCGCAAACAAGGATATATAACAAGGGTGAATAGGGAGAGATCATGAGCATGATTCGGGCATGGTTTAAGCACAAGACGACGTCGTGGATGCCGCCGTCAAAAGTACAGTCCAGGGTATGGTAACCTCGACTAGAGGCGGCACATCCGTCGTTGTCTCAATGCTAGGTATAGAAGTAGTGATGAAAGTGAATACCGTCACAACAAGTGTGGTGAACGATGGCGTGTTCGTATGACTTGTGCTGGTTGTCCCTCCCTAGGGTGTTTGGCAAGTACCGGCAGCTGTCACTGTCTCAGTGACTGTGACGGTCACCGGAGAGTTGTTACCACCAGCACCGCCACCGGAACCTGGAGTCGGCTGAGGGTTGCCACCGCCCGATCCACCCGGACTACTCGAACTCAGAGGCGTTGACGGGATAGGAAGGGTTGTTTCCGAAGGAACTGACCCCCCATTGGTTGTTTGGGTCACACCTCCCCCAGGTTGACCGTATCCGCCTGTAGGGGATGCGGGTTGAGAGATGAGTGTCTGAGTTGGGTTACCGCCGGCACTACTGCTTAGAGAGCTGGGTACTGAACCTGAAGCTGAACCGCTACCTGCGCTTCCACTAGGTAAATGTGCTGAGGTTGTAGATGAGGCGGTAGGGACTGGTAAAGAGCTGCTCGAATTAGAACCCGATCCATAACCAGGTCCAGAGCCGCCGGATTTGCCACTTTCATACTTCGCGAAAGCAGCACAGAAGGTATTACGGTTATCCTTGTCTTGTACGATGGCTTTAGAATCAACCGTGAGCATGTTCACGGAAGCCTTGGTGCTGATCCCGTACATGTGAACATCAGAATCCTCGATGCTTATCATGTTATCTTGACAGTTTTGGCCGCTGACGCATTCTTGGGCGTAGTTGTTAAAAAAGCTGTACATGCCCGCGCCAAGGATAAATACGTCTGAAGAGTTGGTGATTCGCATACCCCAAGTTCGCGCACACTTGTCGGACGAGCCATTGCATGTTTCTTTGAACTCTGGGTCAAAGTAGCCTTCAAGGACCGTAACACCTTGAGTCGCATCGGGGTTGCCCTGCATATAGGCAGTTTCAGTCTGGGCAAGGCCAATGAAAGTGTTCTTAGCATTGGAAATCTGATAGTTGTACAGGACACTGTGCTCGGACGCAGTTCCCCATAGCCAAACCGGGTTCTGGGATTCGATCAAAACACCACGGCCATTGTAGATATTGATTTGATTATGGTCTTCGCGATCGAGCTCATGGTCAGCAACCCAGAACCAGCAGTTTTCGATGTAGGCCGAAGCAGTCTTGGTAAGGTGGAGCATTAAGAAGGAGCCCTTGCATTTGTCGTCGACCGTAGTGGTCGCGTTGGGATTCTTGCTACATAGATCAGACTGGAGCTCAGTTCCGGCTGTACCACCGACGCGGAAGTGAACGTCCCACATGCCTGCAGCACCGTTCTCTGATCCGGCTAGATTCCACTGCATAAGAATGGCACCAGGAAGCGCACCTTTAGTCTCGATGATCAGGTCAGACATTTCGACATTGCCGATATCGCCGGGCTTTCCCACTTCGAAGACAGCAACAGGTTTGCCGGCGTCCTCGAACTTACTACCCGTGGCCATAAGAAGGGGCCACATCTCTCCGGTAATCTTGATGTTCTTAGGAATATGGACAGTGTCGGAGATGAGGTATGCACCGTGATCGAAGTAGACGACGTCATTGTCCTTCGCGCTGTCGAACACTTTCTGGATTGCGGCGGTATCGTCTGTCTTACCATCGCCTGCAGCACCAGCTGACTTGACGCTGATGAAATTGCTGCCCGCGACGGCCTCATACTGAGGCTTAGTGCGTGTGAAAACCTTTCCATCGCCGGCTAAAAGAACATCAGGTTTTTCGATTTTGCTCTGCGTCTTTTGGATTGCTTGGCCCTTTCCACTGCTGTAATCTTTGCCCTGAACCCAACCCTCTATGACCTTGTTACCCTCTAGCAAAGAGCTTCCGTCCTTCGCATACTGGACAGCAACCGGAACACCCTCACTCATGTCAACGTTGTCGAGGATGAGAGTGTTGTTGGTGTATTGGTTATTCGGCTTGTAGAGGGTGCTAATACCAACAGGCACATTTGAGATCTTACTGTCGAGGAGTAGCAATGATCCAACCTTGATCTCATCATAGCTGTCACTGGTCATGTTGATACCAAGCTGACCGCCATTGATAGTCACTCCTTGCAATAGCCAGAGCCAGTCCCAAATCATATGGATAGCAGTATTGCAGTTGTTGAAGGTAAGATTGCGAGTAGTGTACTGTTGACTGCCGATATCAGCGCCGATGCCGCCACCATTAAATGTGAGATCTGCCATGAAGCCTCCGGATCCATTCTCGATGAAGAGACCTTTCTGGTAGTTATCGGAGCTAGCAGGGCTCATGTTGATGACGATGTTTTGCAGGCTTGTGGCTTGAGCCACCTGCCAATGTATTCCAGCGCTCGCTTTGCCGAGGGCAGTTGGCATTTCCGTCATATCGATAATGAAATTGCGAACCTGACGGAAGAAGTTGTTTTGATTGATATACCAATTAGGCGCAGGATCCTGACCTGTGGTATAATCATAAGGGTTTGCATCGATCACACCCATACCGGAGAAATCAGCGGATCCCTTGATGGTGGGCACGTTCAGAGCGTCGCCAACAAATTGCGTGTAGTACGTCTGGACGATGGGTTTTTTGACTAGATAGGTACCAGAAGGGAAGTATACGAGGGCGGGATGAGTAGTGCGTGAGTCACACTTGTCGATACATCGACCCGGACCGTCCGTGATCGCCTTATTGATCGCATCTGTGTCGTCGGTTGTACCGTCCCCCTTCGCACCATAGTCTTTTACGTTGCGGAACACCTTATAATTAGGCTCGCTGGCGAAAGCAGCAACACCTTGGCGCTTGATTGTCGAGAACCAGTACTGAGAACCGACTGTATCTTCTCGTTGCTGTAAGGCATTGCCAGAGGCAGCGGCAGTCCCTTGGGTAGCAAGCTGCAGCACCGCTGCAGCCGCCATGAAGGTCTTCAAAAGACCCATGTTGATGCTAGAACCAGCTAACAAATGTATCGGAACGAAATGAAGGTAGTAATGACCGAAGGCTATGAGGTGAATTAGTACCTGTCGTTCATTTGGCAATGACCCTGCAAATATGGCAAGATATGTGGTTTAAGATACGAAGGGAGATGAGATAAAACTGAATGGAACTGTTGAAAAAGAGTATATGTTTGGTACGATGAATTATTAAAGGCGTATGGATGAAGTAGAAGAAACACGACAACGAAGACAATCGTAGATTAAAGAAGAGTGTGTAAAGAGGTTGGTAGAGAGAGGAGGGCGAGGGTATAAAAGCAGAAGTTTCATAGCCGCTGAATCAAGGTGGTTCTCTCTTTGTGTATTCTCGGGATTGGCTGTTGTTATTTCTGGACAGTGGGGATTGTGCAAGAAAACGCTAGCAAGGCGGTAAAAGCCAGGGCGTTAAAAGCCAAACCAGACAAAAAAGAAATTGAGATTGCGACTAAGAGCCATTCAGAGGTTCATGCGCGCCACAGACCCTATGATTGGGAGGGGATCTTCGAAGCAATCGAAGCAAGCAGGATGAATTCGAGTCGTGCGAAGGGGGAGAGTCTGGGGAGTCTAGGGAGTGCTCACATTGTTGAAACAATCAATACACAACGACCGGCGACAAGGACACCCTACCTCTACCTGGGACAGAAGGGAAGGACGAAGAAGGTGATGAAGAAAGTAACGAATAGGTGTTGATATGAATGTAGGTTGGCTGGTATAGGTCTGTCCAGATCGTAGGTAATGAGATGGCGGAGGCCAAAGGAGGGACCAAGAAAAAAAAAAGTGAATGCGAGCGTCCAGACGACGGATAAGAATATTGGTAGCGGTGATATTGTTGGTTGCTCAGAGATGAAATCAACCAAATTAGAGGCGTCGTCATGGACAACTCAGGAACGCAATAGGCATAAAGATGCAACTACAACGCACGCCGATGGGATTGCACATTTGAGTGTATTATATACAACAGTCCATCTACCACCACCTGCCTACCACTAGCAACATCGGTAATTTCTTTCCACTCCAACATCTCAAAGCCGGAGGCAGGGCAGGTGCAACTTGGGCCAATCACTTAACAACGTTATCCAAGTCGCCTCACACAAGTGTGCATTTGCCATCCTGTGCAATGTTAACCATTTATTTACTACGGTAGTTCATTGTTTGACTTGGAATTCTAGGGACCGAATGCACGGATGCACCGTGTTAGCGCCCACAATCCCCCCTGCGCCAGCCATAGGAATCCAAAGACCGCCATTGTATGAATGCAATGACGTGTTGGGAAATTTCCCAATATGGATTTCAATTGGCTGCCAATTCACCCTACCCTCTTGTGCACAGTGCAGGTAGGCAGTATGTACTCTGGCAAAGGTAGGTAGGTATATGAATGCAAGGTCTACGGCGCTAAAAGATCAGACACAGTACTGTACAGTTAGAAAACCAGAGAGGTGTGACTTGAGATGTTTTTACCTGACACAGCAGCTTAAGCCAAGCAAAGGAATGCTCTGGTATACTGTAGCATTTCATCCATGAGCAACCATCCCCTCAATTACGGTAGGCAGGTAGCGAAGAACTTGGCGGTCCGTGGTCTGATCTAGCACGTTTTTCTGTTCCTGCATCTGCTGTGCATGGGTGTATGTTTATGGGTGCCGCCCAATGGGAAGCTTCTTTGTGACTACTTGGCTCTTGACTGCTGTATACTGAGTCAGACTCATTATAGAACACTTGAGGAATCATTTCTTACCTACGGGCCTCATTTAGTACTTTATCATATTCTTCTTTGCAGTTTCTATAAACTTTGAGGTATGGGTTAGAAGGGAATGTTTCAACAGGTAGAGAGTATCGAAAGTCAATTGGCTGGTGATGGACGGGCGATATTGATTTTGTAGTGATGGACGCCAACCACTGTTAGCCCCCTGCAAGGCCCAGCCAACTGGACCCTTGGCTCGTCTACTATGACGACGATCTTTGGGGGCACACAAAGACATGCGCATACTAGGTATACACAAGTAGGTATATTCCATCGTACCACCTTATTGTCGACTGTCAATTTAGTTCAAAGTCGCTAATACCTAAGCCAGCAATACTAACGATGTTCTCTCAGAGGTGATATTGATTACCGTTGACTAAAGTGCCCCTTAGGGGTGATGGGTAACAATCCTACATAGGTTCGCTGAATACTACACTCCTTTCACAAGATGCCCTGCACCAAGGACAGACAAGCGTTGTCAGGTTTTCTCCGAATTATTTCAGGGGCTAGTTCCTCCTCGGATTGATGATTGTGCTGACACTGGATTTGACGAAGGCATTGCTCAAGGTCTTCTGAACGAAAGGGGGGGCCTATGTAGTAGCCAATCAACCTTGTCGGAACCACTGAGCATGAAACATACTCATCGCACGAGGTTAATGAACAGAGTAACGTCACCCACATGCGTCCATAAGGCGATGCAAGTCATCGGAATTTGTGTCGTAGTGTTATGTAGTAATTTCATGTGCGTTGCGTTCATACTGCCATTTTCAAGGTGCCTTACACTCGATACTGCCTACCTATGTATATCGTCTCTAGGCTGGTGGATAGGTACAGAGTACCTATGCAAGCGGCAGCGTCAGCCGACATCAGTTGGCAGCGTCGCATCTGTACGTACCTAGGTACCTAACTGTAGGTATCACAATATTCTCCGAAAATCAGACGCCCCTCATGTCGAATCAACCCAGAGACATCGTACAATAGCAGTCCAACGGTCCATCGCAGTTGGTGTCGCAGTAGTGTTGCGGTGCCAATCGTATTGCCCACTTTGTTAGGATACGGCAGCTCAAAGATTGTAGTGAATATGCCATCGTCAACCGTTCCACCAAATCTCCCTGCGTTGGTCAAAGAGGCTTTTGTGAAAGCGCAAGCCAGTGGTGATCTGCTCTACTACCCAACACAGGTTGCAATCCTGAAAATAGGGTCGCTTGCTGTAGGTACACATGACGAGAGGTCGGGGTCACGAGGTGTCTGACCGTTGATTATTAGTTCCAACTCCGCTATTCGCCCTCTCTCGCTCAAAAACCCAAGCCTCCGAAGCCGGTAGAGCCAAACGCGAAGCCCTTCAATCCCTTTGAGAATCCCTCTCCCGCCTTGCTTATCGCGCAGCTTCCGCCCTCACATAGGCTGGTTTTGAACAAGTTCGCCATCATACCAGAGCACTTTATATTAGCGACCAGCGATTTCAAGCCTCAGACGCACCTTCTCGAGATTGGCGATGTTGATGCTACATATGCTTGTGTGCAAGCCTACCGCAGCGCAGGCGAGGATCTGTTTGCTTTCTTCAACTCCGGAAGCCACTCGGGTGCTAGTCAACCGCACAGACACCTTCAACTTCTACCCGTTAAGCGTATGAGGGATGGTTTAGAGAACGCCGAGCATGGTGGAGAATGGGATATACTTGCAGATAAAGTATGTGGCAGGGAGGAGACACTACCATTTACCGTCTTCACATCTCCCATTAGCGCGGACATGAGTGCCGAGGAGAAGCATCTTGCATATCTGTCACTATATAAGCGTGCAGTTCGCGCGGCTTTAGACAATGTAGAGGCGGCTAATGAAGGTGAGGCACAAATAAGCTATAATTTTGCTATGACTAGCACTTGCATGGCTCTTTGCCCGCGAACCGCAGAGGGCGCGCGTGTCAAGGACGACAATGACAATGATGTCGGGAGCGTAGCTCTCAATGGCACAGTGCTAGCTGGCACGGCCCTCGTCAAAAGTCAGCTGGAGTGGGATGCGTTAAGAACGACTAACACGATCCTGTCTGATGTGTTGGGAAAGATAGGAGTGCCTCCTACCTTCAAGCGGGTAGAACGCCAGTTAATAGACAGTGAGCTGTAACTTGCCGTTAACATACCAAGCAACTAAAAATCAATTCAATTCCGTCCCATGTAAGTACACACTATCTCCGACCCAATCGATTACGAACTACAGTACGACCTGATCCCATATTAGCCTCTTTTATCTTACACATTCCCAGGCTGTATTCATCCCCTGGACCTCAAACTTGCAGAGAGCCTTCAACTAGTCAAGGTAGCCCTGCAGTCCCCTGCTCGACCAGTTCGTCCCATTTCTTTCGGCATGTCGCGTTGCCAAAATGGTAAGAGCCATCGTGCTCATATATGTAGGCGGCAACTTGCTTCCACGGCACTCTGGCGGAGGTTTTGTCGCCATTAGCGAGCTTTCGGACGGCTTTCTTCAGCAACCGGATCTGTTCAAGTCAGGGGCTTTTAGTCAAGAGATCGCAGCATAAAAATGGCAGGGGTTTCATAACCTACATCCTTGTCCTGCCATTCGGGCTTTCTCACACGCTGTTCTTTGTTCTTGGTCAAGGTTCGGAACCGCCCGCGCAGAGTGGATTCTGCTTCGGTAAAGCCACCTTGGCGGCGAATTTCACGATATGTCATACCCGCAAGCTTGGATTCCACCAAGAATCGGTTCTTGGCATCACGTTCGGGATCGGCGGAACTGGACGGTACCGTGTCCGGCAAGCCATCGTCCTCTAACGTCACCGTATGATGCTTGGGGGTTATTCTCGGCGGAGCTAGCTCGGGTAAGCACCGCAACGGTGACTGATGACCGTGTTGCCTCGCGTGTGCCTTACTTTTGCCCTTTGACTTCACAGGCTCGTGAGGTAATGTGGAGGACGCGGGTGCTAGCCGAGGTTTTGTGGGTTTGGTAGGCAATTCCTTGCGGGTCTTTTGATTCGAATGCTTTGAGGAAAGAATATCGTGGACCTCATGCTGGTCCCATGCAGATGCCCCAAGGTCTGAGTCACCACCGGTTGCTATCATGCCTGCCTGGGCTGACTCGGACGAACATGTTGGCGTCGGGGACGGGTTGATTCTCAACATTTTTGGGGAGATCGTAGCGGGACAGCCCCCTACCCAGTTTTGTCCTCGAATGCCCATAGGGGACGCATGATGATGGCTTGCGAATTCTGTCAGTGGCACATGGTTTTGCTGGGATCCGGAGTTGAGGGTCATTGATGCCATCCGTTCGGATGCTATCGAGGAGCCAGCCGAGGATGAGAAGTGGCTATTCAGCCCGGTTGGACTGACATGATTGTATTCAAAGGGCTCTCCAAACACTGGCATAGTGGAGTAGAGTTCGCTAGATGATGGCAACTGGTGGTGGAAGTCGGTACTACTGTTTGGATTACAAGCTCCATTGGGACTGTAAGAGGAATACTGGATCTGCTGCTGGTTGAAACTACTAGCCCAGTCGTGTGTATATGCGTTTGCAGCGGGGTGGTTTGGGAAAAACATTTGCTCATTTCCCGAAGCCGCTTTGTTACTGTATTGGGGATGACTCGGACCAACGTCCCTCCCGCAATTTGTAAGTGAGACAGGTTGAGCAGTCGTTTGGCCCCTGATGTTCTGCAGGCCTGTACCGACCATGGAAAGGCTTTCAGGGTAATAGTCGTTCAGCTGTTGAGATGGATGTCAGATATTGTGCGCTGCTACGTACGCCTGTGTATTAGATGATAGAAAGGGGTTCATACTGAACAAGCGTCGTCGCTACTATCAATACCATGTTGATACAGGTTTTGGTTGTCCATGATTTGCTGCAAGAGTCGCTGAGACAGCGCTTCGTGGCAGTTTTGATCAATCCGGTATCCAGATGTGTCTGTTACTCTGCCCCGGAAGAACGCAAACTTGTCTCCTCCGCAATATCTGTAGGTGTGAGACTCGCCCGGCGGATAACCACGCTGAAGGGGCCAGACAGGCTGCAAATACGGAGGTTGCGTTGGCCTCATATCAAGCATCTTCAATGTCTGTCTTAATCTTTCGAAACGTCGCCCCTTCCTCTCGAAGTTCACCGCTGAATTTACTGGCCTTCTGTGCAGGTATGCGTCCAGTAGATGTTGTCGACAACCCCGCTTAAAATCCCCTACTGGTAAGAGTATTGGGTATACTTGCAGGAAAGACTTAGCGGTCAGGAACTAACGTTCTTAATGATGCAGTGTCGTGCGACCTCCCGAAGATGACTCAGGAACCGCAGCCAAAACTCTTTTCCTGCCAGAATCCCTAGAACTGGTTTCTTGGGCAACCCGTGTAGGTGAGGAAGGCAACCAGTGAGCACTCTGTGAAGTTGCCTATCCGAGTGGTACAAATTCTTGCGTTTGAAGTAAATATATGGCCGATATAAGGTACTTTGCTAGGTACAAGTTTGAGGCGAAGTTTAGTCCTTGTTGTTGAGGAGACAATAGGGGGTACTTTCTAACTGCAAAAGAGCGTTAACGAGGTCGAGAGCCAACAAGACTATATGACCACTGAAACTTAGAGATAGGAGGATAAAGTTACATAAGTAAATTTCAACCGTTCTCAAGAGGAAAGTCCGGTAACTAATATTACCGGTGGCGCCCTTACTTCCCTCCATCACATACTTCGTCTCGACCTCGCTGATGTCTACTGGAGATGGCCAAGGTGCCGTGCTTGGGATATTTCGGCACCGTCGAATTGTGTGGAGCAAAAGGAATGAAAGTGGAGGCTCGGGAAGCAAGTGTCTCGAAACTGTATAAGCAGCTCCCAAAACGATCACCAGCACGCCGAGGACCTTTCTCGGCTCGGTACTCCCAGGTCCAACAGCACTGTGAAGAGTCGTTGCAAAGTCTGGGGCATCCCCTGTATGCAAACCTAATGCGGCTCTCTAGTCACATGCAGGAAGATGCGTAGAGAAGCCCATACGGGCAAACTCCCAGAGGTCAGATGCGGCAACTCTATGAGCGTGAATCTTGATTAGTAAAAATGGTCACTAGTATTCACAAAAAAACACATGAAATTTATTGGCCGCACAGCAGTACAGTAACACAAAATGGAAATTTTTCCGCACCTTCTCCTACGTTCAGCAGTCACGTCTGCTAACTGAATTCTTGCCATATACACCGTTGGGCGATGGGTCAAACTCACCTTCGGCTTTTTTTTACCAGTGCCTGATTATGTCAAGGTGTATGAGGATAGGTACGAATTTCCAAAAGATGATTACCACCAGCGACAACACGGCTTTCTGCATATACCAGCCTCGCATTACAACCCCCACGTCCCAACGGCCTACCATCGAGAAAGACAGCCCAACCCGGTCTTCTGATCCCTGTCAAGATCTCTGATTTGATCGATAGCCGGAGTGGTATCCCAGATCTCCATGTATGCGGTACAACGGGCCCAGCAGAGGGGTAGCTTGATCAATTAAATTCCCACACCCTTATGAGTATATTTCTTCTGGACCCTCGCTCTTAAGCCACTTTAAAAGCCAGACAATTCTTCAAGCATACGACGCTTTATCAATGCATGTGATATTTGTCTCTCGGTACTGTAAGCCCCAAAGTGTACTCGGTCGAGGGAGCTGTCGTGTTTCCAAGTGGCGGACGACATGTCAATCGATCATGGATCATGCCCCTGTTAGGATTAAACCGTTTACAGACAGCATTGCATGTACATCCAAAAGCCTGGAAGTGGGATGTTTGGCTAACAAGAGGCACTATCTATAGTTCCTGTTAGCGGATTACTCACAGCAACCGCAAGTGTGCCCAGAAATGTGGGGGAATCGATGAGAACGGGGCAAATAGATAGCTATAGAGCAAAGTCTGCCAGCGGTGGCGCCCAAGACACATCTAATCCTTGTTGCATGTTGCAAACATACAGCCTAAGCTAGACTCTGACACGCTACTTATAAGTTCAGTATATATGCCGAGGTTTTCCGAGATTGTACTTCGTCCTGAGTTATAAATTGTATCAACGGTCGGGCGGGTGCCTACGTTGCCAAAACCAAGCTTATTTGACTACTTCAGTATACCAGCAGGACTTATTACATGGATTTCTGAGGTCGTTTCCCACGAACCAGGCTGGTGGTATGCGTTCGGCGATGTCTGGAATGGCCACGCAGTGCAACACTTCTGACCTGCATGTAATGCAATATATGACATCTGTCAACTGGTAAGCCGCCGGGATACACTCTATCTAACATGATACACCATATTCAGCGATACACCGCAAACTACATCTCCAAGAGCCAACAAATATAAGTGCCGTGGAGAGTAGATGGAGAGCTGGCATTTTCAAGCTCCGCTCGCTCACCACCGTTCCCCCATTCTTCGTTTGTGAGATATCAGACCGGGCTGAAAGAGACGTCAGGTGGCGTCATGTAGCCCATTCGTGTCTGCGCTTTCTCTTGTCGATAGAACTTCCTTTTCCAAAAGACAACGCTGTAAGAGCAAGCAGGAGAGGGCATATATCACCTTTTCATTTTGCTTTTGTCTTACAGCAACGTCCTTGCTCGGTGGTTTTACCATTATGCACTACGCTCAACAGCATTCGACAGAGTTCTTACTTGCATCCGAAGGGCTTCAGTCACACGGAGGAGAGGGAGGACTCGATGCAACTGTAAGCAGAGCGGAAGACGATATTGAGCAAACACGCGTTGAAGAAAAAAAATTAAGGACCAGCTTCGAGGCTCCTGCCGATCCTGCAACCTCTCCCCAAAGAAGAGAAGTATATTCATGTATGTGTTGGTATTTGCCCCCTGATCGTGGCATTCTAGCCCCGGCTTGCACTTCGCTGGCTTACCTCGACAGGTGAAATCTATCTACACCTCTTAACAACTAGGACCACAAACGAGTCAACTCGCCGATCGCTCATTTTGGCAAACCGGGAGTGTTTAATTAACACAGGAATCCAAGGTGAAGATGAACAGAGGATATAATCTACTTACGTGCCAACCCACCTCTCGTAGATGTATCGTGTATCTTCCACATCTACAATGGTTCAGATAGGATGGCCCCTGTCGTTTCAAACTGTTTTGATCCAGGCACGTACATTAGGTAAGGTAGTAAGCAGGTAGGTGGTAATAGGCTTCCCCTTGATCGGTACTTACCATGTACTAAAGTATAAACCGGAAGTGCAAACTACTTACCTACCTACGTCAGCAGTCTAGCCTGTACGAATCGGGGTGCAAGTGCTCTAGCGCAACGGCAACGGTTCCGTTGGCCCCGCCCGGCTTCACGTTTTGACGTTTACCCAGACGAGCCAGACCAGACCCAGACTAGTGCAGGTGGTGTTTCAACGCAGGCGGCAGACGCTAAAGATCTAGGTTACCCAGATAGGCGCTTTAGCCTGCTCCATGCAGCCCTGATTGGCTGACTCCTGGGTCTTTCTTTTTGCGACGTCACAGTCTGCCCGCCAGCTGCACTCCCGCCCTTCAGCCGCCTAGACCCCTGTGGCCCAACTTCCGTCCAACTGTTAGTTAGACTTTTAAACCTGTGCGTCGCGAGACATAGAAATAAGTAGGCAGACGCGCTGAAGGTTGTAGTGGCAAGCCCTCGACATCACGTACTGTACCCCGGTACTGTCTTCAACAGACAGTGTCAATACAGCATCATCAGACACTTAGCAGTTGGAAATACCGCGTCCATAGTGGGCCTTGTACACTACCCATCCGTCTCACAAACTTGACGCCATCGTCACTCGTTACCCTGCATTCACTTGGTCTGCCTAACGAGTAAATCCCTTGCCTATAATGGAAGTTGGACCCAGCTCGGACTTGGTTGCCGAGAAGTTGGTGTGCGAGGTACAGAACCAGCAGCAGTGGTGAAACCCGTACCAGAAACAGATACCCTTCGCATCGCCATGTTGCTTAACTTGCACCGCTCGCGCCTGTCACCGGCAATCCGTGGGTCATGCTAGCGCACCATTGGCGCTGTGGCATTCGGCCAGCTGGCTAACCGCCCTGGGGGGTCTCCCAATCGGGATTATTTCGACCTCATCGTGCTCGGTGGGAGTGGTGTTCACCCATGCAAGCGACATCCCTGGATACTCGACGTCCACAAATTTCTATGCTGCCTTGTGCGGGGCTACTCACATAAGAAACCTAGTAGGGCCAATCTGACTACCGATACTATCTTTTGCGGGAGGGCCATGGATGCACCAGTTCCTGAGTCAGTTCACTTCTCCTACTTAGTGCGCTTGGGAAGTACCCCCCACGAAATCGCACTAGTTTCTAGACCGCTCTCATAAGCACCAGCAAATATTAGAGAGACATGAACAGGGGCCCAAGATAGCCGGTCCAGACCATGCGGTATCAGATGTTCTATAAAGTTGCAACATCAGACACTCGGGACGAAAGAGTCTACTGACTCATCGTGACGGAGCAGTGATTCCGTCTATTCCAGCCCCGCTTGTCATAGCCGCTAGCTTTATCGAATCAAGAAGGGAACTGGAGTCTGAAAAGACGATATGCAACTCGTGAAGATCCGATATGTTAAGATAGTCATTATATAGTAGGGACGCTGAAGGTTACCACTTTGAGTGCCTTCTAGTCTATCGGGGAATAGGGCCTCTAAACAAGGCCAACGCATCTAACACCGTTCCTGAAGTTGAATACTGCAGGTGGCGGCAGCCTTTGATGTTCCTTTCCCATGGTCGCTGCGAACGCGCTTTGGGCGGGCTTGCGCGTCGATAATTATACTAACGGGCCGAGCCGCGAAAAACAAGGCAATCTGGACTGCACAAAACGCAGCAAGAGACTGAAATTAAAATGTCGTGAATGCTGATAATGGCCGCACAATTTGATACGCTTGCTACTGATACTGGTATTCCGGAATCAGAGTGATACGTGCCTTACTAGCCTGTACTAAGAGAATCCTCTTCGTAGTAACTAGTCATATAATCAAGCAACTACTCGTGTAATGTTTCTTGATAACAGTGCTAAAACTCATGCTACTCGGCCAGACTAGAATTTTGGTGTGCGTCGGGTTATTCTTACCCCCCCTTGAACTTTTTGCACCTCTGTCCCCTTTAAAATTTCTACGAGCACTATCAGCAGATAATTTGAAGAAAATTCCCACATGTGCCTCAAAGCGGATAGGAAGTCACATTTTTGGATTTGGGGTCATCTGGGCAACACAATAATTCAGAGTGCTTGCTTTCGATTGCTGCCTGAAAAGTACACAAGGACTAGTGCTACGTGATACAGGCGCAACAAGGGAGGGATGGCTGAGAGACGCATCTTTAAATCATTCATCGATGTTTGTCGTCTTATCTTGCCTATCGTAATATTCTCTGTCAGTTAAAAATTAAAGGGCTATACTTATTTGAAGTTCCGTTAATACATATCGGGTAGGATGACCCTTCAATGGTATGTTAACAGGCTTATAGCCGTAATCATTCACGAGTCCACAGTTCACATTTTTCTCTCAGAATGACAAGTTAGTGAATAATATTGTTCAACCATTGCTGAACAACACTGGGATGATAGGTAACAGCCTTGTTCTTACCAAGGCACCCCGAAACAAACCTTAAGATGGAGATATATTCAACCTCGGGACATCAATTCATACAAGCAAGCATAGAATAAATCACTCTCTAGATTTATAAGGTGGGTACCATGCAGCTTCAACAAACAGCAGCTGTGTAGCACAGACCATCCCTAACTGAGACACGGGGCCATTCACTAAAGCCCGCCATGTTTGTCATTAAATGAATGGGGGTCTTCGATTTCCTAAGCTTTATCTATAGCAAGGCCGCGTTTTTCTCAACATGGCTAACTCCATCTTCACCTTCATCCGCGACACCGACTCGAGGAGCCTTTCATCTACCCCTTTATATTGGCGAGAACTAAGAGTTGCCTGAAAAAGTAAAACGACATGACTTCTTGTATCTCAGACCGCTGTGAAATCATGCGCCGTAAGTGTTTCGTCATGGCTTTCTGTTAATCCGGTCATCTAAGCGACATGATCCTATCCTCCACTATGGTTGTAGAGTCAAGAAACTAACCCCAGGTTTCGCAGTGCCTTGTGAGATGCAAGCAATGATATTCTCGGCGCTTTCAGACGACCCCAGTGCCACCGTCGCTCTAGCCAAAACGTGCCACCAGTTCTACTCCATTTACCATCACAACAAGGAAGCACGCTTCAAGTACGCCACCGACCTCATCAACAGAGTCGCCGGGGTCTATTCCTCAACTATCCTCAGACTCGGTATCCTAACCGTCAAGTTTGCGTCCATTTTCGAAACAGTACCCGGGCCCGACTTCATATTTCCCTTCCGGGAGAACTACCCGATCTACTGCCGGGAGAACTGGGAGTTCTCCGCGACAGATTTCGAGATCGTGAGGTCCAGCAAGTTCGAGGAGGAGATGCGCAAAACGTACCAAGCCTTCCGGGAGCGCAAGGAAGCCTTTATCAGGAATTATCACAAGAGACAAGAACAAAGAGCGCCGAATCCACGCGCCGCTAATGCTAGGAGAAGAGCGGCCAAGCGGCCGGTCACCATCAGAGCCAGAGATCTTGAGGTTCAGCTGGCATCTGCTTTCTGGCCCAAGTACAAGCAATACCTACGTCCCAGAGTGTTGTTTCCCGACTTCTACTGCAATTGTGGACCAGGCTTCAGTTTCAGTTTCAATAGAAAGAAAGATCCGCTTGACGCACGTAGGAAATGATTGGAATTGCCAATTGAGCTCGGTCGATTACTAATTACTACTAGTTCTGAAAACCAGGTCTATCTACGGAAGTAGAGGTATAGCTGTACTACTGCAATGACACGACTGGAGTGCGGATAGAGCCCCTTGCAAGCACTATTGGTGAAGCAGGAACTCCCTATGGGACGACGTTGGTTGTGCAATATTATGTGCGGTGGCTTTATCGGTACAAGACACATGGATCTACGTTACAAGTTCCCAGACTGAGATGCATTGCATTCTTAAGTTGTCATGCGCTGCTGACGTAGGATCTGGTTAATAGGTACGATAAATAACACTAAGGTACTATAGGTACTTCAGTGCGAACGTGCCTACAGCTTTTGTTCCGATTGTGCGGCAGCAGAAGGCTTGGTCAGTTCCATGGTATACAAAATCTAAAGGCTTCAGTTCGCTCAGTGTACCTACCATAGAACATAATTGTAGCACTATTATACCGTGAAACTACTAAAATCAATTCGGGTGCTTGGCCTGCTTGCAACTATGTACCTACCTGCCTGATACATCCGTACGGTATAATACATATTGTAACACCAACTAGATAGAGGTATGATAACAGGGATCTGTGTGCTCGTGTGAACAATTTAAGCAGGCAAGTGCGTTTTTCGCCGCACTGGCTACAAAACACGGAATAGTTCTTCAATACACAACACACACATACTTATCTTATTATATCCAGCATGGCCCTCCCTTCTAATCCAGTCTTTACTCATACCTAGGTAGTTTAGATCTGCTACAAGGCTATCAATCTAGTTCTCGGCACACTTTCACTACCTAGATTCACCCATCGAACCGTTTTACAACCTCAATCTGCTTCTTCCACAGCGCCTAAACTTAGTATCACCTGCACTAGGTCCCGAAGAAGAAGCCCACGCTACATCTACACAAGATATCATAATCGTTGGATCTGGTAGGCAAATGTGCCTCCGGCTCACATCTTGATCAACAATATGGAATATCCCACGGATCCTGGGCACTGGTCAAACTTTCCGCTATATACCGTTGGAAAGAGGGTACAAGTTGCTCAAACTAGTAACGAAAGGAGCAATACAATGGCTTCGCCCGATCCTCCAAAGAACGCCATCTTTCGGCTGCCATATGAGTTATTACTTGTCGTGTTTTGCCAACTCCCCGACTGGTCATCTCTCAACGCTCTAGCCCGCACTCACTCGATGTTCCGCGCCATGCTCAGAGAATACCGAAGTTCCATTCGAAAGGCGGTGGCGGGCAACTTCATAGCAGAAATCTCACAACAGACTATGGGATACAAATCCCAGTATCTCATGAAGATTTATTTGATACAGAAGCAAGTCCAATACACCGAAATAAGCAAGAGCACTGAGGACTTATCGGCCGTTTTATGCAATTCATGGGTCCCATCACGCAACGATATGTTGCTATTAAAATGCGACATTCACGAATCACTAAAACTCCTCATGATTGTCGGGGAACTCGAATTCTTCGGTTTCTTCACCCAGGAATCAAACCTACATCGCTGGTGCAAACGGAGATTCTTCCCTGTAATAAAGTGGGCGTGTCAAAGAGGCAACCGGCAAGTTGGCGCGTTCACATATAGAACGCGGCCCAAATTCGAGAGCATCGAGCTCCTAGCAATTATCAACCTTTGGTGTATCATGAGGTGCAAATACGGCTCCGCCACGATGTCTATGTCAACTTTCATGAGCATTTTCATCCCAGAAATTGCCCTGAGAGCTAAACAATTTGCTCGATGTTATATGAAAGGTACGAAGGAAGTTCTGGAATCGGAAAAGCTCCTATACTCCCCCCACAGTTTGGTGTGTACTGACTTTCCCTTTTCTTCGTCTAGCTAGTAAACTCCTGCGGGCCTGGTACTGGGTTAGGCACCGGTATGAATCGGACGCGTTCATGTTCTGCGGTCAAGCTACTAGCGCCATGGGAGAACTGGCAAGTTTCTCAGAGGAAGAGTTCCACATGCATGAACAGAGAGTGACACAACCAGATATGTTGGTAGTACGCATTATGAAGTCCATGTTACCGTTCACACCATCATATCATCTATATAGGACGATTCGATGAAGACAACGACGAAGACGAGGATGAACTACATAGTAGGCCCAACGCACAAAATATCTTTTGGGTCTTTTGGACGACGGCCTATAAATAGGCGTGAAATTTCGGCGAGACATGGGCATAAGGGCGGCTATGTTGCCAATCTTTAGCCATACAGATTATCATGACAACGGGTTTCGATATCGAAAGTCTATATACTTGTTCAAGTTCCATAGTTCCATAATCCCATAGCCATTTCTTTACGACATCATGGCGAAGCATAGGAATGTGTACTGAAGAGATGCGGGTTGGGGCAAAAGGGGGGTCTCTAGCCACCTACAACACGCTTAGCTATATTCATCCATTTTGCGTCGATTTTCATTCAGTTTATTAAATTCAATCACGTTCTATTTGATAAGCGAGTAGTTTGCTCGAACGAAAAACTCGTCTTACTAGACTTGTAACATATCTTCTGAGACTCAAGACGCGCAAAGCTGATATTACTTGACAATGAATTCGATAAGAAACCACACAAGTATTGTCTGCTTCATAGTGCCCCGTGGCAGCGCCTAGTGAAGACTTACGACAGCCAAAATCTAACTAATTATCAATCAGAAGAACCCCGGCTCAATGTACATAGCTCAAAGCAAGTGACGTCAATGGTATAGTGTAGAAATTTGCCAAGCAAAAACATCATGCCCTCTGTACATCTACCACAGGATTGAGTTGAACGCGAGCTAAGGTCCTTTATCTAATGGAAATTTGTACCTGTCCCGAAAGCTGGACGAGTTGCCCTCAGTTGCCGGTGTCAGCACGTGCAAATTGAGGTCCAATCGTAGAGGTAGTAAAGTGAACTGAGATCCAAAGTGGTCGGTCTAGTGGTACCGTGGGGTAGGTACTTATATCGATCCGGAAAGGACTCCGGGAGGGGGCCACCTTGTGTAATTCACGACGTGGTGTGATTTAGGAGGTTTATATACTCTTGAAGCAAGAATTCAGAAGGGCCTTGACTGAGCAGTCTCTATTCATTATATCAATGACTAACTAAATACAAGGTAGGAAGCTGTCCGTTTTGATTGAGTTGCAAAAGGTAGCAAGTGTGGCGATCATTGATCTTCAGGGACCGGGGACCAGGGAGATCTCACGGGATCTCTCTTGTCTTATGCATGCGACGCTGGGCGAATGGCCGGGGAAGGAAGCTGGTTCGGACAGAACCACACCACGGATCGGAACGAGCTCTCGGTTAAGATAGTTCCAGGTAAGCTGTCATCATGCTAGTGCGAATAAATTCCTGTGAGGCTGACCACGTTGGACAACGATAGGTCATACGCCGAGCATCCTTTATACCTTCACCACCTGGTAAACAAAGATTCGTCGATCATGCCGCTCGGGGACTGCATCGGATGGTCGTATCGGCACGGCGACGATTGCTAAGAACAGGTTGGAGGATTTATGCGTTACTGAAGTAGGAAGGCGGGCCTGTGCTGTTGCATCTTGGCATGTCCTTGGAATCTTAAAAGCTCCGAGATCGAGGCGCTTCGCCATCGTGAGAGCGCCTCGCACTGCGGAGAAGGCATAAGGGCGTCGAAAAAGCCATATAAGGGCAGAATCCCCGAAGATGGCCTTCTCGCAATGGAGATCTGCCATCGATAGGTCTCCCGTCCCCCATTGAGTCTTCTCGCAGCCAGAATGCCTTCACGACGGAGCTTCGCGGCCACTGGCCTAGCACTCCTCCTGGCCACCGGTGCCAATGCTTTGCCATTTAGACTTGTGGCTAGAGACCCTCCGCAGGCTCTACCTCAGAAAGCTACCGCCAACGATCTAAACTTTCAGCCGGCTATGGATTTCGACACCGATGGGTGCTACAACACACCCGCCATTGGCCCCGACGGCACGATCAACCCTGGCCTTGAGTACAAGAACACAGGGCTTTCCTCGGACTGCCACGATCTGTCCGACCTGCAGAACAATAATGTCTATTCTCGAGCTCGCTGCAACAACGGCTGGTGCGCTTACGTATACGACTATTACTTCGAGAAAGAGTACGCATTGAGCTGGACACTAGTCTGATACTACTTACTGACTCTTGACCCCAATAGTGTTGTTCTGGCTTATTTGCCGATCGACGTAGGTCATCGCAATGACTGGGAGCACATAGTCGTCTGGGCCCAAAACGGCGTCGCCAAGTATGTCGCGGCGTCGGCTCACGGAGACTACGAGATCAAAGCGGCGGCCGATGTCCGCTGGGAGGGAACGCACCCGAAGATGGTCTACCACAAGGAGTAAGTATTTCCGATTATTCTCCCGGTTGGACAAGCATGCTACGCCTGCCATATGGTTGTGCACGCCTCCGAAATATCGCACGAACGAGTCGATTGTTCGCCAGAAACAGTAATATCTAACTCTTAATCTCTTAACAGTGGCGTTGGCTCCCATGCCTTCCGCTTCGGCAACACGGACGATGATAACATCGAGAATGCCACCGGGAAGTGGTTCTACGGGGCTCTGGTCTCGTGGAATGGCTTCCCGTCGACGGCTCTGCGGGACAAACTGGTGGCCTACGATTTCGGCTCTGCCAACTTTGCGCTGAAGGACGATAGCTTTGCAGGGAACCTTGACAGGGCTCGTGGCTCCTTTATTCCCGAGTTCGATATCAATTTGGATGACGGTTCGCCTGGAAACCCATGAAGGGTGAGGCAAGGTATCAAAAGGCGGTGGAGGTCGTCGGGTAAGACTGCGTACTAAAAGGCTGACTTCAGCTCATGTGATGAGTCCCGATCCACTATGATCATTTGTATACCCTATGATTTATGAAAAGTAATGAAGTCCTATGAAGCATATATGGATTACTAAGAATTGTGTTTGTACTGCGTATGTCTGTCCTCAAATAGTCCCGCTGTCGCACTGAAATCTACGACAGCAGGGTGGATCGGACGGGCTGTCTAGGCCCTTGTTCTTTCTTCCACTACGAACGATATCAAAAAAGTGATAGACTACCTGCGCATTGAGAGTCGCAGGAAGGTGATATATTTGTGGATGGTTTTGATGCACTCCAAATTACCACGAAACAAACGGTCGATGGACGGAGACGTGGCCAGGAAAAAAAAAGTAAGCGAATACGAAATCCATCAAGTCAGCCTTACCGTTACTTTCGCTGCGCCGTAAATCATCACAATATGATTGCGCGGGAATATCGAGGAGCTGGCTTGATGGTGAAACATGGTAGGCGAAAATATAGGTTGAAGAGGAAGAAAAGCTCGCGAAGGAAAAATGCCTAAAAGCAGATTTCTTGGACTAACTAACTAGCGTGTGACCGGAACGGGTCTCGTCACGTGATCAGACTCAGTAAATATCTTCAGAACGGGACATCGCTAAGGCTGAATTTTTTTCCTCTTTTCTTCTTCACACTATTCATAAATTTGCACGATTAATCAACCGATCTTGATTCGTCCACTTACTATCGGTCATATTTGCGTGCTAGAGTAACTTCGTGAATGCTGCCCTTTCATCTTTGTGATACCTAGCTTGTGAGCAGATTTTACGTTTGCGGTGGCAGTCATACAAAACCTTGTTAATGTGATACGGCAATTCGTGTTTGGCCCTGTGGAATCTTCTGAATTACTTGTCGTGATTCTAGTTATTCTATCTCGAATCAGCTCGTGACTATATGCTCTTTTGGCCGGCCGTATGCCGTTAATTGTAAACTTGTGGTTTGATGGCCGTACGAGCTGGACAGAGCGAGAATCTGCGCTAAATCGTCGGCCGAAGTTATACGCAGATATCTTGATGAAATAAGCGCTCAACCTTGGTTTATAATCTGGCGGAATAGTTGCCAAAGTAGCTAGGTTGGGTTAGTTCGCAGTGTTGAGAGCCGACTCTCAGTGTGTAACAGCCCGATAACCCCGGTAGGCCCCAATTTATTTAGCATCATATCTAGTTGCCGGCTTCTATCTCAAGCGCGAGAGTCTACAGCGATCTTTCACTTTCATTCACATCCGTTGTGGACAATACCAAGAGAAATTGGTACGAGAAGCCGCTTAGAATGGGGATCTTGAGGACAGCAGTATTGACCGGCCTCTGGGGCGTCGGCGGCGGTGTGGCCAGCGTCGGCGCGGGGGTGGCCTATTTCTTGGCGGCGACGAGCTTCGTGCCTCTCACCAAGGACGACCAGATGTTCAAGACGAAGACGTGGAGGCGGTACAACCCGAACGAAACCCCGGCTATCAAGGACGATGTTATCAAGGTCGTGCCGCTCAGCAAGATCCGTCCGGAGCTGCGCAACGACGAAAAGGCGCTCACACTCGAGTTCTGCAGAGGCATCTGGGGTCGATGGGGTATGTTTTGTTAACCCAGAGCATACAGCCTTCAGTTGCGCCTCTCCGCGCCTTCGCAGCGACTTGATTACTCAAACTGACACCTCTCAGGTTTCAAGGTGCAGAGCATCCTCCAAGAGCGCTATGACAGGCCGCCGGGCACCGACGACAACCTCTGGAACACGTCCGAGCTGGCCGTCTCCAAATTCGAGAAGGGTCTGCGATTCTCGAACCATTTCGAGGTTGTAGAGAACGCGGGCGACGAGATCGTATTCCGCTGCGGCGCGTCGCCTCTCGAGCCTGGCTTGCGCAAGTCTGATGGCCTCCTCTTCCTCAGCGCTAAGATAGACCCCGAGCAGCAACTCGCCGTTTTCCATTTCAAATCAACCTTGTTCAGCAGCTCGGCGCCCAAGGTGAAGGATGCAACGCATCCCGCACACCAGTTCGAGGTGTTCCTGCATTCTTTGTATGTTCGGATATTGACGCAAAGCGCTATTAAGAATGTCAAAATGTGATATGAGGTCTGCTCTTGGAAATAAGCATGGCATGGCTCGGAAAAGGGGGGCTGTGGGAAAACGCGGATACGCATATGCATATACTTGTATCATTAAGTCCTGACAGCTCTGTCTTTTCAATGGCTGGAGGTGTTCATGTACGGAGTAATATTCGGTCACATGCAAGGCTGTCTTACGCGCGGCAAAACGGACCTACTTAATCTCCATTACGAGTCCGAAAGCCGAGTTCAACTTATACGAACCATAGCGACAGGTAACTACGAAAACCATCGCATTGCACATGGTGTAGGCAGAACAATCTGTCAAGTTATAGCTACATCGATATGCCGATAGGACCGAAAGAGAGAATAACTAATCAACGATGGGTTATTGGTGTTGACTAAATTACTGGACTACACTACATGCGTTTGTACCTACGGTATAAGGCTAACGTGCATGTGTACTAAGGTATGTAAGTTTTCGCGAACATGGGATTCTGCGTGAAACGCCATTCCATATTTCCAGTACCTACTCTACACGGTCACAGCAGGTGCCAATTACGTCACTGTTCACTGTTACACTGCCTCAAACGTCTACAAATCAAGCATAAACAGCCGAAGGGCAACGGCTAGACTAGTGTAGGTGGTTACAAGTATGTTTCAGCTAACAGAATCACCCGAATACGCAAATTGAGATCTCCTGTATGTTATTGGAAGTGCGCGGTATGGTGCCTAGGTAGGTATGTATGTATGCAAATACTTGGGTTAGGTGTCTTTTCAAATCGCCAAAGAGCTTGCAAGAAACCCGAATACGATGGTGTAGTATTCCGATTCGGTTGCGACAAGGGACCAATCAGCAGCTTGGCGCAACGGCCAAATTCGACGGAAAATTCCAAATCGCACGACCAGCTGCTTCAGTCATGATCGAAGCAACTCGGCTGTACCTCCTTCCGACTTTACGCCACATGTATCTTATCACATTTACTTTGTATGGTAATTGGGACAAAATAGCTTCATGTAGGAATTTTGTCACTGTTGAAAAAAGGGAAAATAGATGAGATTCAGCGCAAAGAATGTGAGAACTAGCAAATGGCCAGAGCAGATGCAGGGGTTTGGAGCTCAACTGGAGCAACTAGGGACTTCAACTGGAGACCCTTCGGTAAAGCCCCTGGCACAACTAGTTAACCTAAGTCCCTAGCGTCAGTGGCATCATAGGGCAGGTAGGGGGGTTAGGTGGGTAGGTATTTGGAGAAGGTAGCATCATAGCATCCACCAAGAAAAAAACCCCACATCACCGTTAAGCTTTGTCCAAGATGTGCACAACGTTACAGATTGGCCGAGGCCGTTAGTAGGTAATCTGATAATCTGGAATCAAGGAGGCTTAGCAGAAATGTCGCGTGTCTTGACTTGCAGTCCGGTATAGAAAGTGTTGGCATTGCTCCACAACCCTAATTGTTATATAAAAGTCTTGAAACCCCAGACGTCGTTTGGTTCTCTTCCCCATGATCCATGATCGCCTGCCTCTGTTGATTTGACTCTATCTCGCCTCCAACTACTCGACCCCTGTTTGAAAACACTGAGCGTACCACATATTTCACATTAGAACACATTGTTTAGGCGGACATATACAACAGCTAACGAAACCCAACGACCAAACAACCTCGGAGAAGTCGAAGAGAACCCCGCGCCAACAAGACCAACAAGACGAAAGGAAGAAACACACTGATCTCCAACCCGAACGAACATAAGGGAGGGTCCACAACCAAGACAATGGCAAACACAAGATCCGCCAGCAAGGGCAGCGCCGCCCCGTCCATAGCGGCCGGAACATACACACACGCGCCGAGCGCATTCACACTCTTCTGGCTCGCCGTATCACTACCTCTCGTGGTCTGGGACTGCGGATACGTGCTGATGCGGCCGCGGACGATGTTGGGTGGTGATCTGCACTGGCCGATATGGGCGCCTTACGCGCTATACGGCGAGGTCGACCACGTCTACGGCTTCAAGGCCTTCAACGCCAACAACGGCTTCACCGGCGCCCAGGGCTTCCTGAACGCCCTCGAGACCGTATTGTACCTCTGGTACGCCGTCGCATACTACCAGAACGCCGTCTCCATCGGCGGCAAGAAAGTCATTGTCGGACGCCAGGCCGCTATCATCGTGCTGGTTGCGTTCAGCGCCGCCGTCATGACCCTTAGCAAGACAGTGCTATATTGTGAGTTTCCCCTCGCCCTTTTACTTCTGGCCCTCTCGTGCGCGAAAGAGTGGCGATTGGAATATCAAGGAAGGTCGAAGACGAGAGTTAATCGGGCTAACCATGAGGATTCACAGGGCTCTGCGAATACTTCTCCGGTTTCGACAACATTGGCCACAACAGCCTGCCGGACTTGATCTTCCTCTGGATCATCCCTAAGTGAGTCCCTTTCCTCCAATTCCTACTAGAAGCTTCGGTAGAAAGAAAATAGATTGGCAGCGCTAACACTTTCTCTGCAGCGGCGCCTGGCTCGTTGCCCCAACCTACATGATCTACGAGCTCGGCAACGAAATAGTGAACAACCTTGCGTACGGAGCTAGCATCAAGAAGGACTAAGCAAAGAGTGGGGGGGACGATATTTAATGAATTGCGCCTGACGCCGGACGAGCGAGGCGAATAAGCGCGCTAGCGGATATATAATTGGGAATGGGAATATGGACTCCAAATGAGACATCAACAGGTGATGTCTGGGTTTCCGCGTGATATGAATTAATGCGGAGAATAATTAATCCCCGGAGAAAACGGAAGGGATAGCATAATGAGATCGGTTAACATGGCGCAAACATGGCGCTACTGCATAAGAACATTCCATTTGTACCACCTCCCTCTTGATACTGTCCAACCATCGTGCGGGTGTACCATCCCACGCTCTACCACGGCTTCTATTCAGCAAAGTGAAAGTGAGATAGGAATTGAGAACTTAACACATTGGCCGCGGTGAGAGCCGTTCTCACCGCTGGAGGTGTAATAAATAAAACCTGTGGTCGGACTATAGCACTTGAGAAATCCATATATACGATTCATTGACAGCTTCCATATGAAGATCGTGGTCGTCGCAGTTATGAGTTCAATCACATCTTCCTTCAGAACATCGCCGAGACACGTCTCGATGTCGAGGATATCGCGGGTGTATCCGGCCTAGCTTGAATGAGCCGCCCGAGGTGGGTGAATTGGTTCCACTCTGTCTCGGCACGCGACTCGTAGTTTCTAGCCTGGACTTCCATGACGCCCGGGATACGATTCCATGCCGTGGGCGTTTGGGGTGAGGGCATTTGAATATTGAGGTCTCTCTCATTGGCCTTATAGGCGTTCAATGGTGCTAGCTGTAATTGTTTATGCGGATCATCGTAAACACTCATAGGCCGTCTCCTTGGAGGGACAGGGGGGCTCTCGTCGTAGAATTGAACGGTTCGCCTTCTGGGATGATACCTTTGATCGGGTACGCGCAACGATTTAGACAACCTCGACAGGCCCGTGCCGTAGTTCATGTCGTGGAGGCCGCAGCGCGTACAAAGGCTAGCGCGTTCGTCCTCCCATTTCTCGATGGGCGATATGGGATAGTTGGGTGTCACGTAGGTGTCAGAAGTGCCCGAGCTCCTAGCTTCGGAATGGCTATATCGACTCGGTGAGGAGGGAGCCCTACGTATGGGGTTCCCTTTCAGCGGATGGGCTGGGTTGGCTAGGTTGGCTGATGATATCTCAGCTACCAGTTTCCCATCCCTGTTCTTAGTATCCACCACGTTGCCATGCCCACGACGATGTGACCGTTCTGATTCGTCCTTGGTGAGCAGGTTGAGTGAACGCCACAGCGCTGAGGATTTACGAGCTATGGTGTCTGCAAAGCTACCTTTGAAGATGGTATTTCCTTGGCTCTTCTTGGTATTCCCCGTAGCCTGGTTGGTAATCGTATAGTCATCATTGCTGAATTTTGTGTCGAAAAATGACACCGAAGGACATAGCGTTAATAGTGAGCTACTGTTCAGCTGGTTTTGCGCGATTGAGTCGACTGGTCGTCTTATTTCCCACGGTGGTAAGCCGGCCGTTGAGATGCATAGGTGGTATGGAACCCCTCTAACATCTCCGATCTCCTCTGCTACCTTTGTCACCTGGCGTAACGTCTGATAGATTGCATAGATCAGAACCCATCTAATTTTACGGCCATCAACGGGCCCTAGACTGTCTGGTTTGCCTGCTTTGACTGGGAAGAAGATCTGGTCTTCTTCAAACTTGCGATACGCGGAGACTAAATGGTTTCTCATCACATCTAGACGGTGTGAGTTTGTTGCTTTGGATAATGCCGCTAGGTCGTGAGCTCGTCTCGACCGGCTCGTCTTAATTGGTTGATTCCACCAGGAAGTTGATTTCTTTCGTGGGGTATCTGGCAGTAACGGAAGAGGGTAGGCAAGCGTCTTGTGGTTATATCGTAGGTCGAATGATTTAAGCACCAGCAACGGGGACATCCCGCTTTCGATCGAAAATTGGTTCGTTTCGGAGATTTCTGGGCTTTCATCCCTTAAAAACTCATACAGAGCTTCGAAGTCGCGTCGCATCATATACAGAATGTCGGCGTCAAAGATTGCAGCCTCTGGGGGGTAACAACCAAAACGGACGGCATAAACCCCCTGGAGGAAATGTCGGAAGAATTGAAGGTGCTCCTGAGCTCCTGGGTATAATGTGATATGCACATCATCGAGGAATGTTTTCAACATGGCGCTGGCTTTTCTCAACCTGGAATACATTTCGAACCGTGTACGTTGAATTAACTCGCGAGTAGTCCAGGGTATAAACTGTTACTCTATCAGCAAGTGCCACATAGATATATCAACACGTCGTACAAACCCGATATTCAGAAGTGAGGTGCAATTGATCACCCATGCCACAACAATGGGCAAATGCATTAATGTATAGGTCCCGGAGCTGAAACGCTTCTCCCAGGAGAAGCATTGCCGAAGCATGAGTTGGCTGGCCGTTCAACTCTAAATACCCTTCTTCATCTATATAACTTAGGAGATCTTGAATGTTATTTGCATCAGGCGTGCGAAACTTCTGTAGACTGTGCATTAGGGTGATAAGAGTCCTCCCGAGACACTCTCCGACCATTGACCTTCGGAAGATGAAAGCAAAAAGATTTCGTGTCGCGAGATGGTAATTGTAAGAATGGCGTTTGTCTAGCTCAATGGGTGCGGGAATGAAAAGCTCAATCTGAGCCCTTGTCGGACCCTCATGATGACTTCGTGCTTCGCTACAATCGTATGCATTTATCTGGGTAGGCTTGAAACGGGCTCTGGGCATGAACTTGTCAATCAACGGTTGGAACTTCGCTTCGAGCAACGCTGAGTATGGAACTTTGAATGCAGGGCCTCGACGGCTTTGCCCTCTGTCGTGCAGATGCACGTGACAGTCACCATCTCGATGCCATAAATCGGGGTCCTGTAGAATTATTTTAGCCAAAGGTATCGACATGGCGGCCTGAAAGCTGGTGCTTACCCTTCTGAGACTATCCCAAACCTCGCTGGACTTCGACGCACCGTCCCATTTCACAACAGCCAAAGGCTTTCTCGCTTTCTGTCCGTGCGATCTACTTGATATTCCATCATGGAGTCGATTTTGTTGGCCTGGTAAGTTATCCATTCTACAGCGCGATTCGAACAAGCCGGGACTAAGATGTCGTCTCACTGTTTCTCACTCGACACTGGTATATCGCTTCTTTGAAAGGGCATCGGAAAATGTGATACCAATACGGCCGTAGATAGTGGGGTGGCACCGCAATATATAATGATAACTAATGAAATGCCTTGAAGATGGTTCAGATTTAAGATTGGTTGGCTCACGCCGTGTTGTGTATCGCGTCAAACTTGGTGTGAATAGCATTTGTTTTCTTCAAGGCCACACTAGTGTCAGCCTCTGAGTTGGAACAAATACAAAGAAAGACGAAAAACACCAAACTGGCCAACAATTTCACTCAGCTGGTTGAGCGAAGGGCCGATAGGTATATGCCACACAGGCAACCAGGCGGCTGAGGCTGAATCGACCGCAAAACCACCCTCTGAACGGCCCAGAGAGGTTACAATCGAGCTACTACAAGTCGCTCTAAAGATACGCCGGGGAGTTGAGGTCTCGTCCCGGATGTACTAAAGAAGCTGAGCCTATACACGCAAGCATCCCTTCATATATCGGACAAAACAAATTTTGTCCCCCCCGAGCCGATCTGAGCATTAATGGTGGCGGAACTTTTGGATCGCCATAGATCCGTTAATTTTAAGAGGAGCTAAGCCAGGACGAATACCGCACGGGGGACCTTGGTTGCTTGCCGAACACTGTGAGGATGTAATTATTTAGGTCAGTGGGCGAAGACGATGCTTATTGAAGTTGTGAGTGCAATTGCCATGTGGGACAAGGCCAGGTCCCAGGCATCTGTTACTTTTATGCAACCCTCGGCACTCAGCTCAGCTCCGGTCTCGTTGTTATTGAAAATTTAGTTTATCTGTGCCGGAACGCATAGAACATGTTGGGCACCATTAATTGCAATGAGAAGCCGCCAAGATTCAGGCTTGGCCTGTGAAGTGGACTGGCTGCACAATGCTGTCTGTGCAGATATGCAGTGACAGCGTGTATAATTACTTTTTGAGCCACAGTGGCTTCTCCATCCAAATTGGATATCTCCGTATTAGTCACGTCGGACCGGATCGTGTCACATACCCGCGATCCGAAGCTCCTCCGCTGTTGAACGCACAGCCATTTTTTTTGTGTCGCCTGTATAATGACAGGGAATTGAACGATCGAGTTGCAGATCATGGAACAGCTTGCCTTAATTGACTGAGCAGTCGTCTGATCCATCACATGTCTCGTTCTTGGGGATCCATTATCACAATATGACTCTATGCTTTGTATGTCTTGGCGCTGAATTTTCCAAAACTCTGAAGCGGCGGTGGGCTGGTGATAAGGCGGCTTGACCAGGGAATTCAAGCTTTGCCATGACTGGTTGGCATCTAGACCGGTTGGCAGCATATCAAACGCCGAGCGGCGCATTCTTAAAAACCGGGGCTTGGGTGAATGGTGCTTCGTCGGGTCCGTCGCAGTGATATTACTGGTACCGGGGGAAGCTGCTGCGTACACCATCCGACAGTGTTACAAAGATCCAGATCATTTGAACCCTTATCGGCTTCCTCAGGATACCGTTGCCGATGTCTTCCTCTGTTTCAACAGGATAAAGTGCGGATTTCGGGCAGGAAGATATTCTACGATAATGTTATCAACTTCTGTCGGTGCCCTGCCTAATAGGCTCGGCAGGTTATGCTTACCGATGATATCTGCTCTAGAAGAGATACACAGTACATTTGGTCTTAGCAAATGGTCATGCCATCAAGTACGTCGGGTATCAGCAGGGAGGTTATAGCCTACCTACCTACATAGTAGATACATAGTAGGTATGTAGTGTACCTAGGTACGATAGTGTTCATCTACAAGTACCTATGTAGTCGAGGCGGGGGAGGGATGCATGCAAGTGGGCGGCACTGCCCGCGGTTGTTCTTAGCACTATCCTGTAGATTAGCCAGTACACATCCATTTTTCAAGTGGAGGATGTAACTGCCAAACTCGGAAAACAAAATACAAAAGAGATGAAACAACCCAGATCCGACATAAAAATGATAGTAATATCCCCACCTAGGAATAGGTTATAGCGAGCAATGAAATCTACTTTCCAAGAAACGCGTCCACGCAACTTATTCTAACTTCAATAGGAACAACGATCAAATCAAGTTTACAACAAAATGTCGGCAAGCTTGACTATGTAGTGCTTGCTGCTATATTGATCCTTACTATTCTTTCGGAGGCTAATTTTAAACCACGCACTAGCTGGGAGAAGCAAAGCTAAGATGAGTCGACAGTAGGATCACGCTCTGTTGCCTGACATGTTCTCGCGTTTACACTACACCATAAAGATGTAAAAGTTGAGATAGGGTTGAAATGGTATGGCTGCCTTCAGGCAACTCCAGGCAGACTTGACCTAAGCAGCCAACGCCGCATTCACACATCATCAACTCTTAGAACGCAAGGTATATAAAAATAGAGGATCGAATCTCCATTATGATTATTCTCTTTCTCGAAAAATCTAATTAGTGCTGCCAAAACATTGCTCCCTTTGGCCCTTAAATATCCTCTGACTGGATTCTTCATCATCCAACACTCCCGCAATGTCTCTAGAGCCTCAATTACAGCAACATAGAGGGTATACGCGCATACGAGTCCGCGAAGAGGGCGACTTTAAAAGGCTATATCCTCTCATTCTAGACTACATCAGAGAACCTGAACTTGCATCATGCGTCAAGGAGTTCGTCTTCGATTCTTATCAGCTACGGCCTATGGCGTACAAGTCGTTTTTGCGTACGGCGGATCGATCGGGAGCGTTGAAGGCCGAAGAAAATGCCCGAGACATATCTCAGGAACACTCCATCGCCCAGTTGGTGACGAGCCTTGGTATTGAAGAGCCAGAGAAATCCAACTGGGTTAGGATTCTCACTTGGATGAAGCCGGAGCTCGTCGCTGCCCGCGAGGAGATCTTGGCCAGCGCCGAGGGCTCATGGGATATCGTATCATTCTACACGCACCGGACCAATATCTTTTCCCACTACGCGGTAGCAGTTCTGCTGATGCTTTGTCCCAACATCGAGATTCTCAAATACGAGGAAGGTAGTAGAATCGTCAATGACATCCTCCGCCGTAATAACTACGGCTTGCTTCCTTCAACACATTTGAAGAAACTGCGCGACGTTACTCTTCTTCCCACCTCCGATATGCTTTTAGGAGATGAGAGGTTTTACACGAATCTCGATATTCTGGCCATGCTGCGATTGTTCCATCGGCTTCCTGCCATCGAAAGTGTGTCCACAGATGCGGTAGGACCAAATAACGATGGAGGGTATCTCGATCAGTTCCCACCTGCAACTTCAAATCTAAAGAAGATTCACGTCGGTCATTCTATACATGGGACCGACGTTATTGGACCTTTGATCAGAGTGCCCAAACGTTTGGAAGAGTTCACTTTTACCACTGGTGGTCGTTCCAATCTAGATGGCGGCCAACTTGAAAGATGCGCAAAGACAATCGGCAAGGCCTTGTACGAGCACAGGTCATCGTTGCGTAAGATTGACATCGATATCGACGAGCATATCAGTGGTTATGAGCAGAGCGACGATGAGTCGCTTGCAGGTGAGGGTGAGGAAAGGGGGAGAAAAGATGAGTGGTATCGCAGAGATATGGAGATCAGTACGGGGCCCTCGACGACGAGACGTATTCGAAGCACGCGGGAATACGGAGCAACAATAGGCACCATGCATGACTTCGAGTCGCTGACACACCTCAGTATCGGCATCGGGCTTCTGCTGGGCGGTTGTTCCTGGGGCGTGAACGACGAGGAAGCCCCTTTTAGACTGATTGACGCGCTGCCGAAATCGCTCGAGTACCTGCTGATCCGAGGATACGGTATGTATAGAATATCCCCGTGCTTGATCCTCTGGTCTCCTTGCTTTATGATATAAAACTTACAGATCTCGACTGACATATATCTATACACACAGTGAAAGGCAATGTGCCACGATACGATGACCAGATTAACGAGTTCCTGCTCGCAAGGCGGGATCGTTTGCCATCACTGATTGAAGTGCACGGTATAGACGAGACGATTCCTATTGGAGAGTCTATCGAAGATCCAGATGAGAACTTCGATGAACTTTGGCAACCGGAAATCTTGGACGATGGGTGGGCAGAGGTGCTTGTTTGAATTAGGCAAAAATACCAGTCGGTCTAATTCTGGAGGTTTACCGTAAGAAGTTTAAAACTACCACCTTTCTTAGTTTTACAATGAATAAAGGTATTATCTTAAATATACTTTTCTTTATGAACAAAGTAAGCGGTCGCCCTCGTCCCGAAGCGAGTTCAATAATTGTAGTTCCCGGGACTTCGATTGTATGATCATAATCGCTTAGTTAGAATACAGTAATTCTTAATAGTTCTTTATGAAGTTTCAACTTGTAGGAATACCTCGCTACAATACCGGTACATGTATTAGGCTTACGTAAGCTGCATAAACCCCTCCCCCTGCTAGGTATCTCTATCTAAACCCTGGTTGGATCAATGACGAGAAGCTTCAATTATTTTTACATGCACAGCCAAACTCAATTCAACTGATCAAGCTTAGCCGCCCCACGTCCTAACACGACAACGACAGTTCAACTGTTTGAGCTGCGTCGCCGCCCAGGTGCTCGCCTCCCGCCGCGCCTGCTACGATGTAGCAGCTCGAAACAGCTCTAAATGGCATCCTTTACACCCTACACGTACATCCAGTGTCCTTGCCATGATTCCACCGTCCAGGGCCGGTCCGACGACGACGCGTCGTTTACGACTGCGCAGGAGTTGAACGATGACGACGATGATTTTACATTCGACCCCCGTGCACAGCGCTCGACTTTTAGCCTCTATCCCCTCGAGTATCTCCTCTACTGCGATGTCTGCCATGAGATTCGTTGTCCGCGCTGTGTCACG
The DNA here is from genome assembly GCA_019843955.1 of Xylaria sp. 218_066. Lineage (NCBI taxonomy): Eukaryota > Fungi > Ascomycota > Sordariomycetes > Xylariales > Xylariaceae > Xylaria > Xylaria sp. 218_066. The sequence goes on along the minus strand of JADKYC010000003.1, from coordinate 821,416 downwards.
GAAGAAATTGTGACGATCTACTGTCCCAACTGTCTCTTTGAGGTGGGCAGCAGTAGTCTGAAGACCGAAGGCAATCGGTACGTGTCCGTCCGTTGCAGAGATATCTTTTACTTTGTCTAGTGCCTGATCCGTTGCCCGGCTTCGACGATGGTCGCATGGACGTTCATCTATGTTATACGAAACATAGTCTAACATAGCTTCTGTCAGATGTACACGTAGTTGCTTCCAATGTCCTATATGTATCGGCCCCTTGGCCGTCCAAGCTCTCGAGACTCCCCCAGAACCCTCCCTTCTCTCGGCAGATAGCGCTGCCACCCCGACACCCGGTCCATGGATACTGACCTGCTCATACTGCCATTGGAACTCGTCCGAGATCGGTGTTAAGTTCGACAAACCCCAGGGCATCTTTGGCCAGCTACAAAAGCTTCGCTATGGAGATGATCAGCCTAAACACATCGTCAGCGGGGACACGTCGCCGAAATCCGACTCGATACCAGAAACGCATAAGGCGAGATTTGCAGCGTTGAAATCTTTCTATGGCTCTCAGACCGTCAGCGCCAATCCCGGCGCCGGTCTTTCCGGCCTTGGAGAATACGGCCTTAGTTCGCCTGGCGCCCTGACGCGCATCATGAGCATCTACTCAGGCAATACTATGAACGGGCTAAAGCAGAAGAACAAATCCACCATAATGCGAGAGGCAGACTCGACCAAGGAGGGGTTTCGACCGAGCGATTTAGACGAGAGCGCGGCGATATCAAAACTGCGACGAGACGGGTGGGACGGTACGGTGACCCGCGAGCAGGCCAAGACGCAAGTAGAAGAAGGCGCCCAGTTCGCAGACCAGCTATGGCCCATCCCGTATCTGCTGCGGACGAAGCGATCGAAGCGCTGTCCCGTCTGTCGCCACATCATCAGTAAGCCTGAGTCCAAGGTGAGCAACACGCGGTGGCGGATCCGACTCGTCGCCAACAACTCCATACCCACCATCTCCATCAAACCTCTCAACCCGCCGGCCGGCTCGGGCTTGCTCAAGCCTCTACAGCCCGCACAGTTCCTCCTGACGTTCAAGAACGCCCTCTTCGACGACGTCAAGGTCACGCTCGCGACGCCGGCCACAACCCCCGGCCGTTTCGCGTCGAGGGTCACGGTGCTCTGTCCCGAGTTCCAGATCGACGCCAACCCTGATAACGACATGTATCTGGACGACGTTCTCAAAGATGGGGACAAGGAGTCTCAGCGCCACAGAGGCGACGAGGGCATACATCAGGCGGAAGCGGGCAAGATCTGGGATCGAGGACGCAACTGGGTTAGTATCGTTGTGGAAGTGATCCCAGCGTCGCTTCGTACTGAGCCGGAGCCGAATCCTAGTCCACTAGGAGAGGATGAAGACATATTGGAGATACCTATGTTTGTACGGCTGGAATGGGAGAGCGAAATTACACATGACCAGGTTGGCACAACCGCTGGCAAGGAAAAGGACGCGAGAGAAAGGAGAGAGCTGGCATATTGGTGTGCCATTGGAATTGGACGCATCAGTCAGGAATAGACAAAAATCTACGATACCCTAGAGAGTTAAACAGATTACAGTTACAATAGCACGGAGTAATAGAGAACGAATGTGGGCTCAGAAACGAAGCTTGTCCATTGAATTCACAAGCTACCAGTCAGAACGCCGTGCCTTTTTAATAATGGCCCTTGAGAACCCCTAAATGCTATCATTCATCATGTAGCACATGCCAGTACCATGCCAAATGACTAATCGTTTCCCATTCCGTTCCCCGTTTTGCCCCCTTACCTCTGACTAACCCTAGTACTCAGAGGAACCGGACTGAGGGAACTCGAAGGTGACGCTGCGGCCTGTCAGGCGGCGGTAGACCTCGGAGTAGGTGTCGAGTCTGTAGTCAACGCCACCACGCTCCTTCTCGTCGAGGATGACCTTGAGGAGCTTGCTGTTGTCCTCCTTGACACGGACGCGCTTGCCGACAATCTCGACGGGGTAGACGAGGTCGGTCAGGATGGCGTCGTGGACGGCGGTCAGAGTTCGCGAACGAGGACGCTTCTGCTTGAGGGTGTTGCGCGAGCGGGCGGATCGCTTGGGGCGGGGCAGAATACGGCGCGAGGCGAGGATCAGGACATGGCGGTCGGAGAACTTCTTCTCGAGCTCACGGGTCAAGCTATCGGTTATGGTCAGTACTAGACAAGTCAAAAAGCGAATAAAGAAAGAAAGAGGTTCATTGCTTACCGCTGCTGGACCCGGTGGAAGCCCTGTAGGGATGGGACGGGGACAAAGATGACAATTGCCTTCTTGCCGTGGCCAACTTCAATCTAATTCAGACACAAAGTCAGCCGGCGAGCTCCAGGACACATGAATGATGTGTTCCTTGGACCGCTTCCCGTCCTATTCCACTGTTGCTTGTATAGTATTGATCTCGTTATGCCCCTCGCACGGCACCTGTCTCGAACGCAATCGCAGTCGCAGACGGGCCGCGGTAGATGCGCACAATGGACGATCGATGGACGAGGCACGAACCAAGTCGGTTGTGTAGAGCGAGTGTGGAATAGGATCGAGCGCGGCCGTGGGAAGCCATCGCTGGGACGCTGGGACGTTATCTCACCTCTCTGGCAGAGACGAACTGGAGGGGACGGAGCGCAGCCTTCAGGTCGGCGGTGTTCGTCTCGAGGTCGTAGAGAGCACCAGCAATGCTGGTCTCCAACTCGGACGGGTTGGCGCGCGACGGGCTGTTGGGGGCGATCTTGTTGATAGACATGGTTGCGGATGTCTGTGGCCTTGTCGAGGGGGATGTCGGAGGAGTCGAGAAAATGGGAGGTCAAAAAGTTCGATGGAGAAATCTCAAAAGGTTTCGAGATTGTGGGTGGTGCACGGGCCTCGGGAGTCTAGCGCAGCCGAAAGTGTGTGTTGTGGACTTTTGTGGCCGCTGCCACCTGCTACCTGCTGCTCATGGCTGACTGACAACTCTGCCGATCCGAAAGCGCCATGCAACTTACAGAGTGACTGACAACCTTGATGGCAGACATGGGTTTTAAGAAGGACGAGCTCTCTCTTTCCCTCCCTGTAGGAATTCTTCGTTTCTTGCCTGGATCTAGTACACCAATTTGACAGGAACCTTCTTTGTCTTCTCCTGCCGGCGTGCGTCTGCCTGCTTTACAATTCATTGAATCTAGACATCGAACAATATAAATCGAGGTTCATTGTTACATTTATCTACGTCTCCAAACCCGTTCTAACATACCAACGCCGCCCAGTCTCCATTTGGCTACGAAATAATTTGATTAGAAGATCAAAGATATCCTCATATCTAGGCGCCAAATTCCTTCTCATAATCGACCATGGTGAACCTATATTTAACATCGTTTTTGTGCAGTCTTTGTACCGTGGTCGATAGGTTCTCTACGCTGATTGGCACAGTCTCAACCCATGACTTGATTCCTTTCTCAGCAGCTAGTTTCAGCATCGCCAACATCTCTTTTCTGCTGCCTAGATGCGAGGCTCCAATCAAGCAGCCATTTGACATGAAGCTCTGGGGCTTGATCGTAAGGTTTGCATCTTCAGGCAGGCCGACGGACACCCATCTGCCATGGACATCCAAGAGGGCGAGATACGCGTCGAGGTCGAAACCTTCGCCGAAGCTGTTGGCTGTGCTGACGATCAAATCAAACGTCATTATATGATCCTTGTTCCAATCTTTGTCTTGTGTTGCTAAGAACCCATCGGCTCCCATGGCCTTCGCGTCCGCCTCTTTACTATGAGATCGAGAGATGACCCAGGTTTCGGCGCCCAAGGCCTTGGAAAATAGGACACCGAAGTGTCCAAGACCTCCAAGACCAACTATAGCGACCTTCTTCCCTGGGCCGGCTCCATTGCGAACTAACGGACTGTAACTCGTGATGCCAGCGCACATCATTGGTGCCGCGAGAGCGCTTGGGATGGCGTCGGGGATTGGGAATACCCTTTGCAGTCCATCAGAAACATGAACTACTATCATGGAATCATGGTGAATGCTGACTTACCAATGCTCATGGGTTCGCACATGCGAGGAGAAACCACCCTGGGTAACGATTCCGGTGTCTGGCCAAACGGCGCCAAATGTGTCCATTTGCTTGGGGCAGTAAGTTTCGTTGTCGTTCTTGCACTGGCGGCATTCCAAGCAGGACCATGACTGGGCACCGACACCGACGCGCTCGCCCTCCTTGATGAGAGTAACCTTAGGGCCGACACGAATTGCCTTGCCAACAATCTCGTGCCCGACTGCCAAGGGAAACTTCTGGTCACCCCAACCGCCACTAATGGTGTGGACGTCACTAGAGCAAACGCCGCAGCACTCGATCTTTACCTCAACATCGTGGTCGCCGAATGGTTTCACGTCGAACTTGTTCTTGTGAAAGGTGGTCCAGGTGTCTGCCGAGTGGACTTGGAAGCCGGTGTACTGGTCGTACTTAGACATTTTCACAGTTTTTGCCGAAGGCGAGTAATTAAAAGAGATCAGAAAGAAAAAATGGCACGAGTGGACAAAAGACACAGCACAATCTTTACAGCTATCCTACCGTGACTGACCATGGAGGGGTACTCGGTGCATATATTTACTGTCCCCCACCTTGTCCATCCACGATGAGGGGCATCCCGAAAATCTAATAATTTTATCCGCAGGAAACCACTCCGGTTGTTTGAGCCTTGGCTCTGCTGTTCTCTAGTATACGGTTCTGGTCCACACCTGTAGTAACGGTATGACCGTCATTTGTAGAATTCAACCAGTCGCGCATATTAGTCCACCAATGGTATGACGAGGACAGGTTCTAGCTGAATAAGAACCAAGGTTGAAAAAGATAAGGCTTTTTTCGCTTTGATGAACGCAGTGATCTGATCTCCAAGATAATTCTCACCAATGGATCCTACAATTCGCGTAAATTTGGCATAAATATCATTGATTCGGCGTCAGGCCTGGCGGTGCCAAATGCTAAAGTTACTGCGTGGGGCCGACGAGGTCACGCGGGGTCCAAGCGATAACGACAAGTTTTGAGCAGAAATAGTCATGGAGATTATTCACTAACATGCCAAATGTCACGATAGTTCGCAGACCGAAGCAGCTCAAAGTTTGATAATAGCTTCTCTAGCGGCTCTACTAACACGTTCCCCCCAATCTCTAGCTAAGCCGATCACGCAGTCTTGCGGGGTGCCTTACCCCCACCTAAACCGATGCCCGAGAGGAAAGCGATCCTCATAGAAGCGCCCAAGTACACAAACGGCACATTCCCCCAGTCGATCGCGTTCCATCGCGTGAAGTCCCAGTAGATCCAGGAGCCGTGCGCGCTCACGGAGAGCAGGTGGCCGAAGTCAGCCATGAGCAAGACCAGTAACACCACCTTCCAGACGGTGAGATCGCCCGTGCATCGTAGCACGAGGGCCTCGTTTAGCGCGAACAGAAGGTACAGGTTTGCGAGCTGCGATAAGACGATGGAGGTCCCGAGCGGGATCGTCTCTGAGGGCGCGGAGCTCGTGTCCGTTAGACGCAGGTAGGCGTCTTGTCGGAAGTGTGCGTAGAAGGCGCCTACGAGCGCGGAGAGCGGCTCGATGATTAGGAAGAAGACGCGGTATGTGAGTGGGAGGACTGTTTTGCGAGGCGCCATCTTCTCTGTTCCTCGTCGCAATTGGTGTTAAGCGAAATTCAGTGGAATTTAATGAAATTATCGAGAATTTTTCCTATTTTCTCTTTCCGATGAAAAGTTAGGAGCTGCCATTCGTTAAACAAGTTGAACGCTGAGATTCATGTCATACATACCAGGTATATACTTCAGGCGCTCAGTATACACCGCCGAATAGGTTGTCCCGACGCCACAGAATCAATTAGCGTGCGCTTTCGTCGCTCTCTATAATTGAAATTATTAGATAAATTGGGCGCATTTGAGTTCGCAATCATACGGTATCATCGCTACTTGTTTCTCTTCATACCCAATCCACCAAAATTCGTGGATAGTGGGCGGAAGAACCTTCTCCCGTGAGCCAAAGCCCTAAATAGGGTCCCTCTAAGAACACATGCTGAAGGTGCCTGGTTTGTTCGCCTCAACACATTGAAAGAGCATTCTTCACGCAGTACAGTAGATGTTTTGTCGTCGGATATCATGCACACCCTTTTAAGACCGATTCATGACTATATTACATGAAGTTCTTACGCCGGTGATCTCGAAGCGTTGTCACTCCTATCAGAGAATCTGATGAACTATACTCATGAGCACTATCTGTGAATAAGTTGGCAAATTCGGGACTGCTGAGAGGTTCCCCTCATCAAGCTTCGTGTCTCCTGGTCAATGTTGTGACGCACTAGCCTGAGATAACACTCAAATATACATAGCAAAGCTCAAACCGGTTGTTAATGTAGATCGAAGTGTATGCGAGGGTCGCGTCGTTTTATATAGGACTCAGGAGCTCGATGAGAGTCAGATAGTAGATGGAAGCCGCCGTGAAATAGAGTAGTAGTTCCTTCGATTGAGAACGAGGGCACGATGACTTGCTATGGCGTATGCAGGAGGCGTACGATAGATGACCTTCACACCCGGTATGGCCTGGAACGGTTGCTAAGGTATAAAGAGGTTGCCTAGATCAAGATTCGTGGTCGCGATTTTTCGATTCGCTCTTTCCAGTCTAAGGGTCTCTATTCGGCGATTGCTAATCAGTTCCGCGTATGAATTTGAATTGTACAGACTAATGAGTTTCAGCACGCGTCCGTTGATTTCCATGTGCTGGATTTTTTGAATAAAGGTGTTCAGATTATCCAGCGTTTTGAATGCAATCCAGGGACGAGCGTCTAACGCCCGTCTGTATGAGAGAATACTGATTCAAGTAGAGCCGTGCAACTTTGCCAGCACTATCAAGCGCTCTAGGCAAAGCTTTGCCGTCGAGTGCTTCGATATTTGCTGTAAAGGGCGGCCTCAATAGATCGCGTCTTTCGAACGGCGAGGCAATTTCGGTGACACGTCTGCTCCAGTTGTAGCTTCGTTTTGTTTGAAGGTACCAGGGGGTTCTCGAGGGCGGCCAAGGTCATCATGGCATTATTGCCGGCGTTATGGGCGTTTCCGGAGCCAGGAGATCGAATCCTTGGTCGAACATCGGAAGGGCAAAAGCCGAAAAGCCCTCAGAGGATTACATAGCCTCGGCGTATCGCCTTCAGGGGCAAGTTCGTGAGTTAGATTTCTCACGTCTAACTAACTCGAAAAATATTGCACAATAGAGGGAAATCGGACGAGAAAAGCCCACTCTGCCTATACCGGCATTACGTGTCATGTAAACTTCGAACACACCTACAGAATCCAAAGTGGGAAAGTATACCCAACGTTGACTTCGAGGGCTATTGGCCGAATTGGTATGACCTGCCGAAGCACAATGAAGCATTTCAACCGTAGTATTCATACTCTGCATCGTGAGGCATCGGGGTTCGATTCCACTGTAACAAGGGCTTGGAATAGTGATTAAATTGCAATATTCTAGTGCCTCAAGGGGTGCCATGAAGGTCCAATCCTCAATCAGGTATACACAGGTAGCTGAATCGCACAAACCGCCGCTTATATAATTATATGATATTGAACACCGGCCCGAAGGGTCCCGGATGCCATTCCTGTTCCTTGGGGCTGTGTGATCCCCCCGTTGGCCAACGATTTCTGTGAAGTTCATTTTTCAACATATCTATTTTCTTTTCCAAAAAAATCATTCTCCCCTTTTACCATCTCACTAGATCATTTCGCTCATACATTCTTCGATTCGTGAATCTTCGGCAGCAAGTAAAATTTATTAGCGAAAATATCGCTATACTCTACATTGGTGCATATCTCTCAGCGTAAAACAAGGCGAATGAACATTATTCAAACCCCGAAGAGACAATCCTATAACGACTCTCAATCCCATACAACAGTAAATTCCTTAAACTCAGCGTTCAGGGGCGCTGTAGCGTCCTTTTCGGGTCGCGCAATTAGGGGGCTGACATCAAGGACCCATTCCTTGCCGTCACCCTCGTCCTCATCTGCAAGTAGCCAACACACCTCACGCAGCGCAATGCGCTCGACCACCTCTCCCGTGGATTCGTCAAGCATGAGCCGATAGATCCAGACCGACCGGCCATGATGGTCGCCCTCGCGCACGACCTCAAGTGTCACACCGTGTTCGGGGTTGACAGGCCTGGTCAGCTCGCCGATGTTCCAGTCAGCGTATCGGTCACACCCTACGGTGCTCAGCTGTGGTTTGCCGAGATACCACTCGATACCCGTCTTGAGCCACTTCTCTGGTGCCTCCGTAATTGCAGGAGCCGAAGAAGCCCTTCGAGGCACTGGAATTTGAAGTCAGCCATGGCCATGTAAAGCCGAAGCTTCTATGAATCATGTTGCCTAAAAGGCATCTTCATACTCTAAGAGCCACACAGACAATATGAGACGAGTGAGAGTTCCTTACCGAAGAGGAGGCCGGCCTGGTCGTATCTTTCAGACCATGGAGCCCAGAATGTTACGCGCGCCGAGCGGAACTTCTTCAGCAGCCCTGAGGAGGTGCGCGATACTGGGGCTAAAGGTCTCGGTTAGTCCTTGCGGTGGAAGGGTCCCTATGGTTCTGGTGATCGCGTTGGTGCCGAGGGGTAGCGGATCGTAAAGCAGTAGGCACCAACAGCAAGTAGATCCGTGAGACTTACCATTCCACACGTTAGTTGTGGGCGGTTTTCGCCAGATATCAGTGCCGGGGTTGGCTTGAAGTGTGAAGGAAGAGGTGCTGCTGCTCATGGTGAATAGAGATTGGAGGCTGACAAGTCTAGAGAAGCGTTTTGATCAGGAGAATCTGGTATATATGTCTAGCAACAAGACATCTAGATAGTCCCGGGCAGTGACGTTTTATATACTTTCTTCGTCTCTCAGGCGTCCTGAGTTCAGCATGTCGTGGTCATGTTATGGGTAAGCGAGGCTCCTACCCCAAATGTCTACTCCGCATTTGAACAGATGATCTGGATTGTCCTTCATTGTGCCTGCCAAGAACTTGACTCTAGAATAAAGCATTTCAATGGGCGGTATGACCTTATTCAGTCACATATTCCTCATCAAGAACTGCATTGTACTTCCATGATGTGCTATATCATTTACAATATCGTGCTTTCACTATGATACGTGAGTTTGTGTTGGTCTGTCGGAGCTACCGGAATGAGAATAGTGCATTGGCATATCTTATCGTGATCAATGCTGACAGGTGTAACCAGGACCTGCAGCTGGGACCATAGATATCCTTCGTTCCATTCAAATCTTCGCTCTCACTAGTCGTGCAATAAGTCACTAACTATTCCACCTTAGTCGCTCACACAACAGGGTCCACATAACAGGCAGGTCTCGAAGTGAAGTGTAACTCAAAGTCCAGCCTTGAATAAATTACACTCTTATCGGAAATCTCATGGCTCTCACAGGATGTATTTGAAGTAAGAAGTGAAATGATCTTGGATCTTCAAGATGTGGTACAGAGGACGAACGAGACCGGGGAAAGGGGTTTGTTGGGACTGTCCTGATGGACCTTACTACTCCGGGACCGGCTAAGTCTTGATAAGGGCGTACGTCATAAAGTAGGTAAAACTATCAATGGAGACTAACGATTGATCTGACTTTCATCTGAACATTCATTGAGCGTTATTTTGCAAGTCGGATCAACATCGAGAATGTCGCAAGGGCCAATTGAACTGAGCTCCGTCGGTGGTGCCGCCAACCACGATGCCAATGTGCAAGTAGCGTCACCCGAGGAGGGTAGGAATAGCAGTCCAGATGATCAGAATGCGTGCGGAAACCCAGAGTTCTCTCTTCCGCCAGTTGACGGTGGTAAAGAAGCATGGCTCTTTCTCGCAGCGTGCTTCGTTGTTGATGCTTTGATTTTTGGTATGGAAAATCTATCACGGGTCTCCTCTAATTCCTACACCTTGACCTAGTGGTAAAGCTAGAAATCGAGTGTTTTTTCCCCCAAGCTTGAGCAGGAATGTAATAGCCCCAGGACTCTTCAACTGACATCAATCAGGCTTCGCTTTCTCCTTCGGTGTGTACCAAGACTATTACAGCCAACTTGACCAATTCGCCTCATCAGGCAATATTGCCGTAGTTGGAACAACCGGAACAGGCATTATATACCTATTCTCACCTGTCGTACTCGGTCTATGCCGTTTGTATCCGCATTACACGCGATATGCTACGCCCGTCGGGCTTCTTATCGCATCTTTGTCACTGGCTCTCGCGTCTCTTGCCACTACAACGAATACATTGATCGGCCTACAAGGTGTTCTCTACGCCATCGGCGGCGCTATAGCCTACTGTCCCACTGTCCTCTACATCGATGAGTGGTTCGTAGCACGCAAGGGGATGGCCTATGGCATTACCTGGGGCGGTGAAGGGTTGGCTAGTGCCGTGATACCGCTCGTGCTCCAGCGATTGCTCGGACAGTACGGCTATCAGACCACGCTAAGGGCAACCGGCATCGCCCTCTTCGTTATCTGTGCGCCGCTCTCGATATACATCAAACCCCGCCTGCCACCTAGTAATACGACGGCCATGCGGCCATGGGGTATTAGATTCCTATTCTCGAGCATGTTTGCGCCCTATCAGATAGGTAACCTTATACAGGGGACAGGACACTTTAGTAGGTTGATTCTTCTAACAACCAGGTCAACTGGGAAGTCAAAAAGCTTTACTAATCCTATTTTCCGCTTTTAGTACCCAGCATCTACCTTCCGACATACGCACGCAGCGTGCTCGGTGCATCGAGTTACTTATCCGCATTAACAGTGCTTCTCATTAACCTGTCAACTACATTTGGGGCTGCTATCATGGGAACATTGACAGACCGGCTTCCAGCCACTACCTGCATCCTAATCTCTTCATTAGGCGCGACTATAGGTGTTTTGGTTGTCTGGGGATTGTCCTCCTCTCTCGCCGTGCTGTACGTCTTTTGCGTGGTATATGGCCTGTTCGCGGGGGCCTTTACTTCAACTTGGCCAGGTATCATGCGCGCTTTAGGACGAAACCGCGAAACTGAGGATTCTGGACCGGGTGCGATTGATCCTTCGATGATATTTGGCTGGCTGTGCGTTGGGCGAGGCATCGGCAGCTTGGTTTCGGGCCCCTTGAGTGAGGCCTTGACGGAGGGTATGCCGTGGAAGGGCCATGCGAGTGCTGGATATGGGAGTGGGTATGGACCGCTGGTTGCGTACACTGGTGTCACCGCACTCTTGAGCTGCTCGAGCTTTGTGTGGAAGAAATTGCGAACCCAGAGTAGCCTGCAGCAGTAGATCAAGTCCTCGCCGATTGAGTTCACAAGAGGTTTGTTTAGCACGAAAACACTGATTTGGACATGAATGACTAGACAACTTTACGCTAAAGCGGGTACGATCCTTATTTTGAGTCTATAGCTCAAATTCAAACACTAGATGCTGATAAAAATGATGACAGAACTACCATAATGCCTTACTGAATTTCCAAGCACTGTACCATGAAACTCATCAGTGCCACAGTCTTCTGATCCTGCGTGATAGCACTCATGGAAGCTCAATATCACTTGAAGAAACCCGACTCTTAATGCTACGGGAAGGTTATTGATGGCCTAGAATGGTTTTGGGTGACATATTGATTGATAATAGCCTCCCGAACAGGACGACAATGGCATGCTAAAGAGAACCCACAAAAAACTAGATTATTCAATACAACCACATAACCTGCGTCTTGAGATTATCAATAATATGTCACTTGAGAATACTAGTGGTTTACACTCAACCTTACGGGACTAACGGAGGCAAATATAAACACCGAATTTGCAGATACACGTTCGAAAGATCAACAGTCAAGTACCTCATCAGCCTGGTAACCGTATAGATTAACTTACTGCATCGATATATATAGCAGCGGTAGATATGACGCCATTAACTCTGCCGCGCATTATAAATGGCTGTATGAATCCAGACAACATACTCACTCCTATTTCGGGATTCAGTCTTTATTCATGATCACAATACCTTGTTGGGAACTTTGGACTTGATTTGTTTTTCAATGCGGACACTAATCCAAGCTCCAATCTACTATTTACCTCAGGATGAACATGCAGTATTATACTAATGGGCAAAGAAGCTAATACAAGCCACCAACGTTTTCTACTATACTTCTTTATTTATGGATTCACGAACCCATTCGGGATGATACGCCTCTCATACCTTGTAATCACTTATATTACAGGAACAACCGACAGGGCTCTTGATAAATCACCGCGGATATCTGCAGCGATTACCAAAGAGTAGGTCAAGAACTCTATTGAAGTTCACGCTGCCGACATTTTCCAACGTCACCGAATAGCTGGTACCTACATCTGAAACCTAACACCAAAACTTACCTATCATTAATATATAGTCATACGAGTGTGAGACTTTGTACGAGGCTTTAGCTCCCGATCTACCCGCGTAATGCGTGATATATCCTGTGTCACACAGAACCAAGAGATTGGGATAGCACCCGGGCCGGGGGCTTGCATATAATGTATATAATCATATGAGCGGCAGTTTGTGCGAGGCTTCAGCTATTCAGCTACCCGTGTATGACTGATTAAGGACTAGATCGTTAGAATAAATTAATGCAGAAATTAGGGAGTGCGTTTCCGTCTCAAGCAGTAATATAGTGTATGATTATATTGCATACTAGAAGGAACAAGGATAGTGAAAGCGCCTGAAGCAACTCGGATCAAAGGTCTAAACGAAACATACTGCAATATTAGTTTCTTTATAAAGATGTCAAGCCCCGAAGGACCAGAAAGGGTGGCATAAGGAGTTCAAGAGAGCGAGACGAAGACAGGGTTACAAAGGTCCCGGCAGATATCTCGTCTGACGCTGACGAAGGTTGATCTGCAGCCAAACTTTGATCACGTGTCCCTCGTCTGGACATTTCACCCCTGCTACCTGCAGGCTTCAAGACCTACATACTGCGTTGTAACCTAATGCCAAGAACGACCCATGAACCAGCCCCGAGGCACAAGCGAATCAGGCTTTACCATTTAAAGCCCGAGCAGGCCCGCGCATATCCTGAATCTCTGTATCGCATAGCCAATGTCTCGGCGGGCTGCTTCTTTATCGTGGAGACTTACTTACGAGAATGACTAAATTACTAAGACCAAATTCGTCGTTGTTTATGTGATGTCGCGGCAAAACACATATTGCTTGATTGGTCATGTCACCCGCATATCGCAAGCTTGTCCATGAAGGTGGCAAATTACTTTTGCTTCTAAACAAGCGGGGTTTTAATCTGCGATGTTTTTGCGAACAACGAAAAAAACACAGATGACGCGAACCTGTATCGAACGAAATCTAATCATGACTTGTATCAGGCATCTGGACAACCCTCCAAAGAATCTAGTAGAACGTTGTGTTATAAATAAACGATGATCGAAGCTACCGTCCGCGATCTAGATTGAGTACACAAGAAATCACTTTTTGTAAATGAAGGACAGTGGGATAGTATTTGTCTAAATGGTGGTTGGAGACTCATTTTGCCGTACATAAGGGACAGCCTTGTGTTATTGCAACAGTGAAATGGTTTATGATAAGAGTTCAAACCTTTCTTATTAAAATTTCTCACAATACTTGAACCAAAAGAAATTGCCTGGTTATTAAGACTATAAGATAAGCATTGATAATACTTGATGGATAACAATTCTTAATGAAGTTATTAGAGACATCTATTTATGTTTTAAACGCACATATCCAAAGCTTCATCGTGCGTATTTTTAAGTCAGAATTAACCAGTAAAAGATATTTTAAACCCATTGTAGCTAAAGATAAAAGCGTATTATTAACCTGCTCAAGGGACCGGTTGTACTAGTCACCAAGTTAAGATTGTTGTGAATTTGGACGGCGGCAGAATTACTCGTAGAGAGCACGGGATACTAACGCAAAATTGATTCACCCATCTAATTGATGTCTTAAATTTGAGAGCCTCGGTACATAATAACAGTAATAAAACCAGGACAGTACGACGTAGAATGCCATAGGATTTACGCTGTGCAACATCAAGATCCAATAAAACAGTTGCCCGAGGGTAAGCATCGCACACAGTATACACACCCAGGCCTATACAGTATAGTACAGTGCCTGCTACGACAAGGCGTTCGCACTTTCCTTGAGACCTTATTTTCAGGGTACACGACGTGACGTTAATTCGTTGTTGCCTGTGGCCCCTTCTGCAACCCTTGAACACACAAGAGGCTAGATGGACTCAGTAATTAATTGTCTATCATTCCCGAAATCTTTCACTCGTACGATCCTTGCTTGGGTGCAAGGCTCGTTAGCCACACTGACTGATTGACCGCTCCGAGGTTCAATGTTCATTATTATTCATGCTGTCTATCAATACGAGCTCATCACAATCTCTGTCCGGCAGATAACCGTCAACATATCTCGGCCTTTTGCATCGCCTACTACCTAGGTATCATGCCACACATGTCATGATTTGGTCGCGGGCTGCGTGCATGTTCAGATCCTTGGCCCCCAGCATCTATATCTCCACTAGTCTTCTCGTTCTTGGCGTCTCCAACTCGTTACTACCCACCTACGTTAGGTAGCGAGAGTGTGGCTGACAGCACCATCACTACGGCATCCAGCTGTACCTGTACAGTACTTATAGACTGAACCAAGAACCAAGAACCGGAGAAGAGATTACTGGATGGTATTGCTGCTGCTGCTGCTGCTGCATTGCTGCTGAGAGAAGGTGGCAGAAACAGATTATGCAAGTGCTCATCCTCACTGTTCCTCGTTCCTCTCGATGCGCTACTCCCTTTCTCACGCATCCGAACTGCCGTTCTCCTACAGTATTTTTATTTCCTTTCCCGTCAGTCCTGTCAGCAACGGTTACAACCGTTCGGAGACCGGCCACGTCAAATTTCACTGACCCAGCGCGCGCGCGCTCCACCGTGGAAGAGAGCATCGTGCAAATGCCTAGCTCTTACTGAACAATCAAGCCATTTATTCATAGGCTCGCACCAGCATTGACCTCTCTTGTACCATGGCACAACGTGTGGCGACACCGCAGGGCACGAAACGAAGACATCCGGGCTTCTCCTCCCCGCCAGGGTTACATACGGATGAATCCGAAAACAGAAGACCCCCATATCCGCCTCCTGGCGCTATGGGTGGTCTCCAAGCACCTCAGGTCGGTGTAGCCGTCGTGACGATTGATATGTTTCGCGAGTATCAGAGACATGTAGCGACGAGTTTTGAACGACAGGGCGGCCAGATTGCCCTTCTTCAGGAGCGTTGCCAATCTATGGAAGGGCGCATTCAGTCACTGGAAGAGGCCGAGGATATGGCAATTGACGCGGTTCGCCAGATACGCGATACTATTATGCCGCGAGTTGATCAACACCAACAGAGTCTTGACAATTTAACATCAGCTGTCGGCCGGCAAAACACCATCATCGATACTTTCGGTAACCTGGGTCAAGAGTTACGTGCTAATCAAAGCCGTGATGCTGCACGGCCTAGTCAACTTGCCTGGCGCCCTGGGCCTCTAGGGGGTTCTGGCGACCAGACCAAGAGCATCATGGAGGACCTCAAGGCACAATCAACTAGGAGTTTTGCGAGCCTGGCGGAGCACGACAGGCGTCTGCGGGATATAGACACCCGCTTAGAAGCACACGAAACACACCTCACAGGTCATGAGAGACGAATAGGAGAACATGACGCTCACCTGACAGCTCATGATAGACACTTGGGTGACCTTAATACGCACTGTGTGGAAAACAATGGGCATCTCGGAAACTATGTAGCGGCAAATAATGAACGTATAGATGCGTTGAATAAGGGGAATGAGCAAGTAAGTCTTGGATATGTAGGGTGAGAGTCGACAGATATCTAAGCTGACCGGGTATTAGCTGAATGGACGTGTGATGGTTCTCGAGCAAAGAACAGACCATGGGTTGAGCCCTGCCCAGGTTTCAGCAATCATGCAGAACCACCAGCAGCGCCTAGAGTCTCTGGAGCGAACCTTGCAGCAGCACGTCAAAGATTTACAAGAGGCACAAACCGCGAAGCTTAATAGCCCTGGCAGCCAAGCACATTCATCCCCCGAACAGACACGTACTCTGGTGCGCCAAATAGGTTCGGAAAGCCATGGCCAACCAGATCAGGCGAGCAAAGCCTCCGAAAAGACCCTTGGCCCAGAACCGCACGGCAAGAAGTCCCAATGCCAACCAGAAGAGATAGATCATATCCCGGAAGCAACAAGGCTCGGTGAGCTTTTGGATGCCATGGACAAGCGAATAACTCCATTGGAGCAACGGATGAACCTAGTAGAAAAAGACTTTGAGAAGTTGTCACGGTCAGCTAATACTCCTGAGAGCATATCCAAGGACCCAGCCTCAGAGGAGGAAGGCCAATATGAGATACTGAGGCAGACTGATTTCCAACGACAGGAAGATCTCGCGGGGTTGAGATCTAATGAAGAGTCTCAGTTACTAATGCAGCTTTTCTCGGAGAAAGACAAGTGCGAAGATGCTTGTTATACGGTACAAAGAGCGTGCGTTCACATGTGGTCGTATCTTCTGTGCAGAAGTCGTAAGGACGAGAGACTGGCGTCGGACTTTTGGAAGAGAGACGACTGGCTGAATTATCCAACTATCCTCGAGCTTGATCGCAACGCCTCTATGCCAAAGGGCAAATACTTCCCACGTTATGTCTATGAGATTGGTGAAATATTCAATCGGAAGGTAGTTACTAAATATAGTGGACGACAGGCCACTCACCGCTCAACAGGATACCATCTTGTTGTTGACGTTACCAAACCTGAGAAATCGCTCTGGCTCGTGTATCGCTATCAGGAGGCTAGTACCGACGGCCAAAGCTTGAAACAGAGCATTACATACAAACAAGACAACTTCTGGCATCCTTTCGCTAGTGTGTGCGAGTACGATATTGCCATGGTTTTTGAACGATTTGAGGATTGGAAGGGAACAGATACGCCGGTGGGAAGCTATACAACCTCTAAAAGGCTTGTGCGACAGACTGCGGCGTTGATCAGACCTACGTTTATTGAGCCAGATCTTAAGGAACTGAAAGACGAGATTCGCCGAAGTTGGGAGGCCAGTGCTAAGACGGGAGCGCTCCGGCGATAACATTATATCCGACTCAGGGACAATGTGGAAGTCTCAAGGTAACGAGATGGGCTCCGTCAAGGCTTGGTGAGAAAAGTATGGTCTCCCCTTGGGAAGATCATTATTTTGGACTGACGTAAACGTATGTTTCGTTAAGTGATGCGTCTGCCACGATATTCTCAAAGACGGACCGCTCAATTGGATGCAGAGACGTCTTTAGATGCGCAAGTAGTTTTGCTTCGTCTTAGGGCTGGTTTAAACCATGCATAGAATTATGCAGTTGGTCGCAGCGTTAGGAACGGCCTTGCAGGTAACGACCAGCATCGGTTCAGTTGCCGGAATGCCGGAAGCATGTGTAACGTTAACAGATCGATAAGTCGAGGCTCGAGATCAACTTTCGGTGGACCATCTCCCCCGCAAGGCTTCTTTTTTTTTTCTTTCTTTCTAACCCACTGAAGCCAACAGGACCGAATTGCATGGAGCTATTCCCGGTTTAGAGTACTCGAGAGAGAATCTACACATGGGTCAGTTCCAGAACCAGGGTTCGCAGCATCGGCACAACCGCGGCTTATAGAGAGCAGACCAAGAGTGCGAGCGCTAATTCCAACTTGCCAGCTATTTGCAACTGGTAGCCGTTCTCTTTGATCTCAGCAAGTGGTGGTTGTCACAAAGTACCTTCGCAATTGTTTGGTTGCCAATTTGTTCTCGGGGGCATGATAAGCTCATTAGAACGTTTCGGCCTGAGTAGGTGGATAATGGCGTCATGCTAGGAGCTTCATTGATAGACAGCTATACTAATTGGCCAAGCAGGTCAATGCGGAGATCTATTCGGTGATAATGCATGTCAGCTGCTGCATCAGATTCTTTTCGAAGGATGTACAACATCTCTCAGCACTCTACCCTCTCACATACATGTAGTGTACGCGGATAAGCCACAACCATGTGAGCGTTCTCAACGGGGAAATGTGAGATGGAAAGTCAGTATCTTCAAGACGACCGATTATCAAGGCAAACTCAGATGCACCATCCCACTATGTATATTTCTTCACTTCTAAATTCAAACAGCCCCAGTCAATTGGTTTTTCTTGGCAATGAAATCCACGTTGTGACCATGGAAAACTTGTCCCGATTCCTATCATAGTGTATGGAGAAACGAAAGGAGAGGGTCTCGAGGGTGACGAGGTGAGCAGTGAAAATGAGCTTCGCTTTGGTGACAAGTGATCCCCAGCTTATTCACCAATTTAGGTAAGGTCGAACCGAGAGACACGGTTGACCCCAGTTTTATCATGCCGTAGCGTGCTTTTCCCCGCAAAAGCGGGAATTGTCAAGTTACAATTTATTAGAAATTATGATATCAGATTCCAATGTTTCTGCTTACCTGCCTACTGGACATACAGAGCTCGTTCCTCGTATCCGTGCCTGCAATGTCTGCTTGGAATACAACCCTCCCAATTCCATAGCGCGAAAGCATTGTTTTAATCCTTGTAGAGTAGCTGCCTCTGCCGCAGATTGACGGCCAATTCGATCAAGGGAGAACCAATTACTTTCGGTTACAGTGTAAGTAGCCAGAGGCGAGGCGGTCATGCAGTTCTACTAAGTAAGGGATTAGGATAATGAACCGTTTGCGCGAACGCGGGGGGGAATTGTCAGGGTCCAACGACCCAATGGGCGGAATTCCAGCGCGCCACATCGCCACAATCCTCCATCACCATCGGCCCGTCTCCATAGACTTTCCCTTTTCTGAATGGGTATTTCACTCACCTCTGATGTGTGCTGAGAAGATGAATTGACAGGGGGTGGCAGAAAGTCGGAAGACAGAACATCATATGATAGGTGAAAAAAAAAAACTGCATGTCAGTCCCTTCTTCGTGCTACATAGCTTACCGATGTTATACCGCCTGCCAGGTTACCTGGGCCTGAGCCGCCAAATTGTACCCAATTAATTGTGTTTGGAATTGGCATTGGCGTAACCCCAAGGTATCTCCAACGCAAGTTTTACTGCGTAGAGTTTAGCTCGCGGCTATCTTTACGAAGTTATTGTTGTTGATATTAACTAAGTAAGTAAGTAAGTAAGTAAGTAAGTAAGGCTTCCTGGTCGAATTGAGGAGAAAAGGACGGGGCAAGGGACAGGGAAAGAAATGTTGGAGGAAAATGCGGAGAAGTCCAAGGATTTCTGATGAGCGGGGGTAAACACTTACCCTAGTTAGTTGTCGAGTGCGATTCATAGCTCACTTGAGAACATGGATTCCAGCCATCCATTCTAACCCAATTCATATAACAAACGCACCGCGACCTGTAAGATACGACAACAAAAAAGGGAAGAGACATACATACATAGTATAATCGCGTTCACCTATACATAAGCTATTAATTTCACCTTTATGGCGGACCTGTAATGGAGTGAGTGTTCTTTAGCGTGCTACTTCATAATTAATTCTAGATAGATTCTGCTTGAATCCTCATAAATATCTACTATGTAACTTAATTTTAAGGGGTGAATGAATGGCTGGATAACTTGTACCGTTTCCAGTGGGTCCACGTAGCTGCGCCCCAGCTTGCCTAGCTTGCCTAGCTCAGAGACCTAGCTCACCTAGCTTGGCTTGGCTTGCCAGCCCGCCGGATAGTCGCACGCGGCACGCTTTGTTGTTTGTGCTCGTCCCCCCCGGATCAGTGACGATGGCTCGGATGGGACGCCTTCCTCATCGGCAGTGGTGCAGCCTGCTGCTAGAACCAGGCGAGACCATGCGAGACCTGTAGGAATTGAATAACCGGGGCTCGACCGAGAACTGGGGACGAGTACGAGCCTGGACCCGATCATCATCATCTGACCAATCTTGACTTTGTGTTGACTCTGGAACCCTGCCACTATTATTCATGGCGTCAATAATCCTACAGCATACAACCTGCATAAGGCGGGAAGAGACAATAAACGGCCACGAGAACCGCTGCATATAAGAGTCCCCTGCGGACCACTTTACTCTTCGTTGAATTTTCTTTCCGCCTCTGTCTGACTGTCTGTCCCGACTTCTCAGGGCACAGTACGCACTTGCCCGCTACAAGTACAGCAGCATTACAAGGTACTGAGCAACCCCCTAACAGCGGACCAACGCACGGGGCCAACGCCATGCGTACCTCTAGATTCAGCGCCTTGCTGGCGGCTGCGTGCAGTGCCTCTGCCGCGTCGGTATGTTCTTGTACCTTAGATTCCAAAGCTCCCAAAGCTTTCAAAGCCCTCTCAACCCCCCAGTATAGACTTTCCAGCATGCGAATCTTCCTCAAGGAGGCAGCACAAGCAAGATTAAGGCAGCCAGTCTAGTCAGTATCCTGACCAATTGGCGGATTTACCTTTGTTTTCAGGGGAAACCATACCTTTTGGTACTACCCAGGAATCAAGCTTAATCTTATGCAGATGGCACCCTACTTCCCGTCCTCCTATTGCCGGCAGTCGATTCGCTAGCTCGGTTTTTGACAGCTGTGGTGCATAGTCGCTAACCAGTAATCCCCGTCAACAGCAGGACTATCCTACCAACAAGCTCGCTTTCTCTGAGCCGCATTATCCATCCCCATGGATGAACCCCCAAGCCATTGGCTGGGAAGAGGCCTATGCCAAAGCACGGGATTTCGTCTCGCAATTGACCCTTGCTGAGAAAGTAAACATCACAACAGGCATTGGGTGAGTAACCACAATGCTTTTGGTCCAGATTGATAAGAACACGTTGAGCTCACCGTTTGTCGTCATGCAGCTGGGAAAGTGGACAATGTGTCGGCGAGACAGGTAGCGTCCCGCGGCTGGGCCTTCGTCAGCTTTGCATGCAGGACTCGCCTCTCGGCATTCGCTTTGGCGACTACGTCTCCGCCTTTAGCTCTGGTCAAACCGTTGCTGCGACCTTCGATAGGGGCTTAATGTACAGCCGTGGCAAGGCGATGGGCGAGGAGCACAAGGGGAAGGGCGTCAACGTCGTCCTAGGGCCTGTTGCCGGACCACTCGGCCGTGCCCCGGAAGGCGGAAGGAATTGGGAAGGCTTCTCACCCGATCCGTACCTAACGGGCGTCGGCATGAGTGAGACTATCAAGGGTATTCAAGATGCTGGTGTTGTTGCTTGCGCAAAGCACTTCATAGTGAATGAGCAAGGTATGGTGCAGGACACTAATTCGCGAATCCGAAACTGACTCAACTTATCAGAGCACTTCCGACAAGTCGGAGAATCAACGCAGCGGGGTTACAACATATCCGAGACCCTTTCTTCCAATGTCGACGACAAGACTATGCATGAGCTGTACCTTTGGCCGTTCGCTGATGCCGTCAGAGCGGGTGTTGGGTCTGTTATGTGCTCATATCAGCAAATCAACAACAGCTACGGTTGCCAGAACTCCAAATCATTAAACGGTCTCTTGAAGGGTGAACTAGGTTTCCAAGGTTTCGTCATGAGTGATTGGCAAGCCCAACATGCTGGCGCTGCTGCTGCAGTGGCTGGCATGGACATGGCCATGCCTGGTGACACCGAATTCAATACTGGTTATTCTTTCTGGGGAACTAATCTCACCGTAGCGGTGCTGAACGGCACAGTCCCCGAGTATCGTATCGACGACATGGCTATGAGGATTATGGCAGCTTTTTTCAAAGTCGGCCAGACCGTCGAAGGGTTGGAACCCGTCAATATGGACTCGTGGACTTTAGATACATACGGTTATCTCCACGCCAGCGTCAAAGACGGATACCAACAAGTCAACTGGCACGTCGATGTGCAAAGTGATCACGGGAACCTCATCAGAGAGATTGCTGGGAAATCAACTGTTCTACTAAAGAACGACGGCGCTCTCCCTCTAAAGAAACCAAAATTCCTCGCTGTTGTTGGGGAGGACGCTGGCCCAAACCCTCTGGGTCCAAATGGGTGCCCTGACCGGAATTGCAACATGGGAACTCTTGCTATGGGCTGGGGTTCAGGTACAACAAACTTCCCTTATCTAAGCACCCCGCTCGACGCCCTCAACCAACAGGCCATCAATGACCATACTCGCATTGAGGCGGTACTGAATAACTCTGCCACTGATACCATCGAGACTCTTGTAAAGCAAGACGGTGCAACGGCTTTAGTCTTCGTCAACGCCAACTCGGGCGAAGGTTTCATCGACGTCGATAACAATGAGGGCGACCGAAAGAACTTGACACTGTGGGGCGATGGCGATGAATTGATTAAGACGGTCTCTTCAGTTTGCAACAACACAATCGTTATCATCCACTCTGTCGGCCCTACTCTTGTCACTGATTGGTACGATTCTCCTAACGTAACTGCCATCCTATGGGCTGGTCTGCCCGGGCAAGAAAGTGGTCGCGGTATTGTCGACGTTCTCTACGGGACGGTGAATCCTGCTGCTCGCACGCCCTTTACTTGGGCCGCCAAGCGTGAGGACTACGGTGCTGATGTCCTCTACACGCCAAACAACGGTAACAACGCTCCACAGCAGGACTTCACTGAAGGCATATTCATCGACTACCGTGCGTTGGACAAGGCCAACATTAAGCCAATTTTCGAGTTTGGTTTTGGTTTGTCATACACTAGCTTCAAATATGCCAACATCAAGGTTGAGAAGACCAACGCTGGACCATACCAGCCTACCAAGGGCAAGACCGCCGCGGCGCCAACTTTCGGCCAGATTTCCAAGAACATTCAAGATTACGCGTTCCCCAGCGCCGTTCGCTATATCCGGGAGTTCATCTACCCATACTTCAACACCACGTCGTCGCTGAAGGCTGCCTCCGCCGACCCCGAATACGGGCGAACAGCCGAGCAGTTCTTGCCTCCCGGAGCGCTCGAGTCCGGAGCTCAGGATCTCCAGGCTGCCGCGCCCGGGCTCACCGATACACCCGGTGGAAACCGACAGCTTTTTGACGAGCTATACATTGTCACGGCCGAAATCACCAACACGGGCGACGTCGTTGGCGATGAAGTTCCGCAGCTCTACGTTTCGCTCGGTGGTTCCGATGACCCGCCTGTCGTCCTACGTGGCTTTGACCGCATCCGCATCGATCCCGGTCAGACCGCCACGTTCCGCGCGCCCATCACCCGTCGTGACCTGAGCAACTGGGACACCGACTCTCAGAACTGGTTCATCTCGAGCCATCCCAAGACGATCTTCGTGGGCCCAAGCAGTCGCAACTTGCCACTTAAGGCCACGCTGTCGTAGGTTGGTGGCCGGATATAGGTTTGTCTAGGGATATTACGGAATTTGAATGGGATAAAATGGGATAACGGGAGAGTTACTAGATCCTATAAGTTCTCGTATACCCCTAGTTGTAATTGTTAATGTCAGAACTATTTATGAACAACTTGTTGGGGAGTACCAGTGCATCTCGTGACGCAGTATCTGCCAGGATAACGTAAGAACAAAGTTTCTACTATTCATATAGTCTTCCAAACTTAATACTCGTACTAAATTTCTAAGCCGAATATAACTACACAGTGTTGTATAAGAATAGTAAACTGGAATCAATGATACATTACCACAATAGTAGTGATCATTCCATTTTTAGATCTTTTTGTCGTTACTATAAGAGCAGAGTATGGCATAGATTAAGAAACTGGGACTTACACCCGAGACTTGGAGCTGAATGTCAATGTATAATTACATAAGTGGAAAACTCTATGCGAGGCTTTAGCTCCTAGCTTATTCATTAATTGTCTACTTTTCCAAGACAGCTGCACAAGAGCGAGGGGCAAGAAGACACGGAGCCTGCTAGGCTGAACAGGAAGTTTTATTATCATTCCAAACCCCATACAGAGAGAGGTCTAGTTATAATTTTTTGCCCGTAGTTTCGAGCTTCCAGTATAGATAATAGTGACTTAGAAATAGATTTCTAATAGTTGCTTGGTACGATTGATCACTTAATGGGTTGAGTAGCATAGGAATTATTCTGCGTTTGACCTTTCTATCTGTCTAACGCTGCAAGTGATAGACCTCAAAAGACAAAATCTAACGTCTGGTATCTTCGCTTTTCTTTGGAAACAATAAAACCCTGTCTTAAAAGTTCAAACACCTTTCTGATCTCTACTGAAGATCCAGGACTTCATAACCGAAATGTCTTCGCTCTGCCTTGCATACTCCCCTTCGTCTTGCCTGACTCGCGTTCAGATAACTATCTCATGAGACTAAAGGACAGCCAACGTCGATATTGTATAAATAGACTCGTGGCCCTATCTTGAGTGCACGTGACGCTTTGAGAGACGTCTTCACTCTTTAGTCGTCCCATGAGTAAAAATCCGCTTTTCCAGAGGCTCAGATTGTTTCTGCATCAGCGGGCCAGCTGGTGTCCCGAAGACCATCTGAGCTTTTAGCGACCAGGTAGCGGGGATGTTCCACTGCTCTGATGCTCGGGAATCCACCATCGGGTTGTAATGTTGTAAGTTGCACCCGAGACCCTCTGCTATAAGCATAGTCCACACTATGATATCCCAGATTTAGCAACTTTACAATTAGGTTCAACCTTGCTAGGGGAGAATTTACCTGCGTATTGTAGCATCCCGTTTGCATGTTCCAGCCCTGCCACCATTATCAACACGTAACTATCGAGGACACCTTGGCTCTTTAGGTTAATCACTTACATTGCGGCATGTGACCTTTCAGCATTGGCTTCTTTTCCACCATTTCCTGCAGAACGGCGGAGTCATCATAGAACAGAATCTGCATAAGCATATTACAACTCTTATTAGCCTTATCATTCCCTTATACCCCGGCTCGAGCTTAGTATCAGTAACAAACTCACACTTCCATAGGCAGCGCGAAACAACTTGATTCGCGGCTCGTACGCCGCCGCAAAGACGGGTGGAGCCACGGCCGCCTTGGCAACCTCGAAGGCCATGTCCCAGAACTTCTTGTGCTCGTCTTTCACCAGCAACACGACGCGCGCAGCCTGGCAGTTGAACGGGCTAGGCGCGTGCAGGACGGCATCTTGGAGGATCTCTTCGATTCGCGAGTCGCTGGCTTTTATGTCGTCTGAGAGCGTGTGGAGCGAGCGCCGGCTCTTGATGGCCTCGAGGAGTGTAAGTGATTCGGGAGAAGACATGGTGTGATAAAGCGTTCAGAAAGCGGTTGAGACTTATAGTCAATAATAAGTTAGTCCAGGAAATTCAGTTGTTCTATTAATATTGTATTGGTACTAGAAGCCAAGAAACCTTTGGTCTTTATACTTAAGTTGCACTGAGGATCATAGGATTGTTAGATGCACGGGACTTATTTTCCCGACTGCGGGTCCGCTTACGACGTACGCTTATCGCGCAAGAGAGATAACTCAGTTAGAAATACTGCATATATAATTTTTTGAAGATAGCGTATCGGGTTGCGGATTTCGTAGATTCCGTGTCGGCGCCGGTGTGTGAAGGATCGGTGACTCACTAAAATTAGCATCAAAACAGTTTAGTTTCTCAACAATGGGGGCCAACGCAGCCACAAGCGCCTTTTATTTGCTTCACCGTATAAGATGGGCAGGAGAAAAACCTCATGGGGGGAAACGAGCGAACCCTCTATGGGTAATTATACCCAACAGTCCCCGTTGAATCTACCTTGTCTCCAGTATCGGCTGTAGGAGTTCTGGCTTTGTGGATTAGAAAAAGTTGGAGTGAAATTTAGGATATGGTATGCTATAAACGGATTGTTATTGTGGGAAACTAGGCGAAGCTTGTGTCTTGTTACGGTGATCAGAAACCTAACTTAACAATTTATTAACTCGATTTCATAAAGAAATCTAATTGGATTAGTATCTCTCCAAGTTATTTTTACAGCGTGGTTTTCTTAATTTATGAGTCTGGCCATTCGTTCGTGGGGAGCCCTTAGGTATAAACGAAGCTGAATTTCGCTTTCTATAATAGTTCCAGAGATAAGGGGACTTATTTGAGAGACGTTCTACCGATGTATTTTCCTCCTGCCGTGGAGCTGAGTAGTATTCGTATTCAGTTCTTCTGATATATATCTTGTGTTACTACTGTCGCATCGTCCGCTACTACACGCAGAATAATGCCTACCTGGCTCGAACCCGGTTTTGTTTAAGGTGATCCAAAGTTCAAGCAATGCGTAATTAACTAGATAGCTTCATTGGTAGGCGGTTGTCAACTTTGGTCGCAACATTCATGCTGCTTGTAGTGATGTCGAGAAAGAAAGTGATTGAGTAACATACTCTTCTATCACACAAGTTACTATGTTAGTATACTGTCGCAAAAAGGATGAAAAAGGGTATCTGCATGGATGTGATCGCTGATGGAAGTGACAGACAGAATACTGGCTTGCCCCTCGAGTTAATCTAGCACTACATAGAGCCGCGTGAAGTAAAATCAAAACGAACCAATTCATACAATGATGCCTACATCATTTACAGCTCATGTACTGTAGGAACCCCACAGCATATATGACTCTCTCTCACGCGCCTAGTTGTGAGTTTTAGGAAAACCTCCTGTCAAAAAGCACACATATAATAGTCTACTATATATAAGTCAGGTCAGCCTACGAAGATGGAACAAATGTACAACACTACGCAAAGCTTTAGCTTTTAGCTTGCTTACTCATTTCCCTTAAAACTATCTAAAACCAACTAGCTTGAGCTTAAGAAATTACTAAATATCTATAAGGCGGCTGCATAAGGGACGGCTAGCGGAACGAAAACGTAGCGTATTCGCGTCAGGTGTGCTTAGTTTCCGGTATATAAAAGGAGAAGTATAGTGTGGGTCCCTGAGCCTTGTAGAACTGCCCATTATAAAAGTCTAAGTCGTTGAAGGTGACTTAGGAAACGTTAATAGTGAGCCTTTACCCCTGTACTTCTACTCATCAGCTCTGGAACCATGCACCTCTGATATAAAGCAACCAAAAAAAGCAAAATTAGGAACTCGGAACGAGAGCCTGTGATAATCCCTCCACGCGCGATGCATGCCTTCAGGGGTGAAAAAGGAGAACTTGCTCCGGTCTATTTAACCCTCGGCACTGCCGACAACCATTAGCTGTCTTCCCACCATATACATGGTCACCTTCATATCTATCGTTCTCCAAGATGGCGGTCGGTCACGTTAAGCGTGCGCCCTCCAAGCAGCAATTCGCCCGCCTTGCCCTCTCGTGAGGAAAGAGCCATAGCCCAGAAGCACTTCCAAGAGTATGTTGAGCGGCCCATCTAAGACAAGCCTTTCGTGGCCGAGGATTCTCAAATAGAACGAAATCGGCTTTGGGGTCATTGAACCCAGTAAGTCAATTTCTCGTGTCAGTTTTTTTTTTCAAGAAGAGGGGAGATAATGTAAAACCATAAAGAAGTTAAATGGTTACATAACTAGTATTGAGGACATTATAGTGTAGTCTAATAATTAATGGATCTGTTAGCATGAAGGATCTCTGTCCTCAGCCCTACATGCATCCTTCGTGTGTTCGTTCAAACATAGATAAGCCTGAACTCAGCTCCTTGGGCTAATTGTCAGATATAAGCAATAGTATACAATTGGTGTTGATGTAGGTCCTGACATGGGTATACCAAATAAGATCATAACCCTTATATCTATATCTGACACTAATGCTACGCTGCAATCTAACCTACTAATTTTAGCTCTTGCCAGAAATGCTTGATGGTCCTGATCATTCGTATTTAGTTGTGCCCTCCTGCTTTGCAGCGAGCCTCAACCTTGGCATCAAAGCCCACTCTGAGGACAACAGTCATTCGATCATGGAACATAATCCCCTAGAAGTCGAGAAAGGCGGGTTCTTGTCAAACTACAATCCCGATCCGAAATCTCCTCATCAAAATGTCGACTCAGTTGCGCGCCCAATCGGTATAAGATCTAAGCAGCATTCCCAATCGCCATTCTTCTTATTAGCGTGGAAGGGCGAGATCCTTAGCTGGCTTGGAAGTCTCACCTTTTTCTTCGCTATCGTCGGTATTCTGATATATGTGGATAACAAGCTGCTTTCAGATCTACAGTATCTTCACATCACCCCTAACGCCCTCATTGGGCTGCTAGCCACGTTCGCGCAGTCTCTCCTCTTGAAACCAGTCGACTCTGCAATTGGGCAGGTCAAATGGCTACGTTCGCTTCAGAAAAGGCCAATTGATGACTTCCGTGTCATAGACGAAGCAAGCCGGGGAGCATGGGGTAGCGTACAGCTTCTCGCTGCACGAAAAGGAGGGTACGTGTTTCCTATCAACTGTCTTATTATTGTCTCATAAGTCATTTCACTTCTGGTGCTCGCCGATGCAATGAACTGTTGGCAACCCCGAACAACACTTCTGACCTCTTCTAGATGGATAGCATCGTCCGGGGCTGCCGTCGCCATAGCGGCGCTTGCCATGCATACCTTTTTCCAGGAAGCATTGCATTTCGACCCGGTGTACACCCACACTGCGGACGCTTCGATACCAATCGCACGCTATGTGAACGGCACTGGGTCAGCATACATCCTAGGTCAGGGTAATACTCCGGGTGTTGATCCTGAGCTGCTCTCTGCTCCATACAGGGCGTTGTACAGCCCTGTTCATACCAACTTCACGGCCACGGCCTACTGCTCCACTGGCAACTGCACATGGGACTCATACGAGAGTCTGGGTATATGCAACACCTGTCAAAATATAACAGATATGCTCAAAGCCAGCGTAGTCGATGATCAGACTGAGTACCAGCTCCCGAACGGATTCGGTCTCCAAAATCCCGAGCCAGTTAGCGGGGTCCTTTTTTTACTGAATGTCACCACCTCCCGGGAATATAATGGTCGGTCATCAGCATGGGGATCTGTCGCCTTCAAAAACAACGGTTCGAAACTAGTAAGCGTGTTTGCCGTGGGTGCACCTAATGGTAGCGTACCCACTCAGATCGGTGTAAATGACAATAATCATGACACGTCCACGCTTCCTTCCGCACCACCCATAGCTCTGGAGTGTTTGCTCCAGTATTGTATCCGGACCATGCAAGCGAATTTCTCCAACGGGGTTTTGCAGGAAACCGTGCTCTCAGAGTGGACGGATCAATCACAATTTCCAAAGGGCGAGGACCATGGCTACAACCTGACTCTTCGATCACCTAAGACTGGAGTTGAGTTTGTTGTCACGAATGGGGCGGTTTCTGGAACCTTGGCCTGGCTCTCTCCGATCTTTGTGGGCGACGCTTATGTTGGCTCTGCCGAAGATCTAACGACTCCCCTTTTCTCTACTTCGATTTCGGAATTCATCTACATGGCAATGAGCACCTCATCAACCGGTTTCCAAGACCTCATGGACAATCTTGCCAATAGCTTGTCTCTCAATTTTCGGACGATCAAATATCAGCCGCCTCCCGTTAGCGGAAAAGCTTCTGCACCCAACAGCCGTGCTGTTGTAGTGTGGGAATGGCTGATCCTTCCAATTTTTGAGCTCGTCGC
This sequence comes from Xylaria sp. 218_066, assembly GCA_019843955.1. Taxonomy (NCBI): domain Eukaryota; kingdom Fungi; phylum Ascomycota; class Sordariomycetes; order Xylariales; family Xylariaceae; genus Xylaria; species Xylaria sp. 218_066. The sequence continues at coordinate 791,907 of JADKYC010000003.1, read as the reverse complement.
CACTCTGTTGTTGTTAGTCGCTGTTATACTCGAAACGAAGAGGAAAGACATGGTGCCGTGGGGCAATAGTGCTCTAGCATATGTCTTCCACGGACTGAACAAACGGCCTGAGGGTGGAAGTTATCGCGAAAGCCAGGATGATATGGAAAAGAGCGCCCGCGAGCTGCTGGTAGAGTTCGAACGTTATGACAACGGGGGCCACTTGGTCGTTGCTGGTCATCTGGGTGAAGAGACCTAGATGTAGCGAGTCATGTATTGATTAGAAAAGATGTTCGACTTGTGAGTCGCTTTGAGCCGATCTTCCTAGAGAGTGGAGGAATGTCCGTTCGAGGTATACTCGCTAGCGTCTTAGGGTCGCGTAGATGGGTCGGTCGATCCCTTTTCGTAACAGGAGATTTGATTTTATATTTATCCTAAATAATTCTTGTATTCATACCTAGGCTTGTATTTCGAGCGTATCTTCCAGCTTGCAGACTCCCACTTGACTTATATCGGCTTTAATATCGGCTTTATAAGGTACAGCACAAGATAATGGTGGTAGCTAGCTCCTTATGCAGTAGTGTTAACGATAGACCTTTCTGAAAAATTAGCACCAACATTCCTGTTTCAACATTTGGCCCACTACAATACGCAATGTATACCATCATTTTTGCGGCAATAGTTTTATCACCTACTTGTATAATATAATCAAAAACATCCTTTCTTATAGGACTAGCTGCAGTGGCGTGTAGCACTATTTAGCCTTATAGGGCAAACGTAGTATAGACTCCAGTTTCGGATGCCACAACCTCCAGTCTTGGAGGCTTCCATACCAACACTTCAACATTTGTATACTCACCCCCTATTAATTCGGGGTCCAGACAGTTAATAATTCAACACGGAAATGCAGCGATAGAGTCGGTTTCTCTAACGGAAAAGGGATTCTTAATTGCACTAGTTAGGGGAGGAGAGTCCAAGCCCCGCTCTGTTATGACCCCGGATTTTGGGGTTTTCCTGCACCCCGGATAATGAACAAAGTACCTAATACAATTCTGGTAAGATGGGATACTAGACTTCTAATACAGAAACCGTGCGTGTGGCAGCACCTTGCACTGCAGGGTTGGAAATAGGATGGTCATTGGACTCTATTCACTGGCAGCCAATACTACCCCTCGTAACAACTTGGGTTGGGGAACTTATTATATAAAGTACTAAGTATACCGCCCATTTACGATGCGGGCTGAGATATCGACCTTTTATGTGCAAGCGGGTAAAAACAACAGAAATTATCTCGTAACGTCTCATTCGAGGCTACAACTCACCTACAGCCTCCTTGTATGTCTATCCAGCCAACAGTGAGATCTAGGAGAATGACTAAAAGAATTGCTGGGCATCGCGGCAACTCGACCAAGTCGGTCCTGGTCGGCCTAGCCATCAGTCTTGCAGGGTACGTAAGCCATGTCGCAGCTGGTGCGAAACAATAGATAGCAAGTGAGTCTGAGCAAGGTGACTGAGCGGCTAAATCAATGCACAGATTCTTGTATGGTATAGACACTGGAATTATTGCCTCGACCATCGCACATGACAGCTTCAAACGCTACATGTACGGACCCAGCATGGACAATGCCTCGATCCAAGCTGGTATCGTATCTGGATACTATGCCGGCTATGCTGTTGGCAGCGCCGCCGCCGCCTATACCATGGACCGCCTCTCTCGCCGTTGGACTCTGCTTCTCGCTTGCTGTATCTCGGTTATAGGCGCCATTCTGCAGGCGGCTGCGGTTAACCCGGCCATGATGATTGTCGGGCGGGCTCTTTCCGGATCCTCGACCGGAATGGTCTATCCAACTGCACCTGTGTACCTTGCAGAGCTCTCCCTTGCGGAGAACCGCGGGTTCCTCGTAGGTCTAAAGGGTCTCATGAATACTTTTGGTTTCTTGGTTGCGGGCTTCATCGGCTATGCTGGAGTCTTCGCCTATGGTGACCTTCAATGGCGTATACCACTTGCTACGCAGGGGCCACCAGCAGTACTCCTGGCTGTCCTCACTGCGTTTCTCCCGTACTCTCCTCGCTGGTGTACGTGACCTGCTCATTGATTAACCCTTACCAAGGCTAACATCATGTTTTTTTTTCCGTCACAGTGGCGCAGCGGGAACGTTATAGCGAAGCTAAGAGAGTCATGTACTCGCTGCATGGCCACCGCGGCAACAATGTCGTTGAAGCCGAGTTCGCTGAAATGTGCGAGCAGATCAGGCTGGAAGCCGGGTCTAGAAAAATGGACAACTTCAAGAAACTCTTCACGCAACAATACATACGCCGTACCTTGCTGGCGTGTCTCATCGTCAACATGCAGAAGCTGTCCGGGTCTAACGTCATCCAAAACTACCAGTCCATTCTATATGCTTCTCTCGGCTATGAGGGCAACACGGTGCTTCTGATCGGTGCCCTCTACGGTTTTAGTGCTGTCATCGGCCAGATTATCAACGTGTTCTTCACTGCGGACCACTGGACGCGACGCAAGACCGTCATCAGCGGGTCTTACACGCTGGCTGTCCTCCTCGCCGTATTGACGGCGCTCTCCTACTTCTACGCAGATGGCGTTAACCCGGCAGGCTCACGTGCGGCTGTGGCTCTCATCTTCCTATTCGCCTTTGCTTACTCTTTCTATTTCAATAGCGGTGAGTTAGTCCCCGTCATCTTCTCTCCCCCTCATCCCAAATTTCAAAAATTCTTCAATTTTCATCCCGAGTGATTACTCAACCCCGAGCATGCGCCCAATGCATGCGAATAACCCCACATATTGTCGCGGCAGCAATGACTAACATGCATCTCTACAGTCGCTTGGGTGTTGGTAGCTGAAATCTTCCCGTTGGGCCTGCGCGGCGTTGGTGTCGGCTTCTCTGTCTTCACTCAGTCGATCACGGCCATCTGGCTGTCATATGCGGCTTCGATTGCATTCGACGTCATTTCGTGGCGGTTCTACTTCGTTTTCATCGCCGCTAACGTATTCGCCGGTACTATCTATCTGCTATACCTTCCCGAGACGCGCTTCCTGACGCTGGAAGAGGTTGCGGCTAAATTTGGTGACGAGGTCGTCACCTGCGAGGATATCAAGACCAAGAGGGCGGAGTCACCTATAGGTCTAAACCGCAAGGAGAGGACCGAGGCCACATCGGACCATCTCGAGACAGCGACGAGATGAATGGATGCATAAGGGCCCGTAACAAGTATACAAAATTGCCATGCTGGATATTCAGTAAGAAGTACCTAGCTAATTAATTACGATAATGCGGCAGTATTACTAGTTCTGCTTCTCCTAGCGAGATATGAAATTATAACCTCACAGCTATAACTCCTCACCTAGGAGCATGAATATTTATATTATAAAATAAAGGCCGGTAGCTATCTTTTTTAGGTCCCAATTTTATTATTATCCACTGTAACAGTAGTCCTAGTATTTTCGATTGGTTTGATCATACGCTTCACTTATAGATGCTTTCCCTCGTAAGTTGTCAGATAATGTGGCAAGTTGGGTCATGGATTTTGAAGCTTCTAGTATCATATGACGAATCCATTTACCACTTATCTTATGTATATAAACTATACCATTTCTATAACTCTACAAGAACAACAGAACAGAGGAGAACGCATCACGAATATCTGACAGCTGCTGGCTAACTCTATCTCTCTTAGCCTCCTTTCCACTCCACTCTAGTTTATCTTCCGAGCCTTCAGCCGGTATCGGCGCCATTTATTGTTTCATCCCCAATCGCTTAGTTGACGTATGTATGTAACCATTCCTGGCCTCACCCCTCATAGAGCATTCGAGAAGAACGATCACCCAATCCTGCGGATATCCTCTTGAGCTCTAGGGTGGTAGGCGATGGCACGAATGTAACGAATCGGGATATGAGCAGTTTTCCAGCTGGTATGAATCTAGACACAGAATAAGCGAGTGTTAGATAGCCTCAGGTTCACGGTTTTAATAGGCGTAAGACTACGTAGGGAGTACGGCCGAATCGAGCATACAGTACGCGTATAAGGCGTTCAGCCTGTGCAATAATATGCCACTGTAATAAGGGCTTGAATTCAAGGGCTCGGAAAGGTATTCAAGCTATGAATAATCTTCTTTGAAGTCAGGGGGTCCTTGAAGGTCTAATTCTCCTACTCCTCTAGATGGCAGATTCTGGGGTATATATCCAAATAGCGTCGCGTACAGTTACGCTTTGCCTCGCATACTCCCTCCCTCGTGCAATCTATCCTTCGGGATCTCGTACAGGTGTTTTGGAAGGGCATGAACCACTTGGGTGACCATAAAGCTAGGTCTCGCGTAGGGTCCCGATCATTTCATTTCATTCATTATATGCGATCTCCGGTTTCAAGATACGCGCCCGATCCTTGGGTACGTGTAACACTCCTTTAGATAAATGTGATAGCTACTGAGGATATAACGGCCTAGTTTCTCCCCTTCATTCCATACAACTTAGCATCCTGTCTTTACTACAATCACCAATCAACTTATAGTAACCTACATAACCCGTGACAGTCCAACTCAATCCAGCCAGTCGACATGCATTTCCATCCAGCACTCCTGCTTATTTTCTCGGGGAGGTCAGTGCACCTTTTAGCTGCATTATATGCTGGAAATTTGCTGAATATCATTCCTATTCTCTAGTACTACCGCTCTATGGTGCGCGTGCACTATCTCCTTTCAAAGCACCTAAACATGCTGCGGAGACAGGCCGACCTTCTGGTCTTTCAATGGCCGTGTCGTAAGACAATCCGTTCTCCGGCCTGTCAAGAAAATGACTAGCTAATATCTTGTGATTTTCAGTGTGACGTTGGGCCTGAATAGTATGCGCAACAAGGAATGATCGAGTGCTGCTATGATCTTGAACGCATCAAGGGATCATGCCACTAAACATGGAGCGATGGAGTGAACTTGGGGATCGGGCTGTCAGTATGAGCCATCACATTAGATATAACAGTAAGACAAAACCATTTCAAAGGCGCGGCACCATTTCATCCTCTCAATCTTCGTACCTCCTACATCAAAAAAACAGTATTCGAAATTTGCGGTAGATGGCCGACATGGGAATCTCGTCTCGGTGATGCCGACTGTAAGGACTCTAGACGACAGGATATCTGGCATCGTGGGCATATAGTCACGGTTCATCAGCCTCTTGATAGCCTTAGCATAGTATAAGGTATTGTCGTCAAGCTCATATTCCGACCTTCGTTCGTACGCATGTTGCACTCCCTTGTCGAGCCAAAGACTTGAGATAGCTTCAAGAACACTGTATAGCGTTTCCCCATATGCATTAGGTTGCGAAAAAATGGTTCTGACATGGCGTTCATTTCCCCCGTCCTCAAGAGGGACTTTTAAAGACTCCATGGCTTCCAAAATAACCTTGATGTCCCATGTTATGTTACTCCAACTAGTTTCTCTAAAATCGAGTCGTTCTTCTATACTATATCCCTTGTCCAGTATCAATCTCAGCACCTTCAGAAGAGTATTTTTCCTGTTCCTGAGGTCCCGACGATCATGATATTTCGTCGATTGCTGCAGTCGCTTTGCGTCTCTGCATTTTGTCTACTATTGGTATCCTCCCCGTCCTGTTTACTAATGGTATCGAGTTTCTGTCATAGAGTTCTCTTCCACGGGTTAATCACATAAAGTCTTTGTGTCAAGCTTAGAATCCCCGCACGTTTTGATGATTGAGGGAATGAAGTTCGATATAATTCCTTCTACTCTGTTGATAATTCACTCTTCAGGGACTCCTGCTGTTTTTTGATATAGTGTTTGCGTTTGACGAATTCTCGGCGTTTGAAGTCGCGACACGATGGACCGACTCTTTTGTTTGCGGAGAGACTGTCTGAGAAAGGCTACCAGTACGTTCCTCATCACACCCTAATCAAATGATGAAAGGTGTCTCGCTCTGATCACCTGCCTCAGGTGTGACCTTCCCGCCCATTGATAAATCCCGGAAGCAAGTACAACGGCTTCAAAGTCAAACATCATGCTAACACCTGCCGTGTTCTCAGAGATAAAGCTTGACGTATCCTCGAGACCATTGATTGAACGTCCCGCCTGTTATCTTGGCGGGTAACGGCACCCCGAACGCCATTGTAGCCCCACCAAGCCCAGTCTTCGTCGTCTGTGTAGACGAAGGAAACCGAGTCGATTGTGGACCAGGCTGATCCCGTCGAGTTCGAGCAGGATGCCGCGTCTGAGGCGGATCGACCAGAATCCATATTAGCATGCACTTTATCGTCCCGGCGCATCACATCTTGTTGCTGAGCCCAGGTATTGCTGATTTTGTGTCAGTTAGTCTTCCGCTCATCTTGGTTGCTATATATGTGAAATAATCTCAGTTTTCATGCTAGCTGAAAAAATTCCCTACCATTGTACGGCTTGTAAAAGAAGGTTCAAAGCGTTGGCCTGCCGGTCCAGTAAGCTTGAGAACTCGGATGTCTCTTTCTCGCCCCATAAAAATATGAATTTCTGCTTCATTGAAATGCTGTTCGAGCTGTTTGGATCAAAGTCTTCGAGCCGTTGTTCGAGACTTAAGATCAAGGGACTAAAACAGTCAAGGAAATTGCCAATCTGTAGAACTAGTTGCTGGTATCTCGGGTCGTGGCCGTATTCTGGTTTGTTCCAAATTCTCAATTGATCTAGTGCCGCTTGAACCATAGATAGCTGTCCTGTGATGGTAGATATAATCAAGGGAGCATTGTGATATTTTGACTTGAGGGATTGTAAGCGCGATATACATTTTAACACCACATCCCCTAAAGAAACCGCCGTTCCTATGATCTGCACGATCGATACTGGGTCCATTTCGCGCGGAGGGGCCGACTTCCAATGTCACTAAGTAGGAAAAGTAACGCAATACAGATTGCATGAGCAAGATAGTCCGGGCTTACGGGTGAAAGATGATCGAAGGACAGTCCTGCAATTTATGTACAGTACCAGAGCTGATTGAGTCTGCCTGTGTGACCCTACTACCGGAGCACTGCCACAGGAATATTGTCAGACCACATGAGGATCACATGATGCAAACCCCGACCACTGCACATTGGCCCAGAACCTTCGCTCAGACGGCTACACTTAGCCCGTTAGTTCTATAAGTCCTGACAAATATACGCCCAATACTACTCCATATTACAATTCTAGGACAACTGATTTTTGCACAACAACGTCCAACCGGAGTCTTCCTCGGATATAGTACACTCAGTCTTATGCACAGTGCCAATAAATGACATTTTGTAGATAATAAACCATTCTTGTTATAGATGAAGGACTCGCACACGTCAAAGGATGGGCCCTTCCATTAATACGATTTAATCATTCAGCTATCTAACGTCATATACTGAAACTCAAGTTCGCTCAATTTCTGCAATACAGTAAACAACTGATAGCAATTGCTTTTAACGGAAAGCCTCACTTAATAGATTGTAATGAAGAGATGGTCCACAATCTCTTCCTGATCCAAATAGGAATTTTCTCTCACTATTCGAAATATGAAGAGAGGCTTCGACTCCTTTGTGGGTTTCACTTCCGCATTGACAGATTCCTCACATCGCGCCACAAGCGTATAAACAAAGAACCCAGTATGCATGGCCAAATAGCGTCAAAAAGGTTTGGAGTCTTTCATGCAGTACCTCAAGCATAGGGTTCCTGATACGTTGTGTTAAGAAGAAAAGCAGTTCGTTACAATCGATGGGACACTTAGGAAGGGTTTGGGACTTGAAAGCGCAAGGGACTATGGTGACATAATGTGCTTTCAATGCCGGTTTATTCATACTTTCCGGATATTTCAACTATGAAAGAAGTTACTATTTTATCCATGTATCCAGTTGCTTGTAAATCATCGCAAATCACGGAATGATGTATTACCTAGGGAATATATACAAAGTATTCATCAGTCATTGTCACTCTCTCCAGTCAGTTACGCTACGCTATTGTGTTCGCCACCGACCCGTGCACTGGCAACACTGCCGAGTCTTAGTGGTAACCGACCGCTTCTGATGGCCTAGCTATCTCTACCACATACGCATTTTTCATCTTGGATGCATCATCCCCTTCGGATATAAGCTCATCAGGCTCCTGAAACGGTAGAATGGGCACAAGTCCTCCATCAGGGGAGTTGTATCGATCCCTAACGCCGGCAATCTCATACATCAAAACGGCACGACATACCAGCACTGAGACCATGAACCTGCCGATAACCTCAAGAGCGTCCCGCGGGCCTATAAAAGTCAAGCTTGACAATACGAGCGTACCAAAGATAACATGAATGATTATACTTGGTGTAAGGAACCAGTTCAGACAGATAAGTAGCACTGTAACACTCGGAGTCAGTTCTCGCCATTTGGAGCGTATTTGTGAATGTTTCAGAAGCTTATAGGAAGTTTTTTGGTCTGAGAAGGAAAGCTTGTACTCTAAAAGGTATCATAACAAGAAGGAAACAGCTCTGACTATCACTCACTGCTCTCAGGGTAGGTGATAATGAAGACATTCTTCTGTGATGCTGCCGGTACGAATTCGGTTTTTTGCAACTCCAATACCCGTTTCTTTGAGTCTTTCAGCCATTGCTTGAATGAATTGCCCTGCATTGCATGCAGCGAAGTTTCGTCACTGTATACCCGTCGGGCCTGAAGTCTGAAAACCACCGTCGCTACTATATGTATGGGCAGAACCAGCATTCCCCAGACCAGAGGTGCAACGGTGCCATTGGGCCAGAACATACAGATTGTCCTGACACCGAGCTGATAGTAAAGAACTATTATAAAATTTGTTATAATCCGTGACTCTAGGGAGCAGAGGTTGCGTTGGGCTTACCAGCGGCATTAGCCAACACTAGAAGAAAACTAGACGTCAGTCATCGCCAATCGGACTTGTGAGGGCTTTGGGAGCTTATGGGCACAATTCTAGTCCGAAGAAGAATATTTGAAATGAGTTTTAGGTGAAATAATAAAAGATAGTATCGGAAAACCACTCACTGCCAAGGACGACCATGTACTGAAAGACAACCAGGCCAGGTCTCCGCCAGCCTTTCGGGCGCCATTGCTGCAGCCGACCTGGTCTTTCCTTCAAAATATCGAGCGGGGAGGTACTGTCAAATGCTCGGCTCAAATATACCGAGGGACACGCAAGAGCAAGAATGATCGCAAGACCGGGACGTCTCGCAATGACCGTCAACAAAGACAGCTCCGTGGGACTGGGGCCGAGTAGAGCGACAATCGTAGGGGTGAGACCGAGGAGCACCTGGGCACTGGACATAGCGCTCTTTATATAATCGGACGTGTAGTTGAGGATGCAGGTTATGACAGGTGCCGTGATACTGCTCGGGGTGTCCGCGCCGCTTTGAAAGTCAATAGTGATGTTGGTTCCCGGGCCATACTGAGCAACAGGCTCCTCGAAACCGTCCCACTTGATGTCCACGCTAGTTCCGATGCCGTAGAGATAGTTCTGGTATTGTTGGGTGCAGTTCTGCTTTAGGGCATTGGCGAACACATAGCCATATTGCTCATACCAGTCCAAGAACTGCGTCTGTGGCTGCGGGTAACCAAAGATATATCTCACTCCGAGTGTGGGTGTAATCCATAGCTGGATAAGAAAACCGAGAACAACAAGACGACAATGCATTATGTAAAACAGCTTATATCATTCCGTAGAGAAATCGAGTAGACTATTGATATAAGAACAAAACGCGTTTGTTGGGCCTGGAGTCGGTCAGCTTCAAGGCTGCCTTCATATATGTTGTTAACAAACGATCCCCAGCACCTCACTTGGGCAACCCTGCCTATATACAGAACTCTTCATTTATTCTCAAGGAATACCATGTGCAGTACCATTGAGTCAGCACTACCCAACTACGAATATCCCGGATTCAAAGCGCCCTTTACAGCAGCCTTGTTGCGTATTTTACTATTAATAATCCGGCCATTTCACTCATTCTAGGACATATCGCACTTCAGCGAGGATTAAAAACGGACGCCACCTACAGCGCAGCTGCTAACGCACCAATAATCCGGCGTGGCACCCTTGTTAACTGCGCTATCGTTACCTTGAAGGATTCCAGGTGTGCCTCCATGGGCGAGTATCTTACGATTGACGCCATCTCCGAGACGCTTATCGTCGAGGTTCTGCACTCGACCGTCGCTACAGCAGGTCGTATTTTAATGGACTATTAAACGCCATGGCCGAGCGTTGGGGCTGCATGTCTTCCCTCACCATGTTGTTACATGTTACATGACGTGGTTCCCCTCATTCTCCTAGAAGGTCGAATTAGGTCAGCCCCTGGCGGTTATCCCTAACCAATGTGGTAATTCACCCGTACTCCATGTTTTCCGTATTACGTACTCCGCCGTTGAGGCTGCATTGGGGGAATCGAGGCCGTGATAAGAGTTCAGGTCTCCTCACGACGGGATGGCTCAACGTCCGATGAAACAACAATACTTGAAGCGCGTACAACCATTGATAATAAGAGGATCGGAATAGTTTGATTTACAGCCTCCTATATATCTATGCGTATTTGAGGATAGCCGTAATGTCAATGTCATTGTCATTATCAAGAAGTGTAGATACTTAGGTGACGTGCGGCAATTCCTCATTACGAGTCTCCAACACCACATTACAACACCCGAGGTTTTGAGCCTGCACCCTAAAATCTCACCTCGTTCCATACTCCTCACCCATGCAACAGGCGCGAATGCATATCACCGTGAGGGGTTCATGCACCAAGGCAAGGCTGCCGCTATGTAGAAATCAAGGATGGACCTCGCTTATGCACTGTCAACGGGAAATATAAGACATCTATCAAAAGTATTGGCGGGTATAAGCAGTTAATTCCCTAGCAATTCGGCGTACCTGAGCCTGCAGATACCCCGGACAACACGTTATTGAGGCGCTGCCGGTGGCACATCGCGTATGTAGGTTTGGAAACAATTCGTGGTCGATGAAACGGCGATAGCTTATAAGCAAACCATACCATTTCTAAGGCACAGGCCTAGGCAAAGAGCCTCTCGGTATGTAGCTAGTTAGCCCTCACGAAGATGCCTTCGTGCAACAGCCTAGGTCGTGGGCTGCATACAGCTTTACCTTCCAGCAATGAGGGGTAGTGGGGGCCAAATACCGCCTGAAGGATAGACCTCATCACTGGAATTGCCTACGTCCGAAAGTGGCAAGAGGAATAGAAAAGAACATATTAATATAAGGTGATATTCCCTGCATTAATTCCAGAAACTTCTCCCTCGTGTATACTGAGAGCAATATATCAAGTATTTGTTAATATCTGTTCGTTGTCCTCATTTAGCAAGTTTCGTTTTGCGTGTGGGGCAGCGATCATATACAGGAAGATGTAGCGTTTATTGATCCGATCTATCCCTAGTAGGGATCGGTTTAAATCCACTTAACCGTGACAGATTGCAAATAGATTTGAGTTAATAAGTAGACTGGCTGTCAAAAAAGCTTGTTTCTTGTCTGGCTTGCTTATGTACATAATGGAAACTCCCAAGCACTGCAAAATACTGCAAGCCAAGAAACTGTACAGAAGTCCCCGTCAGAACCCCTTCATGGGCTCTATCTAGCTATATACAATAAGACTCTCTTTGTCCCTTGTGACAGTCACCGTGTCTCCCAGGTTACCATTCTCTCGTGATAAAGCAGGCATTTAAACCAACATATCGTAGGTTAGCTGAGAGCTGGATATCGATATTGCTCGTGACAAATATTTGAATCAAATCTTAGGTTTTAATGCGTCCATCCTTTTCGACTTCCTATTTCTTCGTAGCCAAACTAGAGGTCACCACTTCAACTACTTGCGTATAGACGCAACACGCTTGGCTAGCCTCAAGCTGCAATCGTGAGGCAACTTCCAAACAGGGAGATCTCAATAGTAGGCAACAATCATGGGAGTGGTTATTTGTTTCACCTTTGCTATTTATGCTATTCCTGCATTGACATACAGACGAATTAAGCTAAGAGTACGAGGACGCAGGTAATATAAAGTTTACCAAATCCTAAATAAGGCTTAGCTCAAGAATATCAGGCACTAAGAAGTAGTGCGAGTCCTTCTAGTAAGCACGTGGCAGATTTGGCTACATAGATGCCTGAATCCATATAACTAGTTGGGAGTGATTCAGGAATTGGGCATGTAAACTTTTACCTAGCCGCGACCTACTGGTGGCTCAACCTCGCCATGCCCACGAATTTCAAGCTCTAAGGTGGCAGCCATTTTCGGCTTGAAGTAGTGCAGGTGGTTGACTGCAAAGAATGGCCAATAAGGGGTTAGTATTCATATAGTAAAAGGGGCTCGCGACGGAGAATCTAGTAGCTTAGCCACCTACGCCACACTTAGCTATGTTCCTTCGCCTTTCGTTTATTTTACTTTTTTATTTGTTATTTGATTTCTTTGATTCGTTAGTTAACTGCATCGCGTTCTGTTTTATCGATAGATTTTTTATCTCAACAATCGATATTCTCTAGCCATGGATGCGTAAAAGTCAGTAACCTCCTTGACCAGGGTCTCAAATCAGTAAGTCTACTTGGGACAATTTAGTATAGGGATTGCTCCATATATGCTTTCACATTCACCAGACAAATGATTATGGCACGAGAAACTTCCCAGAGATTGCACTTCTATTCATTATGTTCAATGCGTGAGGACAGCTGCTGCCCACGTTTAGTGTACTGTTTTACAACTTCTTAAGTATTCGTTTCAACGTACAGCTAAACCCCACCCCCCTCCTTAAAGCGAAATAGCTCCCAGACAAATCGGCATCCTAGGACGCCGTATCTAGAAAAAACAGAGGCGTTCAAGTCAGATATCGCTAGTAATTGGACGCCGTTCGAATTAAAAACCAATATAAAATCATATACACAAGTAAAACTGATCAGGTTCTGAATTTGGGATAATTGTAGCTGCTTAGAGCATGGCTGCAGCACCGAGGATACCGCCTATAGCGGCCGCGCCCATCCAGACACCAGTGGGCCTGGCAGCAGCCCCTGTGATGATCGAGGTGGGATAGGTATAGTTGCCGTGGCTAGTAATGGAGCCCGTAGCCGTCGGGAAAGACGAGGTCGGGTAAGTACCATTGGGGGCGCCGGTAGGGGCGGGTGTAACTTCGCAGGCGTTGCCCGTAGGGGTGAGCATGGCGTAAATGTAGCTAGTCACGCTCGCGACCTTGTCTTCGGGCTCGCAGTTTGTGGCGAGGTCGAGCAGGACGGTGCTGTGGGCGTTGCCGAAGCTGAGAACTGATACGACATAGGTCTGGAATTCGGGCAGCAGCGAGGAAGGCAGCTCGTTGTAGATAGAGCAGATCTCATCCTGGTGGCCGTGGGGATCGAAAGTAGCCAGAGGCTCCTTGGAATTTGTTTGGGTGGCCAGGAAAGAGAGCACCGCGGCAGGTGTCGTGGGACCCGCGGCAGCCCAGGAGAAGAATGATTGCATTTGCGCGGAACAGAATTCAGCGTCTGATTTCTGAGCCATTGAAATGCCGGCAAAGGCGGCTGTAAAGGAGAGGACTTTAGTGAAATACATTTTGTTTGTTGGTACAAGTATGTACAAGTATTATCAAGCTACTAAGTAGTAGGTAGTGTGCTAGAAAAGTAGATGGGAATGAAGTTAGGAAGACCTGTTCAAAGCATTTGCAAGTCGAGATGAATAGTTTTTATATTCAAAGGGATTCCTGCCCACGATGATGCCAAATCTCAAATCTTCAACATCGACAAAATAACCTGGCCAGCAAGGGTCTCATTCAAAAGGAGTCACTCCCTGCCCCCCCTGAGATCCAGGCCTGGCGTTGAATTGTCAAAGTTCCAATTGCTGGTAATTACAGCATTAACTTAGGATAATTACTACCCAAGGAACTACCAAGAGAGAAGTTGCAACTAAGCGAGCGGCGTCTGTCTACTTCTATACGACGAGTATATATATAGTACTAGCCTTGGCCCCGTGTAGCATCAGCCCAAGAGTCTTCCATACGATCCTTGGTTCTCGCGAATAATAATATTAGACAGACCTGCTCGATTCGGCTCTGTCGATTAAAAAAGCGGACCAACGGGGCCGCACGCGGCACAGATCCGATCCATTCGATCCATCCAATAATAGTATTATCCGTGCATGATTTATCGTTTTATTGGGTGTGTACCTGGCTGTGCGTGCGGCCCCGCCATTCCGCCATTTCAGCCACGGAGCCCGGATTGAGTACCACCAAAGAGATAATGCGAGATTCGGAACGCGAGCCGAGCTAGTGTACAGCATATTTCGTTTGCCGGCGACAAATATTCTGTAGAGGAGGTTGATAAATTGTAATAGATTCCTTAAATCATAATTATGACTGGACTTACTCGTGCTGCGCTTCATAAGTCGTTGCTTCGCTTTAGTATAAGTAACTTTTTAATTGGCTGGTTGTGACCAATAATCACCTCGCTTATTGCTACGCAAACAAGTAGGAGAGCCGTACCGGTGTTGGGTTTGGTTATGTGCTATAGATATATAACAGCAGAAATAATGTATTTCTCTAGAAAGAAGAACAGACAATTAAGGTACGCAATGATGGTTCTCATCCATTCCATGGTCGAAAATTCTTCGGATTCGAAAAACAGGCATCACATTTTATCGTATAGTTATACGCCCAAAAGACAAATCACCTAGACTTTAATACTTCTGTAGTGAAGTAGGTAACGAATAGGATTTTCATTTTCCTAACAAGGGCAATCGATCTAACAGCGGAACGTTCCGAGGTGTTCCGCTATATCTAGGTAGGTATGGTAAGCTACCAACGTGGAGGAGGTAAATGAGTGAAGGAAGAAAGTGACCAGCTGTATTCGTTTATACCCTTGCATTTACAGGCCCCACAGTTAGGCACGGTACTGTATGCAGTCAGCCCTGGGGGTGGAGATGCGCTGTTGCGCGATAAGGTGATGGCGCAGGCCGATAAGGTTCAACACGCAGCTTGACTCTTACCAGCTTGACTCATATGAAGATGATGATAATGCTTCGCCTGGTTGAGTCAGTCTAATATTTACGCGTCTTGGGGGGGTGAAGACGTGGCTTTTTTTTATAAAAAGTTTATATTATGATCCCCTTCATCTTGCAATGGTTCTATGCATGCTCTTTTCAACATACATCCATCTCCATCGTTTCTACGCGTAGAGCGTAGATCATAGCAACTACCTACACCACTTTCATTCTCGTCCCGTCCCGTTAAAGCATAGCCTCGAATCCCTGCGCCTGCCTTAACGCAATCGCAATCCACATCCGAATCCCGAATCCCACGCACCAACGAACGCCTTCAGTATTTCAGTATTTCACCATGGAGCAGAATGGCCCGGGCGCGCCCATTCAGATCCAGTCAATCGACGAGCCGGGCTTGAGGGCCTCGGGCGACCTCCTCATGACGATGCGCAAGGAGGTCGCATCACTCCTTGGCAGGTCATCAACCGGCTTCCCGGGCGCCCAACCCGTCAGCTTCTCGCGAAAGCATATAGACGAACTACACCGCGAGGAGTAAGAGAGTGTTTCTATTTCCCTTGGTCTTGCCCTTCGCCTCGGCTGTCCGCCTTGTCACCTTGCACCCCACCCGTCCAAAACAACTAAGGATCCTCATCATCCTAAGCCATTGGGAAAGAAGCTGACATGGCTACCACCAATCTAGTTACTACGTCTGCGAAAAGTCCGATGGCATGCGCTACCTACTTTACATGACCAACGATGAAGAGGGCGCCGAGGTGCACTACTTCATCGACCGCAAGAACGACTACTGGTACATCGACCGCGGCAACCTCCATTTCCCCCTCCCCGGCGACCACACACACATAAAGTTCCACACCGCCACCGTCCTAGATGGCGAGCTCGTCATGGACACCATGAGCGACGGGCGCAAAGAGCCCCGCTATCTCGTCTTCGACTGCCTGGTGCTGGACTCGCTGGTCCTCATGAACCGCGAGCTCAGCAAGCGCCTGGGCTACTTCCAGGAGCAGGTATTCAAGCCGTACCGGCAGCTGATGGAGGAGTTCCCGAGCGAGCGGCAGTACCAGCCCTTCTTCCTCGACCAGAAGTCGATGCAGTTCGCCTACGGCATCGAGATGATGTTCAAGGACGTGATCCGGAACCTGAAGCACGGCAACGACGGTCTCATCTTCACCTGTCTCAAGAGCGACTACAAGCCGGGCACGGACCCGCACATTCTCAAGTGGAAGGATGCGGAAGAGAACACGGTCGACTTCGTCTGGAAGTTCCACTTCCCCACCGTGGAACCCACCGAGGAGGAGCGCGCCGACGGCATCACGGAGCCCTTCGTCGACTACGACTCCGTGCCGGCCGTCTCCCTCCTCGCCAACCACGGCGGCGGCTACCCCAACGGCTACCAGCACTACGCCGACATGCACCTCGAGGAGGGCGAGTGGGACATCCTCAAGTCGCTCGGCGACCCGCTCGACGAGCGCGTCGTCGAGGCCTACATGGACGACCAGAAGCGGTGGCGCTTCTACCGCTTCCGCGACGACAAGCCCGACGGCAACCACATCTCCGTCGTCAACAGCGTCATCGAGAGCATCCGCGACGGCGTCACCAAGGAGGACCTGCTCGGCGCCGCCAAGACCATCCGGGATAACTGGAAGGCGAGGGCGCAGCACCGGGAAAAGCGCTAGGCTAGATCTATGTTTTATTAAGTACAATATACCCCCCCACTAGGTTAGTAAGATAAACGAAATTTCTATCGGTACACCTCTACCCCTGGGCAGGATGTACCGATGGCAAAATGAATCAGTTCAATGGAGTTCAGGCAGGTTGGTCGGTTTGGCTTTCGGGCGCTACGAAAAGGGACAGGGCAGGATGACGAGCGCATGCCTAGTGTTTTTGTATAATTTGTTTCACACTCAAATCAGCGAGCGTTATATTAACATGATATTCCTTCATGCTTTGCTCTTTACAGTAGACGTAGAGAGACAATTCAGAATAAATCTCACGTGGAAACCTCACAAGCAAGTCAAAGTAGTAAGGATAGGTAGTCATCGCGATATGCCATTATTAGGAATTTCATATACGATCGATCCGGGTATAACAGCACAAGGCTCAAGAAAGAGCGTTAGATGGATATACATACATGTGACGGCATAAGGGGGACCTTAATAGTAGTACCCGAGACCAAGACCAAGCCGTAAACGAAGAACCTCAGAAAAGCAAAAGGAGACGAAAATTAAGGGAAAATACAGAACAGAATGTCATCAGATTCAATTATCTCATGAGAACCTCCTTTCTCACCACCACCACCACCACCACCACCACCACCACCTTGCCCACGCCGTATGTTCATATTCCAGGCCAATTAGCCGCACCGGTGCATCCGCTACGTCTCTCAGCCTACAATTTCAGGTGTGGAGTGTCTTACTCCGAATTCTCGTCAGCTTCGTCTTCCTCGGCAGCTGCTCTTCTGGACCTCGTCGCTCGAGTGCTGGTAGCTCTAGGCTTAGGCGCTGGTTTCGATTTGGCGGCGCCGGCTGCGGCAGATTTACTTTTCGGTGTTCCGTTCTTTACGGCCGGTCTGGAAGGCAGATTCTTCGCTTCGGAGGCGGCGGTGGCAGCGGAGCGGCCTTTGCGCCCTGCTGGTTTCTCGGGCGGCGGCGGTGGGATCTCCTCCTCCGGTTCATCCTCAACGTCGCTCAGCTCAGAGTCTTCGATATCTTCCGCTGGCTCCGACTCCTTCTTATCCGCTTCCTCGTCATCTTCATCCATAGCTTCCGCTTCGTCCTCGGGGAGGTCAGATAGACCAGAAGTCTCCTCGTCTTCTTCGTCATCCTCCTGTAGGAGAGGGTTACCATCGTCGTCGTAATATTGCCATTTGGCTACTCCTTCCAACATGTCATCGTCGTCTGCAGAGTCATCTCGTTCCACATAAGAAGAGCTTTTTCTTGTACGACCACTGCGCCTCCGATCGGCAGATTCCGGTGCCGGAGACGACGATGCTCTGGGTTTCTTGGATCGCACGGATGACTTGGGCTTGCCCGAAACTCTGCTTGAGGAGGATTTCGCGGCTTTGGGTGTTTTGACTTTGGGAGTAGACTTCTGAACTGGGGCCCTAGCTTTTTTCGGAGCTGGTTGACCATCCGCTCGCTCATCCACAGTCTTGCGTTTCTAAGAATTTATTATGTTAGTCCTCGGATCTAAGTAATGGTCAAAGGCAGAAATTAGGTAGAGTTTATACATACCTTTTTCTTATCAATTGATCTCAGTAAATCATCCAAGTGTTGGTCCACTTCTTCCGGGAGAAACTGCTTCTCTGCAATCTCCTGCGCCGCCTGATGGCTTGGAAGGGCTGTATACAAACCCACGGGCAGGCCAATCTTATTGGAGTAGGCCTGAAAGCTCCAATTCTTGCGTTCTTGCCACTTGCGTAGCAAGCTCTGCGTTAGATCGCTAAGAATGTACAGTCTTTCACTTTTGGAACGGTCGATACCGTCAAGTGTCTGTTTTACGCGTTCGGCATACTTGAATATCATCCCGAAGTTGGCTTCAGTGGCAACAGTGCTCACGTAGAAGAGAATATACCGTGCATGGTCCACCAACTCCTCTGCTTCTGGGCTAAAATCCGGATGATGCGCCAGAAGTGAAATAAGCCTTCCCATTGTTGATTCCATGACGCTTTGTTTCGCCTCACGGAAAAATCGAGCTCGAGATCTAATCCAGGTCTCAATCTGGCTCTTGAACTCTGTATTCGGCTCAAAAGCAGCAAGAAAGATGATAGCGTAAAACCGCGCCCGAAGCCTGTTTTGGACAAGATACTTTTGGAGCTTCTCGACGAAGAGTCGGCGAACGTTTGCACAGCTGTCCTGAGTGAGAAGAGCTAATTGGTTGAAGTCTGTCGGAGAGAGGAGCTCTTCAAAATGCTTAGATGTGCACAATTTCAAAAGATATTGGCCAGCCAGCAGTCGTAGTCGCGCCTTATGATGCTTTGGGGTGTCTTTTGTTTTGCAAAGTTCTCCTTGTGCCTTCAACAGAGTCCGTAGAAGTTTAAAAACCGGCGGGGCAAGCTCCTTTGCTTCCTCTACATCCTGCACACCTCGGATACGATTTACGACCAATTTAAGTGCCCATGATTTCAGCTGACACTCTTCGTCAAGTTCGGCATCAGATACCCATTCTGGGTCTGAGTCTTTCGCCTCGGTACGAACCTGCAAGAGAATGTTTTTCAATGCCATGTCCATAATCTCATCGTTAGCTTCGGCGGTAACTGTTGACGCCAGTAACTCCAACTGCGCAACTGCTGCAATCTTGTTTAAGAAATGAGAAGTACCGTAACCCCAATCTTTGGTCGCTCTCTGCAAAAGATCAGTAGCCGACACCTGGCTTTTATCATCCTTCCGGGCCATCAACACGTTGACGGCATATTTGGCAGACTTGGCCGGTTGCCCAAATAATGCATAGTTTATCAGTGCTTGTGTGAACTTCCGATCAATGGGAAGCTCAGTTGGGTATTTTCTTGAGTATGATGAGCATGCCTTGAGAGTCTCAACCATAGCCGCATCATTTGTCTGATCGGGTTTGGGTGCGCTATCTATCAGGTCTTTACAAATCTGCCCGACGTGGGTCTTGAACAGGTCTGGGTTATGTTGTGATATTTCTGTTGTTATTTCTTGCGCTGCGGCTCCTAGACCGTCCTTATCGCTCTTGGAGCAATCCATGAAAGTCGATAGATGACTCTTATTGAATAAGATATAGGCGGAACGGTAGAGAAGTGGTAATATTGTCTCAAGGATGTGCGGTTTCGGGGATCCTTGGACTCTCTTCACAAGCTCCTTAATTGCCCTGTGCATTGTCTTGAAGTCGCTTTCGGGAGATGCAGTGAATCGAATGAGTTGGTAACTCCGACGATCGTGCCAGTTAGCAAAGTTATGTAAATCAGCCTCTACCCTGATGGGGTCCGGGAGGAATTGACCAAGGTATTGAGCTGTCCTCTTGAGGTTTTGTTTTATCCGATCTATGTCTCTCTCAGGGTTTCCCCCATTGAAGGCGTCGCATTGACGGACCAAATTTTCCAAAACTTTAGAGAACTGGGGCTGCCGGGCCTGAAGGGCATTGAAGGCTTTTCGCGCATTGTTATCCAGGTCCTTAACTAGTAGTAATACTCTTTCGGCACGTATCCTGTCTTGGTCATAATTCGACTCAGTTGTCGACTGCGATGGAGACTGACCATTAGATGGCTTAGATCCCTTAGACTTCGGAGGAGGGGGAAACGATAAAGGTACAAGGCACTCGTAGACAACTCGTTCCAGGAGAACGTTGAGTTCGAGATCATTGGCGTAAAATGTCTTGAATATCCGAGAAGGGATGCCCGACAATGCAGAGATGACAGCCTCTTGGCCGGCAGCAATCTCACCACTGGCAACACCCCATAGCTTTCCTAGAAGCGCCATAGCCTCAACACGTACCGAGGACCTCTTGTCCCGGCATCGATCAGCGAGCGTAAATAATACGGAACCTTCCTTGGTGATACCTCCAAGTGCTGCCAACTTCATTACAATATCGCGGAAGCTGAAGGTTTCTATCGCCGTGACTGCCGCGAGACGTACTTTTTCATCATTGTCATTGAGTTTATCACGCAAACCAGTGATGAAGACTGACTCATCCTCGCGGCTCAGCCCGATCCCACCAGCCGATGTCGACACAATATAGCCCACGGTCGTCGTCCACGCAGCACGAATCAAGGGCGACTTGTCATTCCTCCTCCCAACAAAGTTTTGGAATGCTTGAGGATGAGTCTGGGCGAAAGAAAGAGGCGAAATAGGAGTAGTTAGTATGCTTGCTGCAGGATGCTCAGGTACTTCATCGCTTAGCTTGAGTGGAGGATAGGCTGCTGGGTCTAGAGTGGGAGGTGGTGGAGGTCCAGCGGCCCCAATGCCCGAAATCATGTCTCCCAATGTTTCAGTAGCCAGTAGACGTAAAGACACATTGTCAGCGGATAATTCGGCATCAACTTGAGGTATTACATTAGGAAGCACTGTTGGGGCAGCTCGCCAGAGTTCTCGCAAAAGCTGATGAGCTTTCCGTAGCTCCTTGAAGTCGGCTTCTGAAGGCCCAGACGGTGCTGCCTCATCATCTGACTGCTCGTCGTCCTTGTGTCCATTCGCATGACCCCCCTTCCCGGAGACATCCATAATGACATCGCTGAAATATTGCCCCACGTAGCGTGCCATCCTGTCGGGGCAAGAATTGCAAACAGTTTTCGCCATGACATATGCCTCCGGTTCTTCCTTGGGTAACAACGTTGTTTGGGTACCGTTGGGGTCCGTCTTTTCTCTATGGCCTGCACGGGGAGCAGCTCGAAGAAACTGAGCCATGATTACATCCAACACGGAAGGCGGTAATGAAGAGCTCTCATCCAGCAAGGTTACCATAACCTCTGTCATATGAAATTCAACATCCTTTGCTACCTGTTCGCCTGATGAGGACTTGAACGACCCAGAAATGCCATCGAAAAATGTAGAAAAGAGCTCGAGCAAGAGCTCTTCGGAATTGTTTACATCATTTATTAGAAGTATACTCTTCACATCGGCGAGTGAGGCAAGAACGTATTTGTGTTGTGCATTGTAGGCATGCGACGGATTCCAGAGCGCGGGGAGTATAACTCTGACAAAAAGGGTGAAGATTTCCTTCAAAAATTCAGCATCAGCATAAGCCCGAGTTCTCGCGAGACCATCAAATATCCTACCTTGAGTTGTTTGGGGGTAAAAGGAGCCTCGGGCGCGCATAACTTGAGCACGTCCACTAAGCACGACGCGACGTGGGCCTTCACTCCGGGTTCCTTGTGCGCCAACAGGTTATGGGACGCAAGATCCTTAGCCACACCATGAAGAGAGTCCTTGTCAACGGTTTCCTGGTCCATGTCTGCCAACTCTTTGGACAGCTTCTCTAGACGGCGCAGGAGCTCGCCTGTCGCAATTGGTTTCCCGGCACGCCATGACAGCTGCTCATTAAACTGGAGCGCCACCAGCTCCTCGTCCATCTCCTGGTCCTCTTCCTCAACAGGCTGCTCCCGGTGTCGCGCCATAGCGAACCCCACACAATACAACCAGACTCGCTGCTATATGCCAAAGATCTATCGTGAACAGGGCGCGACGTAGATTGAGAGCACCGATTCTGGGCTCGGGACAGGTCGGGGGCGGGGTTCGAAGGGATTGAAGGGAGGTCTCTGTGTAGGAAAAACAATAGATGCGAGTAGTATAGACCGAGCACGCCAACACGAATAATAATCAAGTTAAAGGGTTAGGTCAAATATGGGGGTTGTCTTAAGATGCTGGCGGTGGGCTGATATGGGCGGATTGAGAGACGAGGAGGAGGGCATGCAGGGAGAGGTGACGAAGTCATCGCCAGCTTGCGATCGTGTTCAAGTCGCCCAGTCCTGCCTCCCGTCTTTTTTGGGCGAGTGCTACGCGACGGGAATTGCAGCAGACAATCAATTGCGCGCTAAGCTCTACTGTAGGTACCTATACTTAGGTATCTATTCCCTGCAACACAGTGTGAAATGAGTATATGATTACCTAACAATAACACGCCATCCTCAACTAGCCGTAGGTCAATTATGTAAAGAGCTTGCAGGTTTCACGTCACCGATTTCCTATTAGAGTATTTTTAGTGTTAGGACATTGGAACAATACAAACCTTATAGTGTATTTTAACACGAAAATTAAGCTGTAAGTTGTTTACCGCCAAGTATTCCTCGTTGGAGCTCTTGTATCTCCCTACTCACCCAGGGAGCGTATGGTGAGAGGCTCGCCGTGTTTATGCCTATTTGAGCGTTTGAGCAGATGCAACACCAGCCCGTCAAGGTTACATACATATGTATGTATATATGGTATACCACCACATTGGCAGGAAGGAGCTTCCAAGGTCGGGTCCTCGGCATCCGATTTGGATAACGGTAGGTACATAATTCCAAGCGTCTTTGTGTTGCCAATGTGGATAGAAGCTTGGCAAGCTTCTAAAATCAACAACGTCCCTACCTAGGTTCAATGCATCTCAAACCACAACAATACAACAAGGCTTTCTCCATGAGCGAAGCACATTACTATATCACGAAATAGCAAATCACAATTGGATTGTAATTTTTTTTTTTTTTTCAATTCTGGGTATTTAGTTTAGTGTGAACTACAACATAAGTTGAGCATAATGCTTAACAAGGTGTCGAAAGTCCCTGCACGTGAATTTCTAATCTCTTCAATTGAGAATTTTACTGCAGATAATGGAATCACAATAACCAATACTGGCAGGGTGCTATTAGGAACTCACAATCCAGTTCTTCGACCTCCTATATGTGTGAAGCAAAAGGCTTGCATAAGCTAATTAGAATTATTCGTTGAGCAAGCGGGCATATGTAATGTAACTTAACACAGTACAGCCCAAAGTTATCTACCTAATATAGAATCTAACAGAAGATTGTATGATGTAGCTCAATAGACGCAGGCATCTTTTACCAGGGAGGTGGATAATTCACAGGCTCGTTTGATAATTATCACAAACTAGCATGTATGCTCAAGATACTCGCCTAAGTCCAAAATACTATTCTTCTCCCTATATATACTAATAGCTAGAATTCTGGTGACTGTTGGGCGAAGGTACTTTGGTAATAGTGGATGTTCTGTTTATTCTGAAAAGCCCTACCTACCTGCCATCCATTTTCAGAATTCGCACACAACCTAGCTATCCACCACCTCATATCTTCCTAATCCTTTACTTGTTGCGTTCTTTCTCCATTTCGTCTCTAGTTTCTAGTCAGCCAATTTAACTTCTCTCGCCCCACGCAGGATTGTGTAAAAAAGACAGTTCGCCTCAACAAACTACCATCAACGCACGAAGTCAGCATCATTTGTAAGTCTATCCAAGGATTCTCTGTCCCCATCAACAGCTGTGCACACAGAATACGCGAAGGTAGTAACTACAGCTTCCCCTCGCTATCTACAAGCCAGGCTTCATCATAATGGAATCCATGGCTCCCACTCGCTCTACAGCAAAACAAACCTGCCTAACTGATTAAGAAGCCTTGATCTTTCTACGTTACCCTCCATGTTCTGCAAGTCTTTATTTTAGCTAACCTGTTCTTCAGCAAGCCGTTCCCTGCATTCGTCGCTACCATGCCTCATCGCAGTCTCAAAATGTTTGAGAACCCTTTCCGCCGTAAGTACACGTCAACTAGCCGCTTGAGACCTGTTCCTAACCTGCTCCCAGTCAGCGTGAGACTGATGGTCCTCGCCACAGTCATTGTTGGCGGGCTCGCAGCCGTTGCCCTAGCCTCTGCTGTTGCGAGATATGGCGTTGTGGATTATGGTAAGTTGCAACTTTAACATCAACAGATTAACGCAACATTGATACAATATCTAGCTTCTCCTGCCCCTGAGACAAATGAAGGAGTTGAGCATCACTATAATGGCCGCGATCTTGACAAGAAACAAGGCCCCTATGTGTATGGGCAAAATGCTCCATACCCCAATGTCACATCCACTCCTGCAACTCTTACTATCACTCTCAAGACGACCAACATAACCACTGAGACGATCCTTCCCCCGGTTGCTATCGCCAACTCGACTACTAGAACCGGCGATCGACCCTCTCTCACTGGTTTCACCCCGAAGCCAACTGCTACAATCCATGTCATTCCTTTCGCCACTATTCATGCGCATACTGCAACCAATTCCTACAACCATACACTGACTTCTTCTACTGTGGATGCCCAGACGAACTCTGTGATCAGGTAAGCTACTTGTCAATGCATCTTTGTCTTCATCTATATATTAGCTTAAGGTTCTTTAGCTTACGTATTCCTAGCGGCGGCGCCGTCCGATCGAGTGCGTTCATGAGCAACGGTACTGTCGATTTGTCAGTTTTCAAGTGCACCCATACACCAACACCCATTGAACAGTCCTCAACCACTCAAGTGCCCGAGTCCATCACCGCGCCCAGAATTACAGTGACTACCACGGTTCTGTATTCGGTCTCTGACGATGAAGAGTATACCAGCACTGAAACCGTTACTGTGACTCCTTATGTCACTATCCTCAGAGGCACCACGATAACATTACCCTCGGTTGCGGCGACTAAGACTATTTCCAGCACGGTTACGCAGACTGATTCATCGCTTGGAGTTGTGACAGTAACTGTCTACGTCTCAGAGGTGTCAACTCGAGCTCAAACCGGCGCAGTTGGTATTTCTGTTTCCACCGCTCCCCCAGAGCCGTTCACCACCACAGTTCTGCAGACAGTGTTCCCCGTTCCCAGCGGTAGTTCGACGAGAACGTGCACAGAGTCTACTACGACCAATGACGGATCTGTTGTCCCGGTTGTCAGTATACTACCAACTTTGACAGTCACGGTCAGCGTCGAAACCCTCAGTTCCAGCACAGATACTTCAATTCCAATTGAGGCGAGCACTGCGATTACTACAGTCACCTTCGGGGTTGCAGCCACTGGCGCGAGTGTCGATACTACCTGCACGACATCGACCGCGTCTACCGATAACACATCTACTCATGGCTCCCTATCAGC
Organism: Xylaria sp. 218_066; assembly: GCA_019843955.1. Taxonomy (NCBI): domain Eukaryota; kingdom Fungi; phylum Ascomycota; class Sordariomycetes; order Xylariales; family Xylariaceae; genus Xylaria; species Xylaria sp. 218_066. The sequence goes on along the minus strand of JADKYC010000003.1, from coordinate 766,384 downwards.
TAGCCACGTCCCATCCCTGGTGAGCGACAGCTCACATTCGAGCGTTGGAGTCGTCAATAGTACTCGCAGCATCACTGTAGAAACATTCATCACATCATCGACACACGTCACCGCGCAGTCGATTACTCGATATACGGCATTAACCCATAAGCCGAGTGTCAATTCCACTAGTAGTGCTATCACTACTTACCCAGCTAACACTAGCATTCCCGTCACTTCTGGCGCGGGATCGGACGAGAAGCCTCCCTGCAGTGCGCCCTGGGGTGGCAACGACGGAGGCGGCAGCCGTAGCTGCGTTGTTATGCTGGCGGTGGTCATTTCACTTGGTTTACAGGGTTTGGTGTAAGGCCCGTTGAACTACCAGGAGAGTTTGGAAGTGCAGCTGCTGTTCTGCTGCAGATCAGGAGAACGATGGATTGTTTCTAGGAAGGCTGTTATAGCCATTAATGCTAAGTTTCAAAGGATTGACAAACGAATTGTGATGGAAATTACGTCTCTTTTTTTTTTCTTTTGCTTTCCCTGGTGAATGCATTCTAGTTTTTACGCTGCGGCGGTATGTAACCGATCTGGGATCGCACCAATGAGAGAGACCTACTTGTTTGAAACTTGCACGGGATGGCCTGAGGACCTTGAAGAATTCCATATGCGTACCTAGGTATACAGTAACGCCAGCTGGAATCAGGTAAATTGACCTGTTTTGGGCTTATCCATTCGCCACACAGGTCCTGCTCCATTGCCTGTGCTCTGTATGATATTTAGGCAGGCCTAGGTCCCCAAGCTCAAAATGGACGCCCTATCCTAGTAACGCTTGTTGTATGTGCCAGGTCAATATAATCGGTCACACATCGTGTTCTATGACCTATGGTTACATTATTTACGTCGGAGTTGTATCAAGAACCGAGATATTGGGTTGCACAACCTTTCGCCGCGCGTGACACGGCAGTGGTCTTAGTGTAAACGTCGCTTTGCCCAGCTCACCTTATCCTCAGTCAGGTGGATTTATGCACCTCTATGCATATCCAACGCGTTTCGAAATGGTCCTTGGAACGAAGTGGCTTTAATAAACGGTTTACATAACAAGTTCCGTATTGAGGCGTGTCGACCTAAATATACTATTGTTGGCGATATAAGATTTACATTCGCCAACACGCCGTCTTTTATTATTGGCACGATCTAAGAAAATTATACTTTTGATAATGACCCAGTCTTCTTGGGCCCAAGAGGCAACTGTCCGCTTCTTTGACGGCCGTGAATCGCCGTCGCAGATGCGATGTGACGAAATTGCACAATCCGTTTCTGGCGCATTGACGGTTAGTCCTGTAGACAGCCCAGGCTCAATGAGCTACACTGTCATCTGCTATGGGCGCCCTGGGCTACAAGATCTCATAATATCCTTCAGAGAACCGGGGGCGACGCTCGACGGGGAGATAACGAAGTTGGCGAAGGAGATCCACGGCGACCTTGTACCGGAATCGACCTATCACGGCGGCGTGGAAGGAGCTGATCCGCCGCTATCCATCTACTCCATGCCGTATCTGCGATGCTCATCCTATATTGAAGTCGTAGCTTTTCGGGTGGAAATGAATTCTGACGACTAAGCTATGCATAAAGTCTTTATTCAACACTTGGCTCAGTAAACCTTATATAAGCTGAGAACTATTTAGAGGTCGTCTTGCTTATATCTTCAAGGTACTTTGCACGATGTAGGTTTAGCTCTCGTCTGGTTGACCCTTGAACCCAAGCAGAGAAGCAAGAAGGAATCCGTAAAAGGCTCGCCCGTCTAGCGGAAGGATTACCGTCGTCTATCTTACAGAACTCGTTGTTGTCCAACCTCATCGGAAATCTTCCCTCGCTCTTTAGTCAATATTACCCACAAGTCCTTACGCATGGCGACTTTTCTGTAACGAACATTCCAATCGATGAAAAGCTGCAGGCTAGATTGGCGCAATTCTCCGATTGGCATTCCGGCGTAACGTCGATGGATCACCATCTGAAGAGGTTTTGGTGTCAGAAAGCAGGATGAAACAGCTGAGAGCGTGGTTTGGCGGAAAACTCGAAAGAGGTTGATAGTGATAAGAATACAAGATATAGGTATGGCGTTGCTCTATTTAGCTAGGACCAACTTCCTAGGAAGTCGGTCACAAGCAACGAAAACGTGTATTACAGCTTAGAGTAATGCAGGTGCATTTATGCAAAAGTAGCTCAGGCTAAAAGCGGCGTGGCTTAGGTTGGTGTCTGCGTTGAAAACGTCATAACATTGGTTTATACAAGTACATTTGGTAAAAGTGCTTTCTGCCAGCATTTCAAGACACAACATTTCAAGATACGTAAAACGATTTCGTTCTTCTCCGGGTCAATGAACCATTTTGGAACTAGTAGTTGCACATGTTATAAATCAGGCACCATTTTGAGCACTGAATCTAAGACATGTGATGTGAGACAGCATCTGCACGATGGTAATAGCGATGTTAGGTATAACCCAGGAAGTTATAGTCTAAGACAGTGGATGTCAATGGCTGGCCATGGCGCGGCTGATGCCCTGGCTTGTATCGCTCTGATTGGCTCAACAAGGCATTTCGGGGTCGTGCAGAACGGGGATGGGCCTAGTCGACCCCTTCTATTTCGTCACTGCCGAGGCTTGCCCTCCCCCACCAAGTCGGCCAATTTTTGGGTTGCCATGTGCCGGAGTGACAAGCTTGCACCAAATCTTCGTGTTGTCTCGTGCCTTGTGACTGGATGGGCATCAGCTGCAATATCAACAACACCTATTCGATTTACTAGGGGCACCCGTTAGGAATAGCGGTACATTGTCCATTGTCTCCTGAACCACCGACAATCCATTCTTTCTTCGAGTTAAGCGTCAGCAGTCTTGTGCCATCCCAACAAACGACCAACCTTCGGTGTAGTAGTTGCCCCACGATACATTTCTCGTGCGCCAACGGAACAAGAGGGTGTCGAACTTGCAGCACCTTCTGCTAATCTTTCAATTTCACGTCCGCTCCCTATAATCGTCGCACATCTCGAATTTCTCATGGGTCAATAACAAAATGTCGTTTACTTCGTATTTGACTTACTTCCTCGCGGGCTATACCGGTCTTGTCGTGGCCTTCTATATGCTGTCTGCTGTCGTGCCCAAAGCGGCTTTCGTCGCCCGTGCGCTCGCCGCCTACATCGCCCTGATAATATGCGCTAGCTATGGCGCCGCCGCGTCGATTGTCCTGCGAATACTCGGTCGCGAACAGATCGCCCAATGGACCACCGCTCGTGCTTTCAAGTATGTCATGGCCCTGACTACCGGCATTACCTTCGAGGTCGAGGATCCAAACAAATACCTCGAAACCGTTCGCCCGGCCGTCTTCCTTGGGAATCATCAAACCGAGCTCGACGTCCTTATGTTGGGATGCATGTTCCCCAAGTATTGCAGCGTAACGGCGAAGAAGAACTTGAAGAAAATACCATTTCTGGGTTGGTTTATGTCATTGAGCGGGACCGTATTCATCGATAGACAGAACTCCAAGAACGCTAGAGATGCTATGGCTGGAGCCGCTGAAGAGATTCAAAGGCGGAAACAGAGTGTCTACATGTTTCCTGAAGGCACCCGTAGTTATGCCAAGGAGCCAGGCCTACTACCATTCAAGAAAGGAGCCTTCCATCTGGCTGTCCAAGCTGGTGTACCTATAGTTCCAGTGGTGGCAGCAAATTACTCTCACATTCTGCACATCAAGAGTCTGGTCTTCAACGGGGGCAAGATTCCAGTCAAAGGTGAGAGATGAATACGAGGACTAGGTAGTGCGATAATTACTAACGCAACTATAGTGCTGGACCCTATCCCAACTACCGGATTAACATCCGAAGATGTCGACGAATTGACTCGCAGCACAAGAGAGCTTATGCTGCAGGAGATCATTTCTCTCACGCAAAAAGCCCGAAATCAACCCATTGCCGTACCTGTGAACTCAAGCAACGGCGTGATTAAGGCTAGTGGAAGAGATGCTTCTCGCCCATAATAATAAAGCCTGGCAAGATTACTTAAGAAGGCACTCACCGCGCCGAGCAATATGTTATTGCGCCCGCACCGTTCCTCTATAGCCACTCAAAGATCTTAGACGACTGAGACGCAAACTGCAGCCCGGATAGAGAAGCGAATTAGATGAGAAGCGCATGGCTGCATTGATACCCAATAGATCAGGACATGTTGATTCTTAGCCGAGACTGACGCAACTACGGCGGTTGGACATTGTTCCTCGATGCATACACCTATGGCGTTGGGAAAGAGAAGGAGACTTGGTGGCTAGGTATGCGATATTTGCATCGATAGGGATATATATGGCTGGGGCATACACTGGACGGATCCGTTTGGCTGACCCCCGCGTTAACAAATTGAGAGGCGTCGAATGAATTACGTATGATGCGGAATACCACGATAGCAGAATAGAACAACATGATTTCCAAACAACCATATTCTAAGGCCTCCGGATCCTAACAGTGTTAGATGAGGCCTCCAAACTCACCATGACTTATTCATGAAAAAGCACTCCTCCGAGCATTGCGCTCATCACGCGCCAAATCGCTCAGAGACCAAACTAGCATCGTCTCTTTTCTATTGGGGTTGCGTGGGGCCCGCGACTTGCTAGTGAATCTCATGGAACAGCGTCGTCTCGTTATTGGCTCTTGTGGTATGCTGGGGATAGATATATAATTCTCGGGCATGCAGTAGCGAAGAAGCTATCTTGATTCGCGTCCAATAGAACAAAAGTAGTCGTTCGATCAGGTTAATCGCTGCATCTAGGGAACTGCGAGATCTAATTTCCTTGGCATCTCGAGGAGCGCTAGCCGTCACCGGTGTGGCTTGCCGGGGCCGCCGAACACGTCTCAGATGTAGGCGACCTCAGAATATGCATCTGCCATAGAAGAATCTCTCCATCCCGAGTCGTTTTGGGGTCTAGAAGTAGCTGATCCGTGGTTGGAAGTGATGCAATGCCACAATCCCTACAGCGGTGTGATAGGGTCTCAGCTTGGATCGGACACGCATAGCATTCAGGACACAGCTGAAAGAAATATTGGGACCTCTGCAGATCAATCACTTGTCGGTAGTCTGAAGAGGGGCAATGGTGCGATTGTTCGACGATGTGACACGGCGTCCTGCTCCGATGGGGATCTTTTGCACTATCGGATATGACGAATCGCGCCTATGTAGTTCGATGAGCTAGCTACATGTTTATCGTGTACTATTTGCTACTAACAGACCTACCGTTCCAAAGCCCGTTACATCATTTGTGGCTCAAGCTGTGGGTGATCCCGTTTTCTTCAAGAACACCCACCTTGACGGGCAGTACACATGGCTAAGGTATCGCGAACAGAGAGATGACGTGCTCTCCCGGGCATCTCGCCCTCGCCGAATGCAAAACATACAGTAGCTTCAGCGGTGACGTCCTTTGCCTTAGCTACCCATGGCGAAGCTAAGCTTCGTCCTGGATTTACCCCTCACGTATCTAGAAAAGGGTAGCTGAAAGAGGGCCTCCGCTCAAAGAGGGAACCTATCTTCAGCATGGGGGATTTGATGGATATATTAGAGCTTGCCCTCTCTGTCTAGGCCTCGACTCAATCAATATCTTACCAGACACTTACATCCCACCAATTATAAATCTATCCTCTCCAACAAACAAACTATCACCATGTCTTACACGAACAACAACGACGACGACGTAAGCCTACCTCTCACAGGAGATACCTACGATGAAACAGCATAAGACTGACTGACAACATGTAGAGCTACGGCTCTAGCAACTCCTACGGCTCTAGCTACGGCTCTAGCCGACGGGACAACGACGTCTCGAGCGGCGACAACTACGGCTCGAACAACGACTCGTACGGTTCTTCCAACAAGTCGTCCCGGAACAATGACAACTCTTACGGGTCTGGGGATTCCTACGGCTCCTCCAACCGTCGCGACGACGATGATAACTCCTACGGATCGTCTCGTAACAACGATGATTCGTATGGCTCTTCTAACAAGAACTCATACGGTTCCAGCAACGACGATTCATACGGTTCTTCCAACAAGAATTCGTACGGCTCGAGCAACAACGACTCCTATGGGAGCAGTAACAACGACTCGTACGGCTCTAGCAACAATGATTCGTACGGTTCTAGCCGCAACGATGATGATAACAGCTCTTCAAACCGTCGCAACAACGACAACTCGTATGGCTCGAGTAACAACGATTCTTACGGGTCGAGCAACAACGACTCCTATGGGAGCAGCAACAATGACTCGTACGGCTCTAGCCGCCGGGACAACGACAGCTCCTACGGCTCCAGCAACAACAATTCTTACGGTTCCAGCCGCAACGACGACGACGATAACTCGTATGGGTCGTCTCGCAACAACGATAATTCATACGGCTCGGGCAACACTGGTTCCTATGGCTCCAGCGATCGGTACGGCTCGGACTCGGACCGATATAACAGCCGCGATTAAGGAATGAACCCCGTCAGAGCGTAAGCACCGGCCGTCGGAGGAATTGCGGCAGCAATGGTAATTGGTCAAGTGAAGCAGGGGGCGGTTGTCAACCCCTACAGTACAGACCATGGCGCCATCATGAACAAGGCCGGATAAATCAGACCGGTTTTCAGTTAACTAATATGAATTCTCTTTTTGATCCGAAACGTCTTTTTGTCTTTGCCATGTCTGTGCCAAGTCTTCGTGAAACACCGGTATCGGTTACCAACTTTTCTTTTTGAATCTCCTCCGTTGTTGCGAAGTTTTCCTTCTTGACGGATGTTAGAATGTAGTTGATTACCTAACATATGGCATTGGACCCTTTCACACAATGTGCGCTCGACAGAGATCGATCCCACGTGGGGTGTGCATTGGTTCCATATATTGAACCGAGGTTCTCAGTTCAAGCGGTTGTCGGAGATGCCTGCAGATAGTTAGTGGTGGATATCTCAAGCTACCTACTGTACGGAGTACATCATGGTCTGTCACCGCGGGGCCCGGAGAGAAGTGCGAAATTCGGATAATGATTTTTCTATATACGAGTACCAATACCTTGTTGGAAATGGTAAGGTCAAGACTGGTTGATTGCTTTCGTAAGACGTGACAAGATATGTTGCAACTTTTCGTCGGTATAGTCGTAATTGTGGGAATTCGTAATGCTAAGTTGTCTTACTTACTGGCTGACTGTATCACCTTTCGCGCATTAGGTACTAGCTATCCGGAGTGGCCAATAGCCGGCGAGGTAATCGTTGAGGACCTGCACAAAGTGGCCAAACTCAGCTGATCTCATTGGGAATTGGCCTGCCTCGGTGGGGTGGCGTCCACTGCGAGTTGAGGCACGGCATCCTGCAGCGAGTGGGCTAGTCCCCTAGCTAGTCCCTGATAGTGGGGAACAGTGGCAGTGGTGAGAGTGTCAACACTTAAAAATACATGCAGTCTCGCCTCGCCTCTTCGAGTCTTCCCTCTTTCCGAATGCTTGCTATTTTTCCGTCTCTATAGGATCTGACCGCCATTTCTTGTCTATAAGTTGGTGTTGCAGAAGGAGAGTTTCCGTTGGAAGCGTCCTCAATCGTTTTCTGACCACGTTCTTACTTGCTGTCATCATCATCACCAGTTTTGTTCTCGCATTCGTAACTTTTGTTCGGCTTCGAAGGCCTGGCTGTGTCTGACTCTCGCGCAACGCACACACCTGCATAGATAGCTAGAGTCACTCATCATGGACGCTGTTCTTCGCCAGTCGAAGGCCATGTGCCCCTTTCTGAAAAAAGCGAGCCCGTCCACCCTACGTGCCCTCTCGACTTCCACCCGGCCTCAGGCTTCTCAATGCGGTGGCACCATCTCCAAGCTTCAACTGCTTGGACAGCGATGCCCCGTCATGGGCAAGGCGCTTGCCATCCAGTCGGCTCGTGTCGGCTGCAAGGCCCCGGTGCCAATGGCTCGTACCTCCGCCGTCTCGGGCGCCCGTGCCTTGTCTAGCCACTCCAGGGCCAAGATCCACACGAGCCACCCCAAAGAGGCTCGTGCTGTCGATGCCCCTATGTTTGCGCCCCGTGACAGTGGTATGTCCTATCCCACACGAGCAACGGGAAAATAGAGTCTAACGTCCATCCGCAGTCCAATTCCCTCCAGTAGCCCCAGCCGGCCGGAAGGCCAACATGGCTGCTACGACCACCACGGCTCCAAGTGGTCCAAATGCCAAGTTCGACTACACCGGCTTTTACGAGGCAGAGCTTGAAAAGAAGCATAAGGATAAGTCGTACAGGTACTTCAACAACATCAACCGTCTTGCCAAGGAGTTCCCCCAGGCTCATGGGGCTAAAAAGGAGGAGCGAGTTACGGTGTGGTGCTCCAACGATTATCTCGGCATGGGTAGAAACCCTCGAGTTCTCAAGGAGATGCACGAAACCCTCGAAGAGTATGGTTCCGGTGCTGGAGGCACACGAAATATTTCTGGACACAACAAACATGCGATTGAATTGGAGGAAACCCTCGCTAGGTTGCATGCCAAGGATGCTGCACTTGTGTTCAGCTCCTGTTATGTTGCTAACGACGCTACTCTCGCAACCCTCGGCAGTAAAATGCCTAACTGCGTGATTCTCTCTGACAGCTTAAACCATGCGTCAATGATTCAAGGCATTCGTCACTCGGGTACGAGGAAGATTGTTTTCAAGCATAACGATCTTGAAGACCTCGAATCTAAATTAGCCTCGTTACCCCTGCATGTGCCAAAGATCATCGCTTTCGAGTCCGTCTACAGCATGTGTGGCTCTATTGGGCCCATTGAAGAGATTTGTGACCTTGCCGAAAAGTACGGTGCGATCACGTTTTTGGATGAAGTTCATGCCGTTGGCATGTACGGCCCGCACGGCGCTGGTGTTGCTGAACATCTTGATTTCGAAGCCCATCAACAGGGCAGACCCCGAGGCACTATCATGGACCGAGTGGATATCATTACTGGCACTCTCGGAAAGGCCTATGGCTGTGTGGGTGGCTATATCGCTGGGAGTGCGAAACTCGTAGACATGATTCGGTCTCTTGCCCCTGGCTTCATCTTTACGACTTCTTTGCCGCCGGCTACTATGGCTGGTGCTAGAGCGGCGATTGAGTATCAAATGGATTACAAGGGAGACCGACGACTACAGCAGCTTCATACACAAGCAGTTAAGGAGGCTTTAGGTGCAAGAAATATTCCAGTTATTCCGAATCCGTCGCATATCATCCCTATCCTAGTGGGCAATGCGGAGGTTGCTAAGCAAGCTTCGGACATGTTACTGAACGATTATCAAATTTACGTGCAGTCAATCAACTATCCAACCGTACCCGTCGGCCAGGAACGCCTTCGCATTACACCAACTCCCGGGCATACAAAGGAATATCGTGACCAGCTGGTTAACGTTATTGATGAAATCTGGACAAAACTGAACATCAAGCGTACTTCCGACTGGGCTGCCGAAGGTGGTTTTATTGGCGTTGGTGAGGCAAATAGCCAGCCCATCCAACCTCTTTGGACCGATGAACAACTCGATATCGATCATCAAGTCGCTAAGGAAATCAAGGATTCCAAACCTGCCAATGGCTTCATGGAAACCTTGCTCGAGCGTGAATCCCGCCATCAGGCTCAGGCAGCGAGCACAACCGCCTGATTAGTTGTTCCCTCGTAAAGAGGAACACGCATCAGTTCTAGGGGAGCTCAGCTGACCAATTCACGTTCTTTCGAGCGTAGCGAACTGAATAGCGCATCTACTTCTTCATTGACCATTTGAAAGATTAGACCTCGTCGTCTATTTAAGGCACTCAAGTGTGCGTACATAAATAAGTCAATATGACAACATATGAATGCAATCAGCACCATCCCGTTAGCTGGATGGATTATGCTCATTCGCCATCAATATTCTGCCCACTTGCTCATGTGATGTTGTCCCTTGATGTAACATGCGACCGTTCTCTTATAAAGTCATCTTCCCCCCTCTTTCCATATTAGCCTCAGTAAATTCGCTTCCAATAGAAGTCTAATACAACTCGTCCGGGGAAGACCCGGCAAGGTGGTAGCGAAAATAGCTCTCTACTAACTACTTAGTAGCAGCACGGACAACATTCGATTAGACACTGACCTCGGCAATGGTCGTTGCGGTACCAAGCAAACGCGTTTTCTCGTGGCTAGACCACCCAAGTCTTCTTGTGGCTAAATATGTCGGCGAAGAGGGACTATCTCAACTATTTATCCGCCCTTGGCTAGCAGCATTGTTAAGCTTGTTGACACTCACCCAGAGCTTCGGAGACGTCGTACCGCAACTTTAAAGCCAACAGCCGCAAAAAGTAAACGATGAACATGCATAACCTCTGGGGTCATAGGGTAGCTGGAGAGACGTTCGGGTCTGAGGATGTGGTTGGGGAAGAAGCTATTGGAGAAAGTAAAGCCGGGAGATTTAAATAGCATATTGATGAGTGCTTAAACCTTGTGGTATAGATATATATGACTTCCAGGGCGCTTCACTTATGTTTTGCTCCACGGATCACGACTGTTGACTTTTCATACTGTTCAACGTCTTATAAGAGGCCTCTTCGACGATAAGGAAGATGAAGACCTTCGCCTTTGCTGGCGTGCTGCCGCTCGCCACCGCACTGCCGTCATGGCTGGATCTCACGCCTCGCCAGGCGTCAACCATCACGGTCGACCTGATGAAGACTTACCAGACAATGGACGGGTTCGGAGTAAGTGATTTTCTCGGCACCGGTCTTCTCCTCTGTCGTTTTCGGGAGTATGAATGCTCTCCTTCGCGGCCGGAACTAAGCTTCACACTTGAGAAAAGGCGACAACTGACTAACGACAAATTTCGACCGCAGTGCTCGTTCGCCTTCCAGCGCGCGAACCTCATCACGAACATGTCGGACAAGACGAAGCAGCGGTACCTGCTCGACTTACTCTTCAACACTACGTCTGGTGCCGGTTTGTCAATTGTGCGCAATGGCATTGGTTCTAGCCCGGACTCGAGCTCTGATCATATGAACACCTGTTAGTCAGCCCCTGGTATCCTCTTTCCATGTTCTTCGACATTGAAAGAAGAAGTTTCTAGTTTAATCCACAACTATGGCTTGAGTTTGCGTGATGTAGATGATAGTGGCTAACCTGGGGGCTGTTAGTTGCGCCTAAGAACCCTGGAGGCCCTAAGGCGACCCCCCAATACTCGTGGGATGGAAAGGACAGTGGCCAATTATTTGTCAGTCAAGAGGCGTATAATACGTACGGTGTGCGCCAGATCTATGGTGATGCTTGGAGTGCGCCGGGGTATAGTGAGTTTCCTTGTTTTCACTTATTTCCGTTATAAGAAAGTTCTGGTTCCTTTTAGGTGTTTTGCTGTCTCTGGTCTAACCGGTGGAATCTCCGGCTTTATATATATACACATTTGCCTTCCTAGATGACACTGCCTCTTGTTGCTAATACCAGGCCGTGCGCAGTGAAAACAAACAATAACGAGAATAACGGAGGCACTCTGTGCGGTGTTCCTGGGACCAACTGTCAAAGCGGCGATTGGAGACAGGCGTACGCGGATTACCTCGTCCAATATGTCAAGTACTATGGTGAAGCTGGTGTCCCGGTCACTCGGTGAGTTCCTATATTTCATGCTTTTGTGGAGGAGAAGAGATTCGCGTTATAATATGCAGCAATCTAACAAGTAATAGCATTGGCTTTCTGAACGAACCCGAGTTCTCTCCAGGCTATGGTATGTCTTCACTATGAATCATCAACTATTTTACCGTGGTATATAAGCTAATTCCTATATAGTAAGTATACAGTTATTACCCTTTTTGCATGTCAGATCTTAAGGGCCAACCATCTGTACTTGAAAGTCAAAGACGGCAGCTAACTAAACTCTGTTCACCCGACTCGATTCGATGAATTCTAACAATTGAACAGGCAGGAATGAACTCCAACGGCGCACAAGCAGCCGACTTCATCAAGATCCTATACGCAACCTTGCAAGCCGCAAACCTGACCTCGCAAGTCGGCATCGGGTGCTGCGAGTCAGAAGGCTGGGGAAACCAGGTAAACATGCTGAACGCCATCAAGTCAGCGAACGCAGAGTCGATGCTTGCAACAGTGACATCCCACACCTACACAGGCGGGTCAAACTCCCCCATGAACACCAAGGTCCCCGTCTGGCTCTCGGAGCAATGCGATCTAAACGGCGCATGGACGACGACATGGTATAGTTTCGGCGGCGCCGGCGAGGGCTACACGTGGGCGAACAACATCTACAACGCCGTCACAGCCACGCAAGTGTCCGGGTATCTGTACTGGGAGGGCGTGCAATGGCCCTCGCCCAACACCAACGAGAAGATGGTCAAGGTCGACCAGCAGTCCCCGTATAACATCGAGGTCTCGAAGCGTCTATGGGCATTCGCCAACTGGAGCCGCTTTGTGCGTCCTGGCGCTATCCGCGTCGCGACATCGGGTGGTTCGGGCGTTAAGAGCACGGCGTTCAAGAATATCGATGGCAGTATTGCTGTCGTTGTTATTTCTACTGGTGGCTCGGCTAGTAATGTCTCTATTAAGGTCAGTGGTGGCACTGCGACGGCTACGCAGGCTACGGCTTGGGTCACGGATGCTTCGCATGATTGCGCGGCGACGACTGTTACCGTTGCGGAGGATGGGACGCTGAGTGGGAGTGTGGCTGCTAGGTCTATCACGACTTATCTTATCCCTGCTCATGCAGCCCCTGAGGTGTAAATAAGTTGATGCTATTACGTTGTTAAGCATGCTATTAGCAGATTTTTGAGAGATGATGATAATTGAGCGGGTTTCACCACCTTGTAGTCTTTTATCCAATATCAAATTGGAGTGACAGTTGTTTATATGATAGTTATCTTTTGAAGTTATGTTGATTCTCCCCGTTTGGCCCCAGTCAGTTAAGCCGGGAAAGCCTGATGCTTATCGTTTCATCCGTTGAACCATGTCTAAGATTCCAAACCTCACGTTTAAATCTTACTTAAAAGCCCCGATAGCGCCGTCTTAGTATCAGCATTCGTCTCCTTGACAAGCTTCGCAACGTCCCTGAACTCAGCAATACCCGCATCGCCCATGGTCTCATAGATCCAGCTCTCAGAGGTCGTCACAACAGCCCCCTCAGCACGCAGCCGCGCTAGAGCTACTGGGATCTCTTCCTTATTACAGCTGCTGACCCCGTCAGCGAGGATGTAGACCTTATGACCCTGCGCCAACATGTCGAGCGCCGTCTGCGTCACGCAGATGTGGCTCTCGATCCCTATGATGACGACCTCGCGCTTGGACGAGAAGAGCGCGTGCGAGGATAACTCGGGTGTTACCATGCTGAATAAGGTCTTGTCCAAGTTCACAGCCGCATCTTTGATTAGTTCTTGCAGCTCTGGTACGATGGGACCGAGCTTTCCCGCGTTTTGCGTCGTTACGACGATGGGGATCTGGAAGATCTGTGCTGCGCGGAGCGTTTTTTGGGCTGTTAGGAGGCTGGCGGGGGGTTAGTTAAACGGGCATCTTTTGCGTTTTAGGAGATTAGGAAAGTTCCGGAGCTCTTAAATTCTGGAGTGCTGCATTGAGTTTGTTCATGTGTTTGGGTAGGTGAGATGTCGTACATTTTGTCAAACTGCCATATTGCGGGGCGGAACTTGTCTTGAAGATCGCAGACACTGTTATATGTTGATGTCGTTAGCTCTGATATAATCCCCCGACCTAGCACTCATTATCTCTGATCACACTGAACTAGTAGTGTAATCAAAGTATGAGTATAATGTGCCCTCCTGAAGTCTACTAACAAGATGACAGGGTTATCTGTATATAATTGTATTAGTCCTGTTGTGACAAAACGAGTGTAAGCTGTGACTCACGAAGCCGTCTCGAAGGCGCCGCCATGGTGGATGATAATTTCAGGCCGAGGGGAAGCGGAGATGGGGAAGGACTGAATCCAAATCGCAATTGTTGATAGGCCCGAACTGTTGCCCGTGGTCTGAATGTGACACGTGAAAATATCATAGAGGCGTGATTGTATATAATACTAGTCCGATAGATCAGTTGCAACAAAAAAAAACTAAGTAAAACTTATGCATAGACTCTGTCGATCCCGAGCTCCGAACTGATGCCGGTAGAATGACATGATAATACGGCTTACTAGTGCTGTGCTACCGGGACAATGGATGCAGTGGCCTGAGGTGCGGGGCGGGGCTGAGGTACTTATAATAATACGGTACCTGACCTTATGTAACTTATGGCATCCAAGTTACTTGAACATCCGTAATCGGGCTTTCTTCGAATCTTTGGTAGTTTAAGGTGTTGAAATGGTCGATAGATATATAGCTTCTAGGGTCTATATGAAATCAGATTTTTCTAGATAGTAGTTTACCAAGATGGAAGTAGACTATGTCCGAGGTCAAGTATGCCAACTTTGGCTCCTGTGAGCCATCCAAGATCCTCTTTAGTCGTAGCCGCCCGAATCTTGTAGAGCTCATCAAGGAACGCTGGCACGAAGGTACCTGGTCCTTTGACATCTTCTCTCTCGGCCGCCAGCTCAGCAGCAATATTATAGTGCAACAAGCCAGCAATGGTCGCAGCGAGCTTGTCTTGAGGCCACGCCGCAATCATAGCAGATATCGTTGTCCCGAGGCAACAGCCCGTGCCCGTAACCATGCCTAGGTATTCGTGTCCATTCTCTATCTTGTAGACCTGTTTGCCATCAGTGACATAATCCGTCTTTCCTGTCATGACCACGACGTTCCTCCGAAGCGTGGCGAGTTCTTTGATATTAACTGCGAGCTCTGCGATGTCGACATCGCCCTCTGCGCTATCCACGCCGCGTTGCTGTACCGTCGAGCCGCCTGGCAGACAGGAAAGAATCTCGGAGCGGTTGCCCTTTATCACATCGATATAGCCACCTCCAAGAATTTTCTTCGTAGCGGCTCTTCTGACAGCTGTAGCTCCAGCACTGTCACGATATTTCATGTTAGAGTCAACCATGGGATTAGGGACAGGATAATGGTAGGACCTACCCAACCGGGTCGAAAACCACAGGTCCTCCAACCTCATTATACGCCTTGAGTGCCTTCAGATAGTTATCCAATCCCTCCGGCGTGACGGTTCCCATATTGATGACCAGCGCACCGCCCAGTTTCGAGAGGTCCTTAGCCTCTTCGCCATAGTTCGCCATGATCGGACTAGCCCCGACACAGAGAGCAACGTTGGCAGCGAAATTCTGCACAACGAGGTTCGTCATATTATGCGAGAGCGGTTTTCTCTGCGCGACGGCCTGGATAACCTGAGGGGCTAGCTTGACTAAATCCTCGAGAGAGCGGCTTTGTAGACCTTCCGTCACGACGCCCTTGGCAAAGGCCGGCAGCGCTTTGACGAGCTGGCCCAGCTCCCGCGCCGACGCCTCCGGATCTGCGGCGGCCATGATGGCGCTCACGACGGCGACGCCGTCAAGCCGCTTGCCGGGGACACTGCTCTGCCACATGACGCGCGAGGCGTTAGACGCATTGATGCCGCCAATGCAAACCGTCTTGATGGAGGTGTTATATACATTGATGCCGCTAATGCGACCCGTCTTAGCGGCTGAATTCGCCCGTGCGAGCAGTAGAAGTATCTGCTGGAGGCCGTCTACGCCGATGATGCTCTTCGTATTTTCCTTGCTGCATTATCGCGCTCAGGGTTAGTTCTACCTACGCATTTATCCACGAGAAAAAATAATTGATGGCTTACGTCGGCGTAGCAAAGACAGTCCCAATGCCCAGGTAATCCGCCCCGGCTTCGCACGCCACGGCCGTCTCAGCGCCGCTGCTGACCGTGACGCCGATGATCTTGTCGTGGCCGAGGAGCTTCCTCGCCGACTCGATGTCTGTCGCGGTGCAGCGGTGTGCATTAATTAGCTCCGCACTCTCTCCAATGACAGGCCGTGCCCGCGTTCGAAAGCGGGAATTACCCAACTCGCAAATGCAATGCGCACATACCTAGATCATCCTGTCCGATATGCACCCCTTCACAACCCACCGTGAGGGCGACGTCGACGCGATCGTTGATGAGCAGCGGGACGTTGTACTTCTGCGTGATTGCGTGCAGCTTACGGGCCGTCTGGACCAACACGCCCGTGTCGCTTGTCTTGTCCCGGTACTGGACGCAGGTGACGCCGCCCCGCAGCGCCGCTTCGACGACCTCGCAGATGTCCTTGTCACCGAGGATGGCGGGTGTCGAATCCGTCACCAGATATAGCGAATAATCAATGTCGTTTTTCTTCATCTTCGTATTCAGCGCTTGTGCGTCCCTCAGCAGACGGTCTTTGATTGTTGTAGCAAGCAGCAAAGTTACCTATCTTAGTACTCTATCTTATCTAGCGTCATCGGCGGTTACATCATTTTCTCTTTTCACGATACCGGAAAAGCGAGGAATGAGAATGTGTACATATGCATGTAACACTGCGCTTTGCATCCATATGCATTTTGATACAATGGCCCGTGAATGAATACCTTTTATTGGATTTTCCGTATTACATAAAATGCTACTGGCTAGGAGAAGCTATCAAAACGTTGTGGCAGTGACTGAAGAAAGTCGGTCCAAAGCTACAATCAATCAATCTTCTCCTCTTCATAAGTGAAGTGACAAGTCACTCAGCTGCTGTCGTCGGGGGCCTTGGATTGCTTGATGGTGTCATCCACGAGAAAGCTGATGCTCCGCCAACAGGGTTAGTCGATGTTCGAGGAGTGCTGGATACACTTCGAACCTCACGGCTCATCAAAGCGGCATTCGTCTCTGCCCCGCTAATTGACGTTCTTTTCGACTCCCATCGGATCGCGCTACCAGCGCTTCCCTCAGTTACCGTTTGGCTCTTGCGTCGTAGCTCCCCGCTGCTCCTGGGCGGTGGCGCCGGCTCATAAGCCGCACCCGTACGGGCCGAAGACGACGTCGTCGATTTCGTCGGCTTCAGAATCTTCATACTACGCCCCCGTCCCGCAGGTTGATATCCGCTCAAGGGCGTGCTGTCCTTGTGATCGCTGCCGTTGGTCGCCGTTCCTTGGCGCCATGAGTTCCAAATACCCCCTGCTCCAGATGAGCGACGAGTACCATCACTAGAGGCATCCTGCGCAGGGGTTTGTGTGTCTTTATCTTTGATAGTTGGATGCTCGGGCGCATTGTTTTCCTTCGATGGCCTCTCGCTTTCACCACCGCTCTCAGATACGGTGCTGACATCTGCAGTCCCGGGTTGTTGACTAGTCTGCTCAGATACAGGGGTGTTAACTTCATGAGAATCCGTCTCGTCCTGGGCTGCTTTGGCTTGTTCCAGCTCAGAAGTTACATTAACGGCCGTCAGCTTTTTCGACTCGCCAAGCACAAAGGGACGAGCTGTGGCGTTCAATTTGGGCTTCTCAGCAAATACGGCCATAGTGCGAATGTTCTTGAAAGCGCCGTGGTCTTCAGGGCGTACGAATGGCACTGATAACTTTTCGCGATCACTACTATAAAGCGTCATTCGATTTTGTGAGAAAAGGACATCCGCCGAATGCTCCCTCAGAGTCTCGCTGCCCACGAAAATGCGAATAGCTTTTCTCGCGTCAGCAATATCGGGTTGATCCATCCCTGCTACTTCAAAAGTACACCCCAGACTTGGCATGTGAGGTGCAGGACTATGGCCTCGTGAATTTGAATGGGATACAGTTGCTTCTGTGAGATACACGTGTAGCCGAATGCGGTGTACTCCGTCTAGATCTCGGTGAATGTCATCTACTAGGTCCAAGTCTTTGATCAACGAGAACTCAATCATAGACTTTTGTGATCCGGTACAAATATCCGCATACAGGAGGGTGTCATGGGAAAAATTGGGTGTAAGCCAGCATCTAACAATGGACGGAACCGAGCCTAGTATGAAGAAGCCTGGTGGCGGTTCAGAAATGCCCACTGGCGAGTCGTCTTCGTGGCCGCCGGGCGTGAAAGTAGTGTCCAAACCCAGACTGCTTCCTCGCCCGGAGGCGACCGAGTGATGGGAATGGGTTGAATGCACCGAATGTCCGGCTGAGCTGTGTCTGCCGTCTGACTTGTGCGACATTGAACGTTCCATCATTCCATGAGTACCCAATCCGCTTCCCGGCCGAATAGGGCCAAAATCCCCCGATTGACGGCCGTTGTGTCCCCAACCAGAACCCTGCAAGGCACTTTCGTCAAAACGTACACTGTTAGCTCTGGATGCTGCACCCCGTCTGGTTGGCTCATCTTCGGCATCAAGGTGAAGGCTGCCTAGAAGACTTTGGCCTTGCTCTTCGAAGTCATCGAAGACCTCGCTTGATGGCATCTGTATTGGGCCTGCAGACAAAGAGGTGTATTAGAGAGCTGCCCACGTTGGATATTATGCAAATGATGGCTTACCATGCTGTGGAGTGCCACTCAAAGCACTCGGGAAAGGAGAATTCCAGGCTGATTTGATGGCAGCATCGTCAGCCTGCCTCTTCTCTAGACGGGAAAGTCTTTCTGCGTGGCTATTCTGCACAACCTGTATTTGCTTGACGTCCATCTGGACATTGTAAAGGTCGTCACGAGTGGCCGCAAACCGAGGATCCATTCCCACACCAAGCTGGCGATACCTTTGAACGGAGATTATTGTGAGCGAGACTGTATAGGTACGGGGTGTAGTGAGACGATGTGGAGCTTTGTAGGAACTTGGGCGATCCGGACGGCGACGAAATCATGAGACTTAGGACTCGAAGAGCTTGGAACAGCAGCTCAAAGCATAGGACAAGCAGTGCTAGGAACACTCGGTGGCAGGCAGCGGGTATGTTTGGACGTATGCAGAGTATTAGAACTAATACTACGGCCTTGAACCTGAGTTTCCAATCGATGAGGTCCACCACCACCACCTCATCGCAGAGGACCTAGTGGTCGCTTCGCCTACGCAAACAACAAGGCCGCCCTCCGTGCCACTAAACTTTGAGAGCGCGTATATAAAATCGTAGATATATTAGAGTTCGACGCAGGAGCCTTCGACGCGGGCAGGGATCAAGGACGGCGTTGCTAGTGTGTCAATCGTGTGATCAATGATATCGTAGAGCAGCCGTCACGGTTTCGAGGGTTCTTTGATACGGCACCGGGCGTAGCTGCAAAGACGCAAGGGGAAAAACTGCTCGACGATAACTGGCGAATCGAGTTGGGGACGTAATGGGGCTGAGTCTGGTTTGCGGTGTGGGCAATTATTGCGGTGGTGGCAGGGCGAGACGAGGTGATGCGGAATTAGTAGAGCAGAGAGGAATAAATAAGAGATGCACGTCGTGGTGGGAAGACAGGGAGGCAACACAGGGAGCAAGTCGACGGGTCAACGTGAACTGTGGGTGCTTGAGATTATTAGTGCAAGGCAAGGCACAACAAGGCGGCTTAGATTGGCCTCGCTTCGTAGGGACAAGACAAGGTCCGAGACAGGGAGATTTGATTTAGATTGATTTCTCGAAACTGATCGGGGGGTTGCAAACCGAGCAGCTGGGATCGAGATGATATGATGATTGATGGTGGTGGGTGACGCTGGTGACGCTGGTGACGACTTTGGAGACTAACACAGACTCACAGGGTAGGTAGGAGGTACTCTACACTTAACGAAGCATGTTACATAGTACAGTAAGTAAGATCAATCTGGCAGAGGTTCCAGCAGATTACCCATTAAGTCCGCCCGCAGGTAAGTACAGTACCGACTTATAAGGTCATTAAGTATGTTGTAGGTATGTATATATAGGTACACTGTTATCGTGAGGCAACACAGGCGAGCAGGTAAGGGCAATTCCGCTCTGACCAACTAGTTCCTACTAGGCTTAGTTAAAGACCTGACGAGGTAAGGTTAGTTGTGGAGGGGTAAGGTATACTTATGTACATTAGATCTCTAAGAGCTAAACCTATTTAGGTAAGTATACACAGGTTACATGTATCCTAAGTCCATTAACGCACTCCTCCGACCAGTTGTTCTCGCTGACGATATCAACAACCAGTTGATAACTCTCTTATACGTACGTATTTAATCTTAACGTTGATGAAGGGGAACTCTCCGACCTAATGCGCTAGCGCCACGAATCCATCTATCTCGACCCTACTTCCTCATTTTCTATACGCATCTACGGCTTCCCGCACAAATCAAACTCAACTTCAAACGTAGAGGGTAGAGATACGAAAACGACTTCTTGCAGGCTATCTCACATAGTGACCAGGTCTGCTACTGTCTAAATATTCCCCGGGTTCACTATAGATAAACAGTCGTCAGCCGATATCCTGTTAAAGCGTTGATAGAAGTAGAAAGGGAGAAAAAAACCGAGACTGCTCACTGATTCGCCAATCCGGATAGACATAGTAGTCATCTGGGAGCTTGATATGTGGCTCGACAATGTTAAAGAAAACCTTATATGCCTCGCCGCTCATATGCAATCCATCTGGGAGGAGCTGCTCCAAAGCGCCACGCTTATTCCCCTCTGCGTAGCCCAGTGGCGGACCAGATGGATCGTAATCAGGTGTCATGGAGATCGCCTTCTCCATAATAGCCTTCTGAAGGTCAATCAGTACAACGCCTGGCAGCTCTGCCGCGATTTGGCGAACTGTCTCCGAGTATTGAGCGCTGACAGCAGCCTTCCGAACTCGTTCTTTGTGACCATTCTGAAGATCGGTAGCATAACCTTGTATTTCATCAAGCGGCGGGGGGGTTACAAGCAGAATCTTCGGATTATGAGCCTTGATATGCTCGTGAGTGATAACTATAGTTGAATCAGTATCTAGAGGCCACATATTCTCCATTGACAACCTTGTCTAAGGCCACGATAAATGAAAAGCAATTAGTAGATAGAGGCTAGAAATTCTGTAACTATACTTACTCTTGATTAAATTTTCTTTGTACTGTTCAATAGGTACTCCTTGGCTACTTGTGGGGATGGGCAAGCATGCGTCATTTGCACCGAGCAGGACGAGCTGCAAGGGCAAGTGGTCAGTGATTCTTCCACATCGTTACATCATATAGGCTACACCAAAGACGATGCTGGTAAAATGGCGGAGTAAACACTACAACGCACCAAATATTCGATGCGTGGATTAGTAGGGGAGGGCGGGAGGAATATTTGCGGAAGTAATTCCAAGGCATTCTTGGTGTTGTAGCCTGAGAAACCCCTGTTGATGACATCTAGGCCTCGCACACAAACTACACAGCCGAGGTTAACGATGAGTCAAGAGGCACTCAAGGAGACACCATCGCGTGTGTTACTCACGGTGCTGGAGCGCGCCATGGAACGAGAATCCATCCTGCACGTTGCTACAACCCTGGAAGAGTGAGTCGCCGAATAGCACAATTTGATTGTACGGTTTCTATGAGGGGGTCAGCAATTAATTGAGCAGAGCCAACAGAGCACATTTCCAGGTAGATACTAACCGCCATTTCCACAGTTGCTTAAAGGTAGAGGGAGTTGCAGAACAGACGGATTTACAGATGAATATCGTGTGTTTTTATATGCCCGGTCTTATAACCTAAGGGCAAGTATTAAGTGTTTGTAGGGCAAGAAGTGAGTCGACTACCCGGCCAGCACTTAATACATTGCAAAGAAGACGCAGCAGCATCATATACTGGTTAATGAAACGTGTTTTTTCTCGCTTGTTTATAGCCAGAAAATTGACCCGTATCTAGCGGGGTGTGGTGTGGTCTCATGTACATGTAATACTTAAACATCCTACGTATGTGCTCATATGAGGGCCTTGATGCTGAGATGGCGGGGGACTTCCCTGCGCGCGCTAGTCTAGTTACTTAGTGTGCACATTAGTGGGCAGGATAAGCGCCAGTGATAATTATACGGCGGGTGCTGCGATATAGCGGCTTCTTATCGATAATACTAGACGTGGGAAAAAAGTTGCTGGGTTGAGACGGGTGAAAAGACGTGGGTATCTTCGCAACAATCTAACCAGCAAGGCGGCAGCAAAATCTCTTTCAGCCAGCCCCGTGTCGCAAACGCCGAATGTTGGTTTCCTGTCGAGACTAAATCACAATGGCGACGGCGTTGGCTGCGCAATTGGCGCAAATTGCCGCGAACTCGAAGACCGCCCTCGACGTCAAGGCTCAGAAGGCTGCCCACTCCAAGTCGCTGATCTTCGAGCCCCGAGTTGCCGCCGTGCAGAGCTTTCAGACACTTTATGGCATATGTCGCGAGGGCTTCGACGAGCTCTGCCAACTAGATCCCCGGTTCATTCCCTTCGGCACCACGATATTCAGCGAACAGAGCCAGGATGAGGACCGCGTCCAGATGACTGCTGCTGAGAACGCAGAGCTCGACAAGAGGGTTGACTCGTTTCTTCGGCTCGCTGGAGCGCGTCTACGTCTCATGCCGACCATTAAGGCGATAGAATGGCTTATCAGGAGGTTCAGGTAAGCCTATGGAGACGGACGTCTGCTTCGAGCTATGCGCTAAATCTCGATCAGAATTCACGAGTACAATACGTCCACCATTCTATCAACGTTTCTACCGTACCACACCATTCCAGCTTTCGTCACACTGCTGTCAATACTACCCAGCGAGCTTCCACAAGTTTATAGATTTCTAGATCCCTACGCCAAGTCTTTGACATCGCCTCCACGAGCAGTCTTGGTCCACCGCGCCATTCATCATGCCGACTTCCTTACATGCTTGTCCACCTATACTCTCGACACATGCCGCGCGAGCCAGCACTACCCCGCATTGATATCCTTTTGGGCTGGCATAATGACCGAGGCTGTCAATGGCATGCTAGACAGGATGCGGTCGGGCCGTGCCGCTATACAAAAGAGTAACGATCAAGGTCTATTCCACTTAATAGGGCCTACTATTAGGGATGCGCTAGTTATGTCTCAGGTGCCCGGCCTACAGATCGCCTGTTACATGGTGATCACTGTATATGTTGCAAAGGGTGATCTAGAGGATGGCACCATCAGTGCGTTGATGGAGCAGCTGGTTGCTGGATGGACCACCGAGAGCCTGCGCCCCGGCTTGATATGTCTCTCGGTACTTGCCCAGTACCGATCTGCAAAGCAGATGTCTGGAAAGGTTACACGAGCCCTATTAAAGATTCAAAATCTGCCTGGACTGCTCGCTGATATTGGTAAAGAGCATGATCTGGGGAAATTGGCAAATGGCCTGTGTCTTGCACTGATAGACCGGATCTATAAGAAAGGCGACTCAAGAGGTCTTCCCCTAATTGGGCCGCTTCTCCTCGCATCCGTTCTAAACCAGCAACAGGCTGGGGTTATATTCAAGTCTCTCTTATTAGCCGCTTATAAAGTCGATGATCAAGTTGATGGAAACGGTGAGGTCCGAAAGGATCTGGCCTCCACAATCATTCGTCTTTCTCAAGTGGAGTCGGATGTTCGCGACATCTTTATCCAAGCTATCAATGATACGCAAGTCGATCTAGATGAACTGGAGATGAGGCTGGACATACAAATCCGGCCAAAACTACTACTTCCAAGTCAATCCAGCACAGATGTTGAAATGGCAGAAAATACCGGACTCGAAACGCACGCTGAGAGTTTTGAGGCCGCAGTTGAACGAGTTAGCAAGATTCAGACGCCGGTAGTAGGATCATGCCTTCGCTCTAAATCCTTGGATATTTTTGGCGACCTTTGCTCCGTTTACTTATCGGCGCTGGCTGAACCAGGCAATATCGCTATCTTCGACGAGATACCACCCCTCCGCCGCGAACATGCCAATAAAGAGCCTTTCTACTTCTCGTTTCTCATGAGGATATGGTGTGGGCCATATCCGACTCTAGCTAGAGTCGGTGCTCTTGATATGGCAAAGAATCGTTTGAAGCAGAGTGATTGCAGTGGCGTCGATTATCAGAGTATCTTTCCCTATGGTATAGCAGCTTTGAACGACCCGTCTAGAAAGGTCAGACAATCTGCTGCAGACCTCATTGCCGTGCTAGGGAATTTCTACATTGACCCATCAACTTCAACGCACAAATGGGGCCAGGAGACTATGTACGATAAGACTCAAGCACTCGAGTGGATGACCCTTGATACTTGCGAAAAGTTCCTTCGCACAATTCTCCTTCCTTCATTAGAAGAGTGTGTTTTAAATGCGGACTATATTGTTGAAATCACGAACAGTGCACTCAACAGTGGCTCAAAGAATACTGTTGAAGGCGCTGAGAACAACAAGAAGAACCATTTATCCCATGGCATGCGACGCTCTATCCTAGCATTCCTCGCACTGCATGCCGTGTATTCTCCTCTCCTAGCCATCAAGCTCCGCCTAGGTGCATGTTTAAGACAGGTAAAGAGCGTCTCGGGGACATCTCGCACTCAACTCCTGCTCCCATTACTAAAACAATGGGCCACCTTGTCGGCTGATAAGGCTAGTCGGCTCTGCTCCCTAGAGAAAATTGAGGAGTCGGCAGTAGATCAAAGCAGTCTGGAAGTACTCTTACCGAACGAGAAAGAGGGTATAGAGTTCATCCTTGATGTGGTTCAGACTAAAGACCTTCTGCTAAGACCTAATTTCCTACACGCTGCCTTCCTCCGCATTCGAGATTTGTGGCCAAGCATGAAGACGGATACGAAGCACCTCGTGGCTCAAAGAATGCTGCAGTTGACACAGAAGGATTGGTCAGACGACCGCAGTCTGGCCTCTACGGAAGCTGCCGATCTTCTACGGAATGTCGAACTTACGACTGATATCTTGTTATACTTTTTAGAAACTCTGGAGCCGACCACAAAGATGGCAGATGAGCCACCACCAGGCAAACGAAGGAGAACCAGCTCCTCGGAAGCTCACCGAGGACTGGGCACGCAAGCGACACCAGAAATCAGTGCGACGCTCAAACAAGTTACCTTTGTGCTACAGTTAGTAGAGGGATCTGAGCCCGAAAAGCATCCTGAACTACTTAATGCACTTTTCAACACGCTGTCAGAGCTGCAGCATTTCAGGGTATTGGTGGGGTCGGAGCTTGGGTATCTTCAAAGCCTCGTGCTTCGAAGTCTACTTGCCATGGTTCCTGCATACAAAGACAACCCAGAGCTCACTATCGACAGCACTGGCGGGCATGGTGATCTACTTGTTAACTGCATCCAGAAGTCTTCGAGTCCAGCTGTTCAAAGTACTGCACTACTCCTTGTTGCAAGCCTGGCCAAAGTAGCTCCTGATCTAGTCTTGAATAGTGTGATGCCGATCTTCACGCAAATGGGCACTTCGGTCCTTCGACAGAGTGACGATTATTCCGCTCATGTTATTAATCAAACTGTCAAGGAAGTTGTGCCTCCATTAATCCAGTCGCTACGCAAAGGCAAGGTCAGCCCTCTAGCTGGCTCGTCAGAGCTCCTTCTCAGCTTTGTTACTGCTTATGAACACATACCTTCTCACCGACGACTCGGCCTATTTGTGTCTCTTGTAGAGACTCTTGATGCTAAAGAGTTTCTCTTTGCACTTCTCGGCATGCTTACAAACATGTACGACCCTACCGATCAAGTCCTATCGTTTGCCACTGAAGTGTTTAATTATTTCACTGTTGAGATTCAGCTGTACTCTCTTATAAAGCTGCTTAACTTGATTGGAGATATCTTCCAACCTAGGCCAACTATATCCGCCGTACTTCTTGGTACAAGCGACCAAAGCGAAAGGGATCCCGAGAAAATGGGTCTAAGCGAGCTCACATTGCTCCCGCATCTGCTCTCTAGCCGGAAATTGACTACACAGATTAGTAAGCTAGCTGAGCGGGATGATATGGAAGCCTCTAAGATTCGCGAGCTATACTCTACGCTGCTGGAAGACTTGTTGCTTCTAGCGGATTCACTAAAGCAGCGCAAATCTTTGTACAACTGTTGTGGTGATGCGCTGTCCAAACTCTTGAATCTACTCTCGATCGGGGAGTTTATCAAGGCCGTTGAGACACTCCTCGACCGGCCAGATGCAATTCTGCGGCGAAAGGTCCTGAAAGCTGTTGAAGTGCGAATTGATCAAGAAAGCCAAGCGGATAGCAATTCCAGGGCCGCATTACTCGCTTTCCTCCCGCAGCTCACAGCAATTATCAGAGTGTCGGATGATGTCGCATATAAACATATCGCTGTCGGTTGCGTTGATAAGATTTCAGAGAAATACGGGAAGAAGGACCCTGAAGCAGTGATCGCCGCTGCTTCCACCATTGCTGGGGAACAATGCCTTGGCCAAGACGACTTGCAACTTCGCATCATGGCCCTCCTATGCCTGGCTTCGTTGGTAGACGTTCTTCAAGATGGCATAGTCCCTATACTACCATCTGCAATTCCCAAGGCTCTCTCCTACATAACTGAGAGCTTCACTAATAGCCCTCGACTTCCAGAGCTACACAACGCGGGTTACGCCTTCATTACAGCGCTTGCGCAATACCTACCATATATGCTGTCGGGTTCGTATTTAGGGCAGATACTTTCCGTTTCCAGCGCTTCAGCCAGATCAAAGATGAGAAGCGAATCCAACGATTCTCGTTTACAATGTCTTCAGTTCATTGCCAAACAAGTTGAGGCAAAGACAATGTTCGCGGCTCTCGAAAAGAGTCTAAGCACTTATGCAGATGCTGGTCACATGGTAAGCAAGTTACAGAATAACTGCGGGAGCTACCAGCTGACAGAATTCCCGTTTCAGGCCACGCGTGAATATCTCAACGTCTTAGGGATCGCTATTGACAAGCACTCAAAGACTGACATATCCAAAAATGTCACCGTCTTGTCGTCCATTCTCCTCAATGCACTTGACCTTCGTAGACTGCTTCATTCACACAATGACGTCGACAGCGACTTTGTAAGACATATCGGTCAAGTCGAGGAAATCGTCAATAATGTCGCCCTCAGAATGGTTTACAAATTAAACGATGCCGCCTTCCGGCCTATATTCTCTCAGCTAATGGAGTGGTCCACGGCGGTGCCAAAAAAGGAGGCAACTGGAAGAAATCTTCGCCTTCTCAGCGTATACAATTTCCTGCTTGCCTTTTTCAGCAACCTCAAGTCCATAGTAACGAGCTATGCAACTTATGTTGTTGAAAGTGCCGTCAGTGTACTCAAAACTGCAGACCCCACGAATGCAGAGGAACGTGAGCTCTGGAAGAAAGTTTTACAAGTTCTAGCACAATGCTTCGAACATGACCAGGACGAGTTCTGGCAAGCACCAGCCCATTTTAGCGCTGTTGCACCTGTCCTCATATCACAGTTCACACACGCACTCTCGGTCGACTTGACAAAGGATCTGGTCCCTGCCATCGTCGAGTTAGCGGCGACAGCAGACTCTCAAGAGCACCAGAAAGAGCTGAACACCTCTCTTCTGAAGAACTTGCGTTCCGAGCTTGCACCAGTGCGCCTCGCCGTGGTGAAATGTCAGCAAGCGCTGACCGACAAGTTGGGAGAAGAATGGCTCTCGATGTTGCCGGAGATGTTGCCTTACATCAGTGAACTACAGGAAGACGATGACGAGGAGGTGGAGAGAGAAACAAATCGCTGGATTGTGGGGATCGAGACTGTTCTAGGAGAAAGCCTCGATGCGATGCTTCAGTAAATAATTAAGTACGCCTGTATTAAATATATAATCATCTATGGAAGCTTGTTATAAGACTAGAAATAGCTTCAATTTTTTGGAGCTTACATGCACCCTAAACTGTATGCCTCAATTCTTCGATGTATGGCATTGATCTTTTAATTTAAGCGTAGCGATCCTGTGTCAAATACCCATGACAGGCATCCAAAGGTCGGATTACACGCTGAACCATTTCTCGCCTCCAAGACGAAGCATCACCAGTCAGCGTTCGGCTGCCCACTAGACACCAAGCAACCGCGTTCGCATAATCTTGACCCGCTTCCTCGTTGACGTCCTTCAACCACTCCAAGGCAGCCGCTAAGTCGAAGGCTGCCTTTTCCTTTTCCGTCTGCCCTTCCGGCCATTTTTGTCGGTACGGCTGTGAATCAAGCGTAGATCCAAAGCAAAGTTCCAGCAAAGCAATGGCTAATCTGCTCAATGAATCTTGTCCCTCTGGACCCAGCTCATCCAGAGAAGGCGAGTCAGGTAGCTCTGGCTTCGGCTGCTCCAACCTCTGGCAGACATGTGGCTGTTCAATTTGCAACCGACCAGGCTGATCTATGTTGCTCAAGAAAAACACATCATCTTTAGACCAGTGAGAGGAGAACCACGGCGATTCGATGAGCTGCACAAAGGATGAAGCCAATATAAGTGCGAGAGCATAACGCTGACGGCGGCTGAGGGGGAGTTGCAACGATTGCCCCTGCCCATGAATGACCTGGTGTAATGTTACGATGCAGCTACTAGGAACTGTCAACGACGCACCCGGATAGACTTGGTACCGACACTCGTCGTCTACAAGGTACCCGCAATTATGTTCGCGATCCTGTAGATACTTGCAAAGATCCGTAATTGGCTTGCTAGGAAGGGTGGTTGTATCATCAAACGAGATGCTGGCGGTAGTCTGGATGAAAGATGCTTTCTTCGCTGGCTTGGCAGGTTCGCTCGCATGGCGAAATTTTATTGCAGGCCTAAGTAATATGTTGCCCCCCGAGTGCTGATATACTGGAGTCCTCGCTCTTCGGTCAGCATCTCGCCTCTCATGTAAAGGCGGCATTGACATATCAGGTTGAATGATAGATTCTCGGATGAGCTCGATCCTGGCCTTGCAGTACCCCCATTTCTGCTGATTCTGAGTCACCAGAAGGACGTGGACGTCGTGTTCGCTGGCGTCTTGTCTGGGATGCTGCAGGAGAATCGAGGCCTGGTGGGCATTTATGCAACCGCAAGAAATACTCTTACAGAGCACGCGGAACAAGGCCGTGGCTTTTCTCCAGAACTCGCAAAGCGAGCGCTCGTAGGCTAATGATGTCGTCTGTGAGGATTTCTGAGAGATGATATGAGCCTCCTTATCGCTGTTGAGAAGCAACCTTTCAAGTCGTTCGTTCTGTTCTTTGAGATCATTGAGCAGACGTCTTCTCGTGCCCTCACCATTACTAAATTTCAGCCGATACATCTGATAGTCTCTGTTCGACTTGCCGAATGAAAGTTTGATTCTTTCCATCAACAGGACTTGCGGATTGCGTGGTTCTGACTGCGGGTTCTACTAGGCGTGAGCTGAATCGAATCATTATAACCAAACCGGGATAGAGCGAGCATACTGTACCGTCCATCATTCCTTGAACTGTGCCAGATTCCACTGCTAACTCCTGTCTCAATTCATCCATTGTTTCTTGGAACCGGTTCATTATCTCAAGATATATATCGTAGGATCTCTGGAGCTTCGCGCGGAGAATATCCGCCATTTTGGGCACCTTCCACTCTGCTCCACCCGGATTGGATATCATTGTTTCGATCATATCATCGTCGACAACATGAGGAAGGAGCAGCTGTCTTAAGTTCATCCTAAAAACGTCGCTGTGATATTTGAGGTCATGGGTACACTTGCGGTGCTCTAGCCGGATCCGCCTCCAGAATCCATAGCGTCGACTGACTTCTTCATAGTTTTTGAGGGCTTCGATAAGGAGCGGAAATGCCCCGAGTACCACCCCGACGACCTCAAGACCCGACATCGAGACGTGGTTTCATAGGAGTGATTTAGGTAGAGGTTGGGGGTCTTCAATATGCAATTCCGTGTTTCTCCTGGCGTTGTCTCCTGACAGCAGTTTCTTCGGGAGTGGCAATAAATTCGAAGGATACCAAGACAACTATGGTTCAGGCAAGGCTCTGAGGACTACCCCGCATGGATGGTCGCATTTGTATGCGAGGTTGAGCGTAAGCTTGGAGTAAAGCGAACACATAGTACTCAAAGAAGGTCAGCTAAACTTCGACGAATATCTCTCAAACACGCCGCCGTATCTCCACCATCTAGTCACGGAAAAGACCTGTTCCAAGCCAAGTGTGAAGCATTATCGCGGCTCATGGCCAACCCCAAACCCTCTGGTAGCATTGCTGTGGAGGCCCATAATATTAAATCTTTGCTTTTGGAGTTGGTTGACATCCATACTGATGATGATGTCGAGAGAGATGAAGGCAGTCAGCTATCCGCCATTTTCCAGGACCTACTAGACAGATTCAAACTCTGGGCTGGGAGTCTTGGGGCCATGCATCACCCCCAGTCCAAACTGTCACTCGAGCAACGTCTCATACGTGCACCCGAGATACTCGCTCATGTTCGCGAGCATTTGTCCGAAATGCAAGAAAGCCTTCACGACGGTGGGTTTCCAGACAACTAACCAGACGTGGCAGCTTCGATACAGGGCAAGGGGCTAACATCTTGAATTAACGAAGCATTTAACATGAATTACCTACCATCCAAACATAGTGAGCCCAAAATTAGCGCAACTAGTCAAAACATTGAATCAGTCACCGAACACAGCGATCGGGACGAAGTATCGGCTAGAGAATTAGCTGAGGAAATATCTGAATGTATACGGTCTCTGTTTCGCATTGCAATAGTCGTGAGGAGAGCTTCACCCAAAGATCGCTTCGCCCAAGCTCTCAGGTTACCTCAGTACGCCTTCATGGACATTTTTGACATCAACTATGTAGCAGAGAAATTTCCCAAGCTCCGAAGCAGCGAAAATGCATGGCTCAAGCGTCGATTGGGCTCAGCCATTGCCAAGCGCCGGCAATTCATCAAGTACTGCTACGAGCATAAGCTTCACCTTGAGGCAGAAAACGACGATTTGGATGCTTCAGAGAGACAATCGAGCAAAGCGACAACTCTGATTCCTGATAGGCTTAATCAGAGACTGGAGGAGAGGGAGGACGATGATGTGGTTTCATTCACGACCGCTACAACTGTCTCCGATAGTAGCAAACCTTTATCGCTGCCCAAGCTTGAAGCGCTCTCGCCCGATGGCGAGCCGTTTGAGTGCCCAATATGCTGCATTCTTCAGACATTTCAGCATGATAAATCATGGAAACTACATGCATTCGGAGATTTGAAAGCATATGTTTGCACAAGAGGCCGGTCTGAGAAATGTGGGAGACTCTTCTTCGCCGATCGGTCTGCGTGGTTTCAACACGAGCTATCTATGCATTTGAGTTCATACCAATGTTCTCTATGCGGCGTGAAGTCAGCGTCCGGTAGGGACGGGCTTCAGCAGCACCTCAATGATGTCCATAGTGAGCTGACTCATGACCAGCTATCGTCGCTCATAGACACTGGGATATGCGTACCGACCTTCTTCCGGCCGCTGGACTGCCCCTTTTGTGAAGATTGGTCCATTCTGCTGCAGCAAAGATCTGAAGGACCGAAATCTTCCCATCTGAAGGTGTCCGTCTCCCGTTTGAGACGCCACGTGGCGACACATCAGGAAGATCTCGCACTTTTCGCTATGCCTCGAGATATTTACCTCGAGTCAGAAGAGTCTTCAGCGGGACCATCGCCTGATGGATCCAAGTCTCACCACTCAGGTGATGAGCAAACTCCAGATATTACCGAAATGGTGCCGATCGAGCCACCAGCTAATTCACCAGCAGACTATATGATACCGTTGTCAACGATTGGAACCAAATATATACCCACACGCCCTACCCAGGCCAATAGTACGGATCCTCCAGGACCCATTGTGATCAATGACAATCCCGAGGTTATAAACATTCACGATAGGGAAAACCCACAAAAGAACAACATGATTGTCTATGAGCCCCTTCACAAGGAGGGACAAGCACCAGTCTTGCCTGATCTAGAAGAGACAACTGGGGCTGAGCCGATCAAAGCTATCCCCAGGCAGCCCAGCGCCAAGTTGCCTGAGGAATCTAACCTAATTCGCAATGATATCAGACCGCATAATAAGGAAATACCTTCAGGCGCTCGGTGGACTAAGATCGCTAGGAATAAGGTCAATCCCGAGGCTCTAATGATGGGGAAGGAGCGGTTCGAAGTCAGAGATAATTTCGTAATTGTGCTACGAGTCCTGAACAAAGAGGAAATCCAAGCATACTCTACAGCGACCGCAGCGATCAGAGGTAAGTAGAATTTCGACATCACATTGCACGTCTACACGATACTAATAAGTTCTTAGAAAAAAGAAGGGCACAGTTCGCGAAGAAAGAAGCGGACCTGAAAGAAGATAGCAGAACAGTGGTTCGACAAGGTGTAGAGAGTGACGACGAAATAGATACAGGAGGGCGTCAATGGTTTGTAAGATAGAGAAGGAAAGGAAGACATGACTATAGAGGGCCATTCGCCGCTGATATAATTTGAAATTGAAAAATAAAATGCCTCTGTTCTTAAATGAACGATTGATTGATTCCCCTGTTGCTTTAGATCTAAAGGAAAGAGAGAAAAAAGGAAGAAAAAATGGTGCGGTGAGTGCGGATCGAACGCACGACCTTCAGATTTCAAGATTGAAGTTGAGGCTTCAGTCTGACGCTCTCCCAACTGAGCTATCCCCGCTGATTGACTGCTTGATGCTATCAGGTTGTTGTTGAATGAAGAGTTTGTGTATTTGCTATATCAACGAGGTTGATCGTTGCGTTCTCACTCAAACTCCACTAACTTGAATGAAAAGTAGAAACAGCTTACCCGCAAATATTAACTATACATGTTGGAGGGTTAACTTGTCCGCTTAAGCTTTAAAAGTAATTGGCATTGCTTAACCGGGAATTCAATTATGTCGTGTCTTGATCTTATACTTTATTTTTCATCTGCATGACACGCACCTACCTGCTTATTGAAACTCAAGTTATGTTGCCTGACAAGACTAGTTAGAGCCGCGTTCAAGGATTTTACGCTTATAATCCCCGAGCCTTTGATACAAAACAGCCCAATAACACGTCGTAATATACATTCAAATATGACATCACTGATACTCCTGTCTAGAGATTCCTGTCCTAAGATCTACCTGTCCATGGTGTTGACATCCAACCAGAAATCTTACCCCGAATGAAACACTTGACCATCGTAGTGTACTTGGAACAGTTAATACACTTACATGGTGTTATTTGCTGACTGACACTAAATAGAAGACTTTCCTACCACGTGACACGCTACTCCGACTCGATTGGAACCTTTCAGTACACACTTACCGCGACAAAGCACACCTGAAACGATTCAAGTAGGTTGATATCATGCAAAATATGAATTGTAGTACCCCGGTCTCTTCAATATACAGTCTTTAAGTGTGTGTGTGTGTGTGTGTGTGTGTGTTATATTTCATCCGCTCTATTGTAGCGCATATACGTAGATGGCATATCAATAGTACGACCTGAGTTCGGTGCTACGGTTATCAGGTTCACAACGAGGCAATATGTTCGGGGCGAGTCTTTTTCGTGCAGGGCTTACGCTAGACTGTCTCTAAAGCGTGCCGGGGCGGCGTTGCGCGCGACTTTTGGGACGCATTGGCGGGGTTATGGAGCTCAACAGCTTCCTGTGCTCGCCAGGAACCGGACCCCGCCATTTTCTTTGCGAGCCCTCGAGCGTCATCCGATTCCTAGACCAGCAATCACATTCTTCCATATTTCGACCTCTAGTCTATATTTTATACGAACAATCTTTTCACATAATTCTTTTACTATTCCCTAAGTCAGTCTTATTCCTGAAAGCAAAGCTTGGAACAGCTGCTAAATTTAGTACCAGACGTTAAGTAATATCAACCTTCAGAATGGCGCGCAAGTTCTTTGTCGGTGGTAACTTCAAGATGTAAGACTACCTATTCCTCGCTTCCTCGATGAGATAACATCTCCGTCTATGACACGAAAATTGCAATGAGCTGATTCAATTGCGCCGTTGAAGGAACGGGTCCGTCTCGTCTGTTACCGAGATTGTCGACAACTTGAACAAGGCCCAGCTTGACCCCAACGTCGGTAAGACGCGTCCCTGGTCCAATAGCTCTATGACATGCAGAAACTTACGCCATGTTGAATGAACAACAGAGGTTGTCATTGCCCCTTCCGCTCTTTACCTCCTCCTCGTCCGTGAACGCGCGAAGAAGGAGATTGGCGTTGCCGCCCAGAACGTCTTCGACAAGCCCAACGGTGCCTTCACCGGCGAGATCTCGGTCCAGCACCTGAAGGACAGCGGCATCGACTGGACCATCCTCGGACATTCGGAGCGACGAACCATCCTTGGTGAGAGCGACGAGACCGTTGCCTCCAAGACCAAGTACGCCACCGAAAACGGCATCAGTGTCATATGGTGCTGCGGCGAGAGCTTGGAGCAGCGCGAAGCCGGAAAGACCCTCGAGGTCATCGCCAACCAGATCGCCGCCCTCAAGGCCAAGATCTCCGACTGGAGCAAGATTGTTATCGCCTACGAGCCCATCTGGGCCATCGGCACCGGCAAGGTCGCCACCACCGAGCAGGCCCAGGAGGTCCACGCCTCCATTCGCGAGTGGCTCGCCAAGAACGTGAGCCAGTCTGTTGCTGACGAGACCCGTATCTTGTATGGTGGCAGCGTCAGCGAGAAGAACTGCAAGGATCTCAGCAAGCAGAAGGATATTGACGGCTTCTTGGTTGGTGGTGCCAGTCTGAAGCCTGCCTGTGAGTACATCCCGTTCCAAAGCGTTGTCCGACTTCGTCACTATGCTAACTGATCCATCCTAGTCGTCGACATTGTCAACAGCAAATTGTAAAGAGGTGTAGAGATTACAATCTCCTTTCAGGAATATTTGGCGGGCAAGAAATGCCTGTTGCTCTATCGGCTCTGAACGTTATGTAATAAAGCGATCGGAACCTAAGTACTCGGCCCTCCCGCCTACACCCAACATAAATGGGTAGCAAGGCGCACTCGACGGTCATAAGAATGAAATTATCATGAATAGTCCTTGGTTTTTCGTAATGCTCTCTTGAGCTCATGATGATGGTGGTATATATGCGCCGAATCCTTAAATGTACAGTTGAAGGTCCTGCCAGGCCGTGACATCCAACAGGTAGTCATACACAACATTCCCCCTCCTTCAAAACAACGTAGTCCCTTATACCGGCATTCCCTTGCCGTGGTACGGACTCCAGACACCACGAACACTTTCGTTTATACTCGTAATTGGCTTGTTGACTCTCTTGATCTTCTCCCCGCTGGCGTCACGAAGCAGCTCCGCCTTCTTTAAAACCTGCAACGAGTCCATATTCTTGACGCAGATAGACTTTTGCTTGCCGTTGATATAGTGGCCGATGAGGACGGGATGTTTCCGTGGTCGGGGAGATACGGCGAACTCGATTTGGGGGTTTAATGATGCGAACTTTGACAGCTGAGATTTGATGAAAGCGCTAGATCATTGTCAGCTCTCTTTCTGCGATCGTCAAGTAGCAATCGCTCCGTGCTGTCTTACTTCATTCCTCTCGAGCTTCCCGACTGGTCGCAGTAATGGATATCCATCTTCCTGCACTGCAGGACGAAGGCACCGAGGCCATTCTGATAATATCGTTAGCTGGCGATTCATAGCATCGGTTTGATAGAAATATCATAACGTACCTGGCCGACCGAAATCTTCTCCAGCGCCCTTATCGTCATTGTTATGCTATGTGATCTATCAATTGGGGTCGGGGTTGACGGCGGTGTCTTATGAAATTTTAGGGAGCTTCAACCGCCAAGAACGGATGCGCGCTAGTGGCGGTAGCGCATCGTCTGTAGAATGCAATAATAAAGAATACACGATGCAGCGAACCCAAACCAAATATCTTCTAAGTGCATATATATATCTATGTAGCGAATGATATCCAATCGGCTAAAAGCGAAATAGCTGCAGACGGTACCTGCCAGAATTGGAATTTCTGGGTCTTCAAACGCGATACATTTTCTCTCTTTCAACAAACACGACACTCGCCCCTCTATCATCAGCTCGAGTCCTAGCGCATCGCGTGGCGTGCGACTTGTAACATCTGATTCCTATTTCATCTTGCGCTGTCTTCGTCTCGAAATATCGAATTGTTCAGCTAGAGAATGACGGATAAGCTCCCGCCCAACCTCCTCGCGCTCTTTGCGCCGCGACCTCCTTTGCGATGGCTGCCTGCGCCCGACCACGCGCCCGAGGAACGCAAGACCAATAAGATAAATGGCCTCGCCGAATACCTCCCCCATCTAGCAGCATACAAGGAACAAGACGGCTATGCCCCTACCGAGAGTTGGCTACAGGCTCGCGATCGCAAAAAGCTAGAGAAGAAGGAGCAACAGGAGAAACTGTTGGCCGAGGGCCCCAAGAACTGTGCGTCGCCTATGTTCCAAATTGTCATGTTGTGTCGTATTCTATTTACGGCAATAAACGAAGTCGATGTGTGCTAACTTTTGAAACAGATAACCCCGCTGATGATGCTAACGTCCGCGGTGATCCATTCAAAACATTGATTGTTGCACGTCTCAGTTATGATGCCAATGAGAGTGACCTGGAGAAGGAGTTTGGTCGATTTGGACCCATCGAACGCGTAGGTTCTGCCCATTCTACTTTCCCTTTGAAGTTACAAGCACTGACTATGATGGCCTTAGATCCGCATCATCACAGACACCCATGCGCATGAGCGCCCCAATAAGAAGAAGAAACCCCACCGAGGATATGCTTTCGTCGTATTTGATCGTGAGAAAGACATGAGAGGTAATACTACCACCAACTTCCTTCTAGACCGTCCACAGGATTCTCGTATTCATGTCTCTCACTCGAGATCCGGCCCTCAAGCTTGCCTATCTCTTCCCCTCTCCCCCTCTGCGTAGAATCCCAAGGTATGAGTGTTGTTTGTGCTTGACTGACAAATGCGCGTTGCTGCGCACGTGTGACTAGCTGCTCTAGATGGTTGCGATGGTATCCGCATCAAAGATCGCCGAATCAAGGTAGACGTTGAGAGAGGCCGAACGGTAAAGGGCTGGAAGCCTCGACGGATGGGTGGCGGATTGGGCGGCCGAGGTTACACGAAAGCGGCACCCCCTCGACCTGCTGGCCCCGGCAATTTTGGTGGAGGTTTCGGCGGACGTGACGGTTTCCGCGGCGGTTTTCAAGGAGGTCGTGGTGGCCGTGGTGGCTTCCGTGGCCAAGACCGAGGGTTTCGTGGCGGTGGCGGCGGCGGCTTCGGTGGTGGCCGCGATCGTGGCTTCGGACAGCAAAATGGCTATGCCCCTCCTAACGCTCCAGCTGGGCCGGGATCCGACAGTCGGTTTGGAAGTGGTCGTGACCGTGATCGTAATGGCGATCGCGATCGTGACCGTGACCGCGATCGACTCGCCGGTGGTGGGTATTCTGCGCGCTCTGGTCCCCGCTCATTTGATGACAGATCTGGTGGACCCCCGTCGCGATACGAACGAGACAGACGAACAGGTGCGAATTTCGAGCCTGTCCGTGATCGACGCGAATACCGTGACAACGACCGCGACAGAGAAGACGACAACCGGAAACGTGCATACGAAGGTGGCTACGAGGATCCGCGCAAGCTCCGCCGCTACTAGGTCACCTCTGATCGAGACAACACATCACTGTCTTGGTGGGTATGTGCTGTCTTCCGTTTTCCGCAGCTGCTGTTCCGACTATTCGTCCTTCTCCCCTGCCTTTTGTCACCAAGGGTAAGCAAGGGTAAGATGAAGAAGGGAAGATAAGAACATAGCAGATAGCCCGTCCGACGACATCCCAACATCACCAAGCCGATTTGTATCAGTATAATACCCATACCATCAAGGTAAAGACGACTGGACTCGCTCGAAAGGATGGCACAACTCTGAATCAGCCTATGGGCTCTGGACGACAACTGAAGGCCGTGAAATCCGAGATGTAGTTACAGCGAACCAAAGAGCTTGTTGCCCCTCCCAGCATAGGAAAGGTAATGACGACTTCTCATGTACTATATTTACTACCCGTACCAACGCAGTGGCCGTGAAGCAATGGCAGGATACGCAATGGCAATATTTCAAAACTGGAGGACTAAGAGGTAGGTCAGAGGTAGGAAATCTGGTTTCGAACCTACTGACCGCGGGGAAATGCCCTGGAAGACTCGTCGATGCATTTACATTTTTTAGGCAGATAGGTATTCTAATTTCAAATTGGCCGATGCGGGCTCCGAGGACTTGGCTGGTAAGCAATGCTATTCACGCTCGTAGTGGTGTCCGCCATACTACTACGATAGTCGTAAATCATATGTCAAATCAATGTCGGCCGAGGAGCCTTGGATTACTAGCCCATCTTCATTGACACGATGGGTACCTGGTTTCCTGAGGAACAATCCATGTGCCACATCACGCGTAAATAAGTGGTTATGTACTGTCCATTGCGAGATCGTGATGCCCTTATCGTTTCACTACGTACTTTTTCCCGCCTACCGCAAAACGCCAGCAACCGTTGGTATCGCCATGAGATGCATTTCGAACAATGACCAAAGAATTGAACCCCAACATGAGAGAGAAATGACGAGAAAAAAAAGCAGTATTTAGGCTTCTACTCGTCGTCCAGACCATCCATATCCCCATTGGCACCTGCAGGGTTCGCCTCCACCTTGGTGACCTCCGTGCTCGCAGCACTCCAGTAGGCCAGCACGTGCACGCGGAACTCAGCCATGCACACGCTGAAGAGCTTGAGGAGCCTCGTCTGGCGGGAGTCGAGGACGTCGCCGGCGCGACAGACGACGTAGCCGCGCTTCTCGTCGTCGTCGGCGCCCTCGGGGGCCTCCTCGAGCACGATCTTGCCCTTGATCATGCGCGTCGGGACGCCGAGACGGCGGAGCTCGGGCTCCACGGTGTGGCCCATGGGAACGTCGTATTCGGCGGGCACCTCGCCCCCCGTGGACATCACGGTCCCCCGCGGGATGACGAACTCTCGCGTCGCGGCTACGCCGGCGCGCGCGAAGTCTACTTGGCTTAGCTCCGCGAAGTACGATTGGAGGGATGCTGGATCGCGGTTCGTGAATAATAGGCCTACGGCGCCCTTGAGGTAGGGTGTTAGTTGGTAGATGTTGTCTGCTTGGCTGTCTTCGGGCGTGTGGCCTAGCGCGCGGGCCATGAGTTTTGTCTTGCCGAAGAAGAGGCTGTTTTACACACAGTCAGCTTCTGGGTGTTGGACAGACAGGGTAGAGATCTTATGTCAAGTCAATCATGAGGTAGGTAGATAGGGTAACGCACCGGCTATCGGACAGCTCTTGTCGCACGTCCTTGAGGTAGGTGTTGCGCATGTTGTCGACGGTTAGGACGAAGCAGTGCTGGTATTGCGGGATGCATTCCCGTATGTTCTCGAATAGGCGCTCCTTATGCTCGCGCGTCTTCTTGGTGACCGACGAGGCGTGGATGACCCTGGCGCGTTTTGACTTGGGCATTTTGTCGGTTGTTGAGATCTATCTGGTCTGGTTTGGTGTCTTGGGCTCGGCCTCTCTCGAATTGATGTGGTACAATATATAATATTTCTTGTTTTATATATGTATATGTGTTTCTTTCAAAACAATGTAGAGAAGAGAGAACAAGCTCCTCTACTATACGGGTTCCCGAGGTGAATATAGAAAGAAGGGTGCCAAGTTCCGATGAAGGGTTCCCGTCTTATCGAGACTTTGGATACCGTTATTTTTTGTCCCGACTCGAAAAAATCCAATCGATTAGCAGTAGGTAGTTTTTAGCGCAGTTCTTTGCCCC
The DNA here is from genome assembly GCA_019843955.1 of Xylaria sp. 218_066. Taxonomy (NCBI): domain Eukaryota; kingdom Fungi; phylum Ascomycota; class Sordariomycetes; order Xylariales; family Xylariaceae; genus Xylaria; species Xylaria sp. 218_066. The sequence goes on along the minus strand of JADKYC010000003.1, from coordinate 726,875 downwards.
GCGAAGCTCAGGTACCTCGGGTCCACAAGAATCCAATCCATCCAATAGAAACCACTGCTGACGTCGTTTATCTTATCGATAGACTTAGAGTACGGCTTCCCTGTCGAGCAAGCTCTGGGAACCGATCCCTGCCGCCGCCGCCAGGATTGGGTCCCAGCTGGCCGCAACTTTTCCAACCCAGACGAATCGTCACCAGTCGCTTTTAACGTTGATAATCGATTAGCATTGCTGCCTTCAACAACGTCCTAACAACCAACCACATCTTTTTAATACATCATGGAAGGGTATGGATTGAATCTGAGTCTCCAATATGAATATGAGTGAGAATATGAATACTAATTCGATGAATGCTGTACAGACTCACACAAGCCGAGACACGCGAGCTGGAGCAGCGTATGCAGAAGCGCCAGATCAAAGAGTTCCTCGGTGTACGTTGACCCAACCATAAATTCATTGCCGCATTTCTTTCTTCCTTCGTGCAATATCCTAAGCTAGGGAATGAATTGAGTTGTGCTCCTGACTATGTTAAATGCAATTACGACGTCATCATATTTCTACATGGTCGACCGCTAATTCTTTATTGCAATGCAACAGCTCTTCAGCAACCTTGTCGATCACTGCTTCGCATCCTGTGTTGACGACTTCACCTCCAAAACCCTCTCAAACCGCGAGTCGGGCTGCGTCACACGCTGCGTACAGAAGCACATGGCGCTCTCGCAGCGCCTGAGCGAGCGCTTCCAAGAACACAACGCCCAGATGGGACAGCAGCAGCAGGGTCAGTTGCGGTAAAGCCGACGAATATAATAAGAAAAACAGAGCCACTGCTCTTTCCCCTCTGCAGCCGGTCTTGATCGAGCGAATTATCCGTCCATTCCTGTTTTCGAACTGGCGTATGTCTTGCGGTTATATAACGATGTCTTTATTGTCTATGGGGCAACGGTTCCGTTACAATGGGAATGGCTAGTACTGAAGTAATGTGTACAAATGTTTGACCTGGGTGGGGGGAAGAAAAGGAGGAAATAGGATACGGTATCTGGTTAGGGGATTTCGATTCTTCGTGCGTATATAACAAGCAACCCCGGGACCAAGATTACTGCATCTGTAACAAAAACACATGATGACGGGTTGCCATGCTCAAGGCACTGGGTTTGGCCAGACGTTTCCCTCTCTGTATCATTAGACGGTTTGTTGGTTTCCTCTGTGGACGACAAACTCTTGTAGCAATTAGATTTGGCCAGGGGATTGGTCGCTCATGAAACATCTCACCATTCTCATCCCATATTTTCGCAACTTATTGAAAAGGCCGTCGATTTCATCTGATGCATCTAATCTTTTGTCTGTAGGAAGAAATAGATGGCTTCGGTTTCTCGGTAGTTGAGATAGATACCAAAGTCGGTGTACACCTTTGGGCTAACGGCCTCCCTTTAGTAACCTGTAGCACAGCCATACCTTGAGAGAACATACTGTAATTTGCAGTTTCTACAATTTGGTCTGTAATCCAATTCATACACGGAAACATTTTTAACGACTCCTCAACTCAAACGCGTCTCAACTGGCGATTCCACCACCACCACCACCACCACCAGGCTTGAAGTCTGGTGATATTCCGCGTGCTGTAATTTCCACAGGCGCAAGACCAAGGTCCTGTTTACACAACTTAGCTACACGAAAGGCTCACGCAAATTTAATTAGTACCGTCATAGCTGCCATCAAGCTTCTTCCATCGCCCCTAAATTCAACATTTATATACCTTATGGTTGCAATGGAAACGCTAGCATTATTCAACGAGACACACGTATAATATAGTTACCATTAAAGAATGTCTATTTCACGTACGACCATAGCCTCTAGAGAACTCGGGATCCCGTCCGCTCTCCCATAGATAAGCTAGAGAGCGCTGAATTAGTAGTTGGGTCGGTGACGACCAGCGAATCCTCAGTGTTGTACGTTTTTTTTTTTTTTTTTTTTTTTTGACACTTAGCCAACTACGATCAGGCCTGGAGAAGTAAAACATCTTGTTCCCCTTACAAGTAAAAGGGCGACGATAAATAAAAGATGTTATTTATAATTTTATTTAATAAATGATTTCTCTTCTATCATTATCTATATATATGCTCATGTCGAATCCAAATGCCCGGATGTTATGATGCGTGACAACAAAGTAAAAATACGTTTCATATACAACACCCATCCCATCATATCGAACGTTCAAATCCACGTCCCCCAGCACAGCTCACATCATTTCACAAGCCGAACCGGCCGCCGTTTCTTCATTCATTCCCAACATCCATCATCTCACTCGTATATACAATCAATCATATATCCCACCCACCCACCGTATGCACGCCATTTACCTCGGCGAAGCATCATCAGAGACGGACGCCAGATCCGGCGTCCAGGGCGGCGAGGGCTCGCGCTTATGCGGCATGGCCGCTCCCGCTGACCCGGATTGTTGCTGGCGCAGCTGCTCCTCGTAGTACTGCTGCTGCTGCGTGGCCGAGGGCAGGTACAGCGGGGCCACCGAGGACGACGAGCGCTGCCGCAGGTGGAACTCGCCCGAGAACCGGTTGCGCTGCTGCTGCTGGATCTCGCTCGAGAAGCGGTTCGTGTTGCTCCGGAGCCCGCGGCGCTGGAAGGTCTGGCGGTTCGGGCTCGTCGTGTGCGGCACCAGGCTCGGCGAGAGGTGGCCCTCGACGGACCGGCTCGCCGACGACGACGACGGGTCCGACTCGGCCGTCGACTCCTCCACCTTCTCGAAGTGCTCCGGCCCGATGTACGGCTCCTGCTGGTCTTGGTTCGCCGCCGCCGCCGTCGGCGTCGTCACGGTGCTGCTGCTCCGTCGGCCGTAGCGCGCGATCGACGGCGCGATCTGGAACGCGTTGCGGATCTGTCGTCCGTTCCATGGGGGCGAGCAGGCGTTGCCCTCGTGGCGGTGGTAGTGCGCTGCTGCGAAGGCGAGGATCCCGTCGGACTTCACCTCGAGCGCGGGCTCGTCTGTGATCCGCGCCCGCTCGAACTCGATGTCCATTAGGCGGTCTAGGTTTGTCTGGAAGATGGCTAATGTCTCGATCAGGCCGAGACGTGGGTACTGCAGGCTGACCTGCACTCGCGACTTGACTGCGTCGTCCATGACGTCTGGTCGGTTCGTCGTTAGGAACAGGATACCTGAGTAGTACTCCAAAGTGCGGAGGAACACTATAAGTCGCATATGTAAGTCCGGCGTATAAGTTGAAGATGTATGAGTAAATGGCTTACCTGAGACGAGAGAGCTCTTCTGGAGGTTATTGTCCTTTTTCTCTCTCTGCGCAAGCAGTGTCTCCGCCTCGTCTAGTAGTAGGATGCAGTCCCAAAGGTTCGCCAGACGGAAGATCTCCGACAGCTTGGTCTCGACGTCCCACGGGTCGGTGCCCAGGTCACTGGACGTGATGGGGAACAGTGGCTTCTTGTAGAAGTGAGCGATGGCTTCGGCCGTCGCCGTCTTTCCGACACCGGGTGGTCCGTGGAGCAGCACGGCCAGCCCTCGTCCCTTGCCGTGGATGACATCCTGGTCTGGGAACTCGCTGTTGAGCAGTGTGGCGCGTCTCCGGACCTTCTTCTTCTCCAGGTGCCCGAAGACCGCCGATTGTATCATCTCCTTGTGCTTCTCGGGGAGCTGGAGGCTTTCTAACGGGTTCAGCGTCTCCCGCACGGGCTTTAGGTATTTTATATCTGCGTTAATGAAGCTTCGGCTACGCAGCGCGTAGACGAAGAGCCGCGAGGGAAGCAGGGCGAGGTCGTCGTCGGCTAATGTCTGTGCCAGATGGCCCAACGGCTCCGATACTTCGCTCTGGCCGATGAAAGGGTCGGTCTCTATGAATTTCGTCCATTCCAGTTCCCGCACCGCGTCGTATTCGACGACCATCTCCTCACGACTGGCGAATTCCTTGAAGCGGCTCCTGTCCGACCACTCCACTATCGGGAACTCGTCGCGAGTTATTGTCGGGTAGAAGGATTCGGCTTCCGGGAATTGCTGGAATGCCGGCTTCCACCACGGGTTTACTTGGAACGCTTCGTTAAAGTCCACGATCACATCACTCTCGATGTTTTCTGGCCAGGTGGCGCCTTGGCCGGGCTTGGACTCGATATCTTGGCCAGAGGGATCTTTCGTCAAAGTCCAGCCTTGATAGGAGAATGTGGGGTTTCCTGAGGACACGATTTCTCGGAATCTTTGGCCTCTTTCTCGAAGATCTCTTAGGAAATATTCATGGTCCTTGTGGAACCGTAGTGGGTATATGGGCAGTTTTGCTATCTCTTTCTCGCCCTCGAAAAATTCGATCGAGGCATCGCCTCTAACGGGAGCGAAACGCTGTCCGTCGAAGTCGATATAGTACAGGCGTAGGTGCGTAGCTTCGTCTCCGACGTCGATTCGACTTTGGAGCTCACCATTGGGTGTGTCTAGGTTGTTAACGGACCAGACAGGCGTGTCTTCGGAGACGTAGCAGACCCTCCAAAGCTTGGGCTCGGTGGCGTTCATCACCATTGAGCTCCGCTTGTCTCTGGTCTTGTTCTCGGCTTGAAAGACGCTGGGCTCGATAACTAGATCGCCCGGGCGGAATAATGATGCCAAATCGCGGTACCTGACTTTAGATGGGCGGGAGTTGTCTGCGTTGGCATACATGTTGCGTCGAGGAATAAGCCGGTTTTTGACGAAGTCCACGTAGCACTTCATGTCGGCGTAAGCCCTCCGGCTTCTCATCATACCCTGCAGCTCTTTGTTGCCGAGGAACTCGAAATCCTCGGCTGTAGACCCTGTACCATTGACCGACTGTGTTTTGCTGGCAGCATCACCATAAACCTCTTCTAATACTCGCAGCTCTTCCTCCATCTTCTCGTTGAAATGTATGAAGAGATTAAATGGTGCCAGGAAAGTGTACGGCTTTTCAACCCATGGACCATCGCCTGTCACCTTGCTAAGATACCCGAGAATGATAGCCGAGTTGATACGGACGCGTTCTATCGGCGTGCTCTCTACCCTCCTCCGGCCTCGAGGCTGCCGTGATTTCCGTCGAGTGGATTCGAAGGCCTTCCTCTGTTCCGGTTTTAATCGTCGCAGTTGGTCCGCCTCGATCTGCTCCACCAAGTCGTCCTGGGCGAGTAGAACCTCAATCGCAAACGTCTCCGTTTCGTCCGGATAACGGTTCTTGAACTGTTCCCAGGTACACTCTCGTACGAGCGGCTTGGTTTGCAGCATCGGATCCTCCGAGATCTCCAATGTCTCCTTGATGACCTCCGGCATCATCACATGTGGTGGCACTTCCAAAGATCGGCGATTCAGCATGCGTTCGAGTTTTTGAAGTCGATTGTGGGGGTCTACGAGACTCAGATCTCCAAATCCTCCATTTTGCGAGTTGACTAAGAATTCGAACCAGTCAGTTAACCTTGATATACAGTCCAATGGCAGGCGCCTCACCTTCGTTGAACCCACTGTTCAGATGCTGGATCTCTTGGACTCCATAAAAGGCACTATTACGTCTAGGCGTCGCACGGTCCTGGTATTTCGGCCTGCCACTTGTGACACGAACGGATTGGAATCTCTGTGGTTTGGGACCGGGAGGAGGAGGCGGCCGGTTTGAGAGTGAAATCGGCTCCAGTCCGTCCTCGAGCGTGTGAACCCAGGTGCCATCCATTTTGATAGACTTCGGCAGTCCACGATGCAGCCACGGATTATTAGCGTGAATATTCGCAATTCGACGAGAAATCCGGATAAGGTTGAACTGCTCAGGCCCTGCTGCTCGCTCAAAACGTTTTGCCCACTTTCATCAACAGTTTCCAAGAGTATAGTCGATCTTGAACGAGCGGGGCGGGACGATTAAAAAGGACCTTTCGTCTCACGGTCATCGACGGTTAATTTCACGTTTACTCCTTCGTTCAAGTAAACAAAACATTAAGCGAGTAGAGAGGCATCGGCTTATACTACGGGAGATCGATGGCCCTGATGACGTGGAAATAAAGCTATATACTGTAATCGAACTCCATTATATTCCCAGGAGCGTCACCCCACCTTGACTAGTTTAGAGGCGTTGTTGGTTTGGCATAAACGACCTACATAATAGTAATAGGTGATCTGCCTATTTACATGGGTGGCATTGGAGGATTGACCGACTAAGACTGGCCATCCTGGCGTGCATAAATGCTTACGTACTAATACAACCTGCCGAGCAGCCACGCCCTAAGCCGTACCCGTCGAGGCCCCAATCGCCTTCTCATGCAAGGCATGGCATTGTCATAATGGTGGTCTGAGAACTGCAGTAAGATCTAGACAGGGTCAGCTCTCCTCTTGTTGATTTGTCTGATTCCGGACTCCTCACCATCTTAGCACAGAGAGTCGGTGGAGAAAGGCAGCCGAGGTCAGCCCTAGAAGCGCCCCAGCGCGGCAATGCCGGCTTATTTGTTTGCCCTTATTTGCCTATGCTAGTGTAGGTAGGTGTATGTACCTAGTATAAGTACTTTTTGTGACCTGATGGGCTCAGCTAGCCAAGTGATTTGCTCAAGGGGATTCGGGACAGTAACCGTTCAAGTCATCATGGCTGTGGCTGTGTGATCTTCGGCATATGAAAATACACTATGCAATTACTTGCTGGGGAAATCAGTGGATCTACGCTACGCCTAGTCCAATCTCTACAGTAAAAGAAGTTCTATATATAAACTAGATGGATTGTTTGTTTCAACGCCTAACCCCGTCCGCCATTGTTTCGCATTCGGACGTTTCTGGAAATGAAGTTATGGAGAACAAACAAAACATTGGCAACAGCGTCGCATTCATCGGAGATTATTCTTTCTGCCATTCCAAATATGTTTGGAATAGATACAGCGCAGCTGCATTGGCAGGGCCCGAAGCAGGCCAATTATGCGAAGCAGATTTCATCAGCTGGAGCTAGCCAGACGGGAATTGGAGAATGACCCCTGAAACAAGACACCACTTCCCTCACTTACAAATCTCGACGGCCGGTGGCCATTCCGAGGCACAAGCGTGACGTAGTGGTCGCGTGTCGCGCATGAGAAAATTAGTGCCTTTTGCTGATTTGACACCATTCAACGGTCCGAGAAGAAAAGATGCCTATTCCGCTCATTGAACTCGGCATTACTTTCTTTTTCCCCTTTGCGAAGTTTAACCGGGCAATATATACGGCCCGAGGCATCCATCTCTCTCCACTGGCCTACGGTCCTTTTATGTATCATTTGATCCGCTTCGATACTCAAAGCAGAGAACGATGAGCTTTTGAAACCTTCCTTCACAACATGCTAAGAGGAGAGATGAGCTAAGCTTAGCCGGGTCCGAAGGGAAATGATCGACCTATTATAAGTCTGAAGGAGCACACAACAGATCCATCTAAGCTATTCTTAAATAAACACCAGGTTGACAGCCGCACTCCTTCTAACTATCTAACTTAGGACTAGACTATCCGGGTTTACTGTGCATGGCTAGATGTGTACACTACACCACACTACACTACAATCCAGGAGGCTGAGTGGTTGAAGAGAGAAGCCGACAACACAATGTATAACTGAGAAGATATCCTGAATTGAGCAACTCTCATGCCCGAGTCCGTTTGCTTCCAACTTATCAAATTATGTAGGCTGGGCTATTTCACTCTCAATACACGATTAAAGAATTAGTCAGGGTACCACGAACCCGATTGAGCGTTGGGATGGCTACATATCATACTTAGTACGGAGTAGGTTTGACAATTTAAGTCTGGATTATACGACGCTTAATTTCCAAGTAGATGGTAGTACTCATAGTGAGCAGTGGAAACTTTGCCTCTTCATTCTTCTTCAACGCGTACCGTACCAATAATCTGATCGGGATTTACTGATCGTGCTGTACTCGTGATGTGATTTTATTTTGAATATGCATCTCCTACCCCCAACTACGGCAGTATATTAGGTAATCATCTCACCTTTACCAACCCCATGAGAAACTCCAATACGCCGTGGAACCAATGCTCTCTATATGGTCCAGTTGCAGTCAGCCTCTGTATTCCCCAGAGACCATACCAATCCGACTTGTTATAAATTTTCGTTTCCGAAGCAATGGATCCTATTCCAAGCCCTCGTTGAGCACAGTTCGGACAAACTCTAGCTGGTCTATAACTTTGGCTTCCAATCGGCTCTCTGAACCTCTTCTCTTATCCGCATCCGAAGCTGGCATCAATTTCCACTCGGCCTCTCTAGGCCCGAGAGCCACCAATCGATCCCTGAGCACCTTGCGATGGTCAACCCACCAATCCACGTTTTCTAGCAGTGCAGCAGAATCCCACTCTACAGCAGGAATATCTCTCGCATTATTAGTGCGTAGGGCGCCGAGTACCTGTGTAATAAGTGCTAGAGAGTGTATCTCTGAGACAGATAATGGAGTGATGAAAGCCATGTCCCGACGACCGCGCCTCTGATTGTCACCTGGGGCCTCGAATCGGTCGATGCTGGATTGCATCAGGTTTGGGAACCGATTAAGGACGTATGCAACTTCTGGCGCGATTGTCGCGCCCAGAGCGGACAACATGTTTAGTAGAATCGGCACGATTCCCTTAGCCCAGATGCTGTAGCAACGTTGTAGGCCTACGGAATCGGCCAAGGGCGATATATGAGGGCGACGGAGATAGGTAGCTAGGTTAGCTGAGGTGATTTGATCTAGTAGTCCGTCGCAGGCTAACTGTTCGGCAACTAGAGGTAGCGCCGAGAGCTCGAGGATGAAGAGTAGAGCAAGTTCACCATAGATAGGGTCTCCCTTCTCAGCTAGCTTGTCGGCCCATGAGTACAATGATATGGCAGCCTGAACTGCGTCATGGGCACTCAAGATGTTGAGAATCTGCGTTTGACTTTGATCCATCCCAGGGATACACAGACATGCTTGTAAAATGGCATTTATGATGAGGATATCGTTAGTGGAAACAGTAGCATCCGAATCGTGGATGAGGGCCACCACTGTGCGGAATCCCTTAGATACTACCATGTCTAGGATACCCAGGATTGTTTGGGACACGGTAGCTGGAGATATGCTGTTTCCTTGATTGTCACGCACAGAAGCGTTGAAATCAATCTGGCCATACGAGCGAACCAAGGTTCGTAGCGTGACATAGAGCAGTCTCAAAAGTGTGCGGTATATCGAGATATTTGAAGCTGTGTACGGTTCTTGGTAGCTGCTTACTGTTGCCCACAAGGAACCCAATAGCTGGGCAACGTCGCCTGGCGAAGGAGAACTATGAACAACTCTTTGGACTAACATGAGCGATAAATTCACCCGGGACTCCGCAAGCCGCTCAAAAACCTGGTCGTGGCTTTGTATCTCCTGGTTGGCCTCCAGACACTGTTGGGCAACCTGTAAAGATTGTTTCTTCAGCGTATCATGGTCTGGCAGACAGGTGCTAAGCTCAAGAAGGAGGAATTCCCAAGCATGATAAAGTGACTATATGCGTGTCAGCTACCCTTGAAATTAAGAATGTTCACAAGACTTACTACTTGGGCGTCGACCAGCGATAGGTTCATGTTAGCCATTTCCATCTCACTCCTGAAGCCTGTGTTGCGAGGTCCAGTCCAACTCGGATCAAATTTGAGCATCTTATCCGCAGAGCTAAGAGCATAATAAAATTCGGCACCTAGTGATTTGGGCTCAAGCAAAGTTCGCTTGAAATTATCGAGGGAGCAGCTTGGGTACTGCCGGCTGAAATTTCTAGAAAAATTAACGTGAAGGCCTCTATTGTAACCAGCTACTGCAACGCCGTCTCGTAAATAATAGTCAAGATATTGAGTTAACTCCTGCGCAAAGGAGCTCGCCTGACCTAGCTGGCGCAGGTGGAACAGTTGCATGGCAAAAATCTCGGCAATGTATGCTGCAATTCGAGCATCATTGCAAGCCTGTAGAGCATTCGTCTTCAATGTAACAGATGATGGCTTCAAGTTCCGGACGAAACTCCTGAGCTCCGTAAGAAAACTCGTGTTTTTCTGTAAAGTAAATATGGTCCAAGGCCAATAGTTCTGGGCTGAGGTGATGAAGTCCAGGATAGATAAAGCTTCTGACTGATCAAGCTGCGACAAAGAAGCCATTCTTGTTAAGGCCGAGCCAAGAATTGAGCTTGAAGAGGTCTCTGACGCTTTGCCGTTACTCGCTTTTGCATCTCTTGGGGTCTTACCCGTGAGAAGGCAGTTGGCCATCCACTGCTGCCTGTTTCGAACTATCGTAGAAAAGAAATGCCAAATAGTGTTCGCTTGTTGGGCCTGGTTGAATGGTCTGTCTAGAGTGCTGATGAGTTGGATGAACGAGCGAGATGTTTGAGGGCCCAGGTTTCCAAGCAAAGAGGGAGGTTCCCCAACGGTCTTGCCGGCACTGATAACTAGGGATTCTAGAAGTTCAATAGAGGTGCCTTTGAACGCCTCGTCCCGCGCACAGAGCCGGGCAATAAATGGCGTGATTTTGAAAAGTTGATGTTCCAGCGCACTAGAAGACCGGTCAGAGTAATTTGCTACCCTTACCATGCTAGTCGCAAACTTTAGGACGGCCAGTGTTTGGTCACGATATACTTGGGATCGCTTAGCATATATAGTCAACTCCAAGCCTTGCGTTGCTGCGACAAGGGTGCCCAGGAGGGGTAAAACACGAAGGCTCCCAGCAGACGTGTCCATAAAACTATCAATGATGAACTTTGCAGCTGGCCGAAGAACGGACACCAATGAAGTCTTTGCTGATATGTCATCCATGCTGAAGGTGTAGTGTATAATTTTGTCCATAATGGGCACAATATCACAGACTAAGATCATGCGATCCAGGTCTGTTGCGAATCTCCAAGTCGACAAACTTTCGAGGAAATCCACGGCGGCTTGAGAAATTGCCAATGTTATCTGCGTGATGATTTTATCTGAGACTCCGAGCCAGACATTCTCAACGGTACGTTGCCTGTGGTTGGCCTTAATATCCGTCTTCCGTCGGACAGAGCTAGTCATAGTACTATCCACTAGATCAGAAAACAACCGTACAGTCGATATCAGTAGTTCGAATTGAACCTCGGAGAGGTCGAGGTTGCCAATAATTCGGGAGAGCCGCCCGCCCTGTGATTGGCTTTGGAGAAGTGTACACTTGGCCATATATGACCATACCCTACCAGGGCAGATAGGTAAGATAGCATGCAAGAATTGCACACAGGCGACCAGAGCGCCCAGACCAAGATTGTCCTGGCCGTCATCTAGAAGGGCGTCCATTGTGTCACAGACTACTGAAATGACGTCCTTGTTACGGGGCAGCGCTCGACTAGCTTCTGCTACGATAGCAAGTCCAGCCTCTGAAGAGTTGACTGTTTTGTCATCCAATTGGGGGCCCCTAATGACTTCCGTTCGAACCAATGTTGCCAGTAGCGAGATGATTTCCATAATCTCGTCTGGTGTAAGTATGCCAAGTGCCGTATCATACCTGTTGGCGGCAAGATTTATTTCCAAGCGTTTGCCGAGTAGGGCGAGAGCGGAATGCTCATATTCCACCCGAGCTATCTTACCTTCATCCACAATGAAACGCCCATACGTGCCAGCAGGGATAACAAAGAGCTCTTCGTCTTCGGCGATCCTTTTCCAACTTGAAATTGGAGAGAATAGCGGAAAATCATCTGCGAACTGGAATGAATTCGCGTTTTCTTCCTCATTTGCAAGGTGATACTGCGTGAAATTATCGGGTAAAGTGAAGGTAAGCGTTGGTGTCTTTTCGAGTAGCTTCGTGATACGTTCGTGGCTGTTGCTGTCTGGCAAGGCAGGTGAACAGCAGAGGGTACGGCATAAAGTTAAAAACGGGGCAAATTCGTACGGGAAACGGTCAAGGGCTTGCTGAACGTAAGCCTCGAGAACGACCTGATCGTTCAGGGCGTAAAATAGAATATCATCTTGTGAGGCTCCATGAACAGCCGGTATATCCCAGTATCCCTGAGAGCCGGAGAGAACAGATAGCAGTGCGGTGAGCGGCTCTGCCTTATAGCCTACGAATGGATATGTGGCTTTGAGCAGATCTAAGAAGGCAATCCTCATTCGAGATCCTACCGAGCAAGGGAAAATGCCACGGTCCGTTGGGCCCAGGTGCGATGATAAGAACGCAATCACATCGAAAACATGTATCTCATCAGTTACAACTACTGCAAGCAGCTGAACTCTATGAAAGTCACGATCCAAATTCTTGTTGATGAGAAAGTCGTCGTACCGCCTTTTATCAATAGTGGTGATACTCCCAGCCGAATTTCTTCTTCCGGCACTTGGGACCATCTGTGTATTCGAATCATAGTTCTCGACAGCCTTCTGGTTCTGGATCGTATCGCGCTTTTCTGCTCGTTCTTGGTAGGAAGAGAACATAGCATGTACAATAGGCACCCATGCAAATAAAACCGGGGCCATGTACACTGACCCTGACATGATTGTAGCTTCGAGGACATCATGTATCTGTTCAAGAACGCTAGAGGCTGCCAAGTACTCGTTGTCTGTGTCGAGATCTATATCGCCTTCGAAAAAGGCCATCATTCGCGGCAGATTGAGCATTTTCAATGATACTACACAGATAAGGCACTGCAATGGTATCATTAAGTCGGAGATGCTTTTAGGACACTAGACGCATTGTTAGGCGCACGATTTACCAGCAGTATATAAATGTTTGAGAACGTACCCCTTGCAACTGATTCAGAAAACTGAGGTCGTTGACTAGCGAGAACCACTGCGTAGCAATGGCATCCGATACAAAGCTGTCACTCGACCGGTCCAGAAGCTGGAACAATATTGTCATACGGTGCAACACTTCGGTCAACGACGTATGTGACCATTTCTCTTGGAGGTCATCGGTCACAAAGTTCTTGTCGTCGACGACGGATTCCAGACTCTCCCCAGCTTGTCTGACGCAGTCGGGCAAAAGACCAACGTATTGGGAGATGAGGGCATGACATGTCTTGGTAGGTATGTCGGCTGTTGACTGGGGTTGCTTGGACGAGATTCCATATACATTAAGAAGAGCTTTCCGTATCGTATTCGAAGCCTCGGTTGGTGATGACGTGGGGAGTTTCTCCTGCAGCATAAGGGTAAAGATGTAATCGTTTGTAGCAGCGTAGAATCGGCGCTCTGATAAATACGTTTGGAAGATGCGTAGCCGCCTGCTCTCAGACTTATCAAAGTTGGTCTGGATTTCGGACGCATCGAGGTTTGCTGTAAGGTTTAAGCCCGGGATGATGTTGGATATTTGCGTGTTCGCAGCGCCGGCAGCGGCGCGCAGGCTAGTGATGTCTTGGTTCGAGACAGGGCCGAGCAATTGGCTGGTTGGGCGCGACTGGTACTCGACAATGACAACCCGCAGAGCCGCAACTTCGTTGATCCGGGCATTCTTGCTCAACCATAACGCGTCTTCCTTAATGACGTTTATGTCGTACTTCTCATTTGGGGTTGGGGTGACATGAATGGCGGCTGTCTTCTTCTCGAAAGTCGCACGATGCGGGCTCTTTTCGGTCGAGGGTTCGAAGGCAGAACTGGGACTGGTAAAAAAGGACTGTACGAGAGGATCGTTGAAGAAGTCAATGACGGTCTGGCTGCTTTGACGGTGCCCAGAAGGGTCCATCAAGGCTGATGCAACCAGTGTCCATGATCTAGAAAGCGCAAGACAAAGTCAGCAAGCGGACAGCAGGGCCATTGCCATCAACCTGACAAGACAAAACATGACATACAAGATGATGGTCTCGCCCTTGAGACATGGTTCCAAAGGGGGCAGATAAAGCTGGTCGGCAAGGGGCTCTGCCATTGCTGTGTGTATCAGCGGGCAATGCGCACCTCGTTGTGCAACAAATGCATGTGAAGCAGCAGATTGTTGCGAATGTTGTGTGGGTGAAGAAGTATGTTTTGTTGTCGCTGTGACGCGACTAGGATCAGACTTCAGTGTTCGCGGGTCGCAAAGCTTCGATAACGTTACTCGCTACGCTAGTGAGTTACAGGAGCTTAGGGAAAGAAAATGCTAAGGCTGTCCATTAACTAGCAAGAAGGTCCAAGAAGGTCCAAGCTCCCACCTCGAGTCAGGTACAAAACTACACGGCACCAATAGGTACAACCCATAAGTACCCCTAAGCCCAAGCGTGATAGCCTTGCAGTAGCATCCTCAGGAATGCTCAGGGCCGCCAGACTCGTAGCCAATTGGCGCTGTACAAATTTGCTAGCCTTGCAGAGCCCCCGGCTGCCTAGGAACTAGGGTTACTTAGCTACCGAGTACCCCACTCGGGAATTTGCCCGAACTGGCCATGTAAACCATGCCCCTCCGATCCAAGCTGTATTCACATTCACTAACTGGTAGACTCGAGGAACAAGCCAGTCACTGTCTATGACTAAGTTTATATCAACTTTGCATCGCAACTAAGCAGAGATTTACCGACCTCTGATCCAGTACATTCTACTTACGCAATTATCAAACTCTCCTATTGAAGGCTTATTTATTTCATATCGCTAGTAAACTCGGATTTGAGATTTGAGTCATGGCCGTCGCCGAAATTGTAGATTTCTCACCACATCATCCAGACCCCTCTCCGCCCGTTCCGACCGCCTCAAATGTCATCCTAATTGATAACTACGATTCATTCGTCTGGAATGTCTACCAGTATCTCGTGCTAGAAGGCGCCACGGTCACAGTCTATCGAAACGACCAGATCACCCTAGACGAGCTCATCGCCAAGAACCCTACCCAGTTAGTCGTAAGTCCTGGCCCAGGCCACCCCATTACCGATTCTGGGATCAGCCGAGATGTTATTAGACACTTCGCCGGGAAAATCCCCATACTCGGCGTTTGCATGGGCATGTAAGTGATACGTCCGCGTCAAAAGACGATATTGTCTCTTCAGAGACTATCCTCTAACCTCACATGCAGGCAATGTATATTCGATGTCTACGGAGGAGACGTGAGTTCGGCCGGTGAAATATTACACGGCAAGACATCACCATTATCCCATGACTCCAAGGGCGTATATGCTACCATGGCCCAGGGTCTTCCGGTTACCCGATATCACTCACTTGTCGGCACTCACGTAACTCTACCTAAATGTCTTGAAGTGACTTCTTGGATACCCAAGGACGATGACTCCAAGGGTCTCATCATGGGCGTACGTCACAAAGAGTTGGCCATTGAGGGTGTTCAATTTCACCCAGAAAGTATCCTGTCTGAAGACGGCCGTACTATGTTCAAAAATTTCTTGCGTTTGAAGGCTGGCACTTGGGCTGAAAATGAACGTGAACAAAAGTCAGCGGATTCCAACAAAGTAGCCATCGAGATGGATAAATCATCTTCTCAAGCCCCGAAAAAAAACAATATCCTTCAAGATATATACGCCAGGCGGAGGGAAGCTGTCACGGCCCAAAAACAGATACCATCACAGCGACCTCAGGACCTCGAAGCCGCTTACAACCTAAACGCTGCACCCCTACAAATTTCATTTGTCGACCGTCTACGCCAAAGTCCCTTCGATGTCTCACTGATGGCCGAGATAAAGCGAGGTTCGCCGTCCAAGGGCATATTTGCTCTGGATATTGACGCACCGACTCAAGCAAAGAAATACGCCTTAGCTGGAGCCAGTGTCATATCTGTCCTCACCGAACCAGATTGGTTCAAAGGAAGCATCGAAGATCTACGCGCAGTTAGACAAGTACTCAGCGGGATGCTCAATAGGCCAGCGATTCTGCGAAAGGAGTTCATTTTTGAGGAATATCAGATCCTCGAAGCTCGGTTAGCTGGCGCTGACACCGTACTTCTCATCGTCAAGATGCTAGATGAGGAACTGCTAACCCGTCTCTACAAATACTCCGTATCACTAGGCATGGAGCCTTTAGTCGAGGTCCAAAATGCAGAGGAGATGGCAACAGCAGTGAAACTAGGCTCAAAGGTAATTGGGGTCAATAACCGTAATCTCGAGTCCTTCGAAGTAGATCTCAGCACAACAAGTAGGCTTCGCAGTCTCGTGCCACAGGAAACCATAATTTGCGCACTCAGCGGTATCAACACACACGAGGATGTAATCGCCAACCATAAGGACGGCGTCAATGCCATCCTCGTCGGTGAGGCTATCATGCGTGCCCCAGATGCATCCCAGTTCATCGAACAACTCTGCGCCGGAAAGGTTACGACGCAAAATTCGCAACCAGAATCCCTCCTCGTCAAGATATGTGGCACTCGCACCCAAGAAGCCGCTATAGCAGCCGCCGAAGCCGGCGCAGACCTCATCGGTATGATTCTAGTACCGGGACGCAAGCGCACTGTCAGCGACGAGGCCGCTCGCGCCATCTCAGATGCTGTGCACGGGTTCTCACGTGCTGCAACTTCTTCCGCGTCCGAAGTTCCCACAGACAAAGCAACAGATTTCTTCGCAGCCGCCTCCCAAAAGATAAGCGCGCCAGGTCGCACACGGCCCCTCCTCGTCGGTGTCTTCCTCGACCAGCCGCTCGCGCAAATCTTGGAATTAACGGCACGATACCGTCTCGACATTGTGCAGCTGCACGGCAAAGAGCCTCTCGAGTGGGCCCGCCACATCCCCGTGCCGGTCATGCGGCGTTTTACGCCCTCCGAACCCGGCATTGGCGCGCGGGGTTATCACGCCGTCCCACTCTTCGACTCCGGTTCTGCGGGCGGGTCGGGCCAGCTCCTCGACGCAGTGGCCGTCAAGGCCGCGCTCGAGCAGGACCGTGAGTTGAGGATTGTGCTCGCCGGTGGCCTAACCCCAGGGAACGTCGCTGAGGTTGTCCAGGGCGCTGGCGAGGACGGCAAACGTATTGTCGGTGTCGATGTCAGCAGCGGCGTGGAAGGCCCTGATGGTCTGCAGAGTATAGAGCTGATACAAGAATTCGTCAAAGCGGCGAAGGCGATCAGGTAGATAAATAGAATCGGATAGGTTCGTGCATCGTCTGTCGAGAGATAAATAAAAGAAACAGAAAATGAATAGAGGACAAAATTTGCTTGAAGAAAATCCAACGAAGTTCATGATGACAATGATCATAGGCAGGAAGGGACTATCAAATACGAGATGCTGGATTGGACAGTGATACTCTGAATAGAACATGCTGTTGTGCAACGACAAAATCTTGATTCCAGCGCCTTGGTATCATTATCAGTGTATTTGTTAACGCATTGATATTGAGATTTATGTGCTATCGTGAAACGTATCCCATCGTAGTTTCCGTCTCCCGTCGTATTAACGTGATTCCTAGAAAATCGATTACAATAAACATAGAAGCAGATCGGGCTCTCCCAGGCCCTGACAACGCAGCGCAGATCTCTGAATGCTCGATTTCCCTCTGCAAAAGACCTTAGGAACGAATGAACTAGTCCTCGAGATAACCTATCAGGTTTAGGGTGCGCCAGATCCATTTGCCGGTATCAAATGATCGGCGGAGACGAACCCGAGCCCCTGAAGAAGAAAAGCATACCCAGCCCCCCTTCAATCAGCCCGAAAAGTCTGATCCATATGATCTGGCACATCAATATACAAATTATAGCAGCTCATCCTTCACATTCCGCTAGAAAGGCCGAAATGCATCGAGCTCACGAAGACGATAAAGACCTCTATCGGAGCCTACCCTTCATAGCACGGCCCGTAGTCGCCTGGTTCCGCGCGTTCTCGAGGGTATTCTTGAAGTCGCCGTAGAGCGCGCCAATAACGCGGTTCTCCTGCCACCTGTCGACGATGCTATTGGCCATGACCCGGCGGTTCTTGGCCTTCATCTTCTCGCGCTCGCGCAGCTTCTCGCCCGTCATCCAGCCCTCGTCCTCGAGGCGCTCCTCGACCCATTGCTTGAGGGCGTGTTTCCAGTGAAGCAGGCTGTGTGCCGTCTCGGCGTTGCTGCAGCACACGGAGCCTACGAGCCATTCCTTCGTCGTAGGTGGCAGGGGCATACCTCGCGTATCGACGGACGCCGTGTCGTTGTCTTCGTCATTTTCCGAGTCCGAGTCCGATTCGACCTCCACTAGCGTGTCCTTGTGGTACGCCGATCCCGAGAAGATGATCCTGTAGGTAGACGGGTGGCCGCTTCGGCCACAGGCCTCGCACGTTTCGTACAGATTTGCGCCAAGCTGACGAAGTTCGATTGACTCGAGTCCCGGTCGGGCTTTTAGAGCGCGGTTGAAATCCGGCTTCCACGCCGCTGAAGTGAACTTCGAGTTGGCGAGCCCACTGACTTCGTCGTCAAGCTTGCGCCAAGCGTTGACGTAGACGGGGTCCTTTCGCTCGAAAGCTGGGTTGATCCGATTATGAACTAGCCATTCGATAACATATGGAAATTGGTCTTTCAGGGGTTTGTGAGCATGCGACGTGAACTCGAGCGGGATATCCAGAGGAGCACCGAGAGGTGCATCGTCATCATTCGTGACGAAACCATCCAGGTCACTCTCGCCACCGTCCTGATCCGTTGGTTCTTCGCGTTTCTGCTTCTGCTTTTCCTTGCGCGGGACTGGTTGCTCTTCTACTACTGCTACTTCTTCCTGCTCTTCATCGTCGAACTTCTTGAGCACTTCAAATTCGTCCTCAGAGTCGGTGTCATAAATGCCGCGCTTTTCTTCTCCTTCCGAGGCTGACTCAGACGACGTAAGTTGCTCAATTTTTTCACCGGTCCGTCGACGACGCAAAAGCTCCATTTTCTTCTGTTTTTCTGATCTATGACCTTTGTGCGCCTTCTTGATCGGAGAAGATACCGCGGCACTTAGTCTCTTCAACCTACCAGGGGTCCGATTATTGCTAGATATGCTTGGCGAGGAATGATGAAACGTTTTCCTTTTCTTGGCCGGAAAGGCAATGTCTTCACCCGAATCATCGAGTTCTACAAGTGCGTGTCTCGAAAACTTCTTTGATGATGGCGGCAACGGTAGAATGGGAGCATCATCTGAGTCGTCTAGAGTAATGACAGACGGACGTCGTCTCTTGCGTGGGGAGGATAGGCCTGGGAGTCCTGGCTCCTCATCCTGATTTTCATCGTCATCTTCGTCATCGATCACGGTTCTCCGGAGTCTGGTAGAAACAGACTGAGATGACCGCGGATGCCTAATATTTGGTACATCGTCTGAATCTCTAGACTCCGAGGTGCCTGGTGTAGGCGATATACTAGCCTTTTGGGTAGGTGGTAAGAGATCCACGTCGTCCTCATCATGCCCTGCATCGCCAATCTCGGCAGCTGAATCATCTGAAGAATCTTTTGCCGCAGCACGGCTGCGTTGGCCGTGAAGCTTCGGCATAAAACTTGCAGGTGGTGCTATTCGTCGTGTTAATAGAGTTTTAGAGAGATAAATCACAGCTTGCGCGATCTCTTTAGGGTAGAGTAAGTAGGGCGGGTGGAAAAGGAAAGAAAGAAAAAGCACGCACCGATAGAGTCATCCAGCCTGCCTTGCTTCGATTTTCGCTTTCTTGCGCTGTTGACATTTTGAGCTGGCGAAGACGGTATGGCAATGGATGGTAAGCGACGAGCTGCAGCTGGGCTGCTATGCGCGGCTCTAGAGTACCTGACCCTGGCAGGTGAGTAAGTAGAGACCGGAGGGCTTGAAGAGCTGCCTACAGGCTCAAAAGTGAGCCTGGTTTGGCTTTTTTTCTTGGCGGGCGGCATTGTTTCTTAGATGCGATACCAGGTAGACGGGTATTTCATATGACCAGCGAGACTCAGTTGGTGGGAGCAAAACGAGGCGAATCGGTCAGATCTCATCTCGCCGAGTAAGCACCTTTTGTAATGCTTAATCGTTGAGGAGATCCCTATAATGATTAAATCTGTATTGGGAGAAATATGAAGGGCGAATAGTTGCTAATTCATGTTTTCAGGTACGGGGTACTAATATGAAGTCGATTCAGCTCATCATTAGGCAGGCAAGAGCTCAAGGCTCAATGGCTCAATGGCTCAATGTAGGTTGGGTTTGGGACCGCACGTGGCGACGCGCCGGGGGTCCGGAGCACGATGTCACGTGGTTTTAATGACATTGATTAAGTACCTTAGGTAAGTATAAGTATGTACACAAAGTGAGGTGGATGGTAGGTAATTAATAAACTTTCTGAAAAATCAATTTCAACGTCAACTGGCACTTGCCCCGAACATCATACAATGAACGGGAAAAAGGATATGGTTATTAAGACAAAGAAAGGGGATGGAAAAGAAAAGAAGCGGGTCGATTCACCAACCAATCGGGACTCTGGGTACAAATTAATAGGTGCAAAGAGCGCCGGCGGCCTACTACCTAACAACTCACAAATCACTGGGCATCGATATTCAGACACTGTCAGCGAGTATTCATTCCAGCACATCATGACGTAGCATATATGAGCCGTATAAAGGGTATAACAATCCAACGGCCATTTCTAATAACGCGCAGTATAGCGATACATTCCGTCATGGATGTCAGTACTATCACACGCTTGGTTCGCGTTGTTCCAGATGTTCTTTCTGTGAAGGGGGTAAGGTCGAGGTGTATTGATTGTGATGTGTGATGTGGGGACAAGATGCCGTGACACTGGGGGGGTTCCCTCGACCCTTGGGGGCCGGCTATCTAAAAGCTGCCCGATATCGTACCATAATCCACCTTGTGATACTTCCAGCGCGCTCGCAGCCTAGCTTCGCCCTCTATAAATGTCTCTTGACTCGACGAGTTCAGCAGCCAAGCCGGTTAGATACCTAAAGAGCTGAGAAAGGCGCTAGGAGGTGTTGCTTCCAACAGAATCGGCCGCGCCAGGACTTATTCTTCAAACGCAGCGCTATCTATCCTAAGAAGTGGTCGTGGACTCCTCCTTCTTTTCCTCTTCGACCTTGGGCGCTTCCTCGGTCTTTGCGGCTTCTTCTTCCGCATCCTTCTCTTCCTGGCCGAAAAGAACCTCGTTCTCCTTCTGAGCCTTCAGCCATGCCTCCTTGAATAGCTGAGCGTCTAGAGCATCAAGTTAGTGACGGGGAATACAGTATCCTACCTACGGTTCGTTACTCACTTTCAGCATTGGCCAAGCGAACAGATACGGTGATAGCTTCGGGTTCGCCTTCGCTGACGTCGGCAGCAACGTTCCAGAGCCAGGCGCGGTCGCTCGTCGACATGGGTGCAATCTTCATATCAGGGGTAACTGAATGGTCAACGTCAGCAGCCAGTTCCGGTAAGTAACGTGGGGCGGTAGGTGGACGAACTGTAGTGATTAGCGCAGACCTTGAGCGTCTTGTCGCGTCGCATAACCAGGCGGGTCTTGCCGTTCTCCTTGTGCTTGAGCAGGCGGAGAGGGCCAGTACCACGCTCCTTCCACTCGCGAGACTCCTGAACGAATCTGAACATTTTACATCGCATGTTGAAGACCTGTTCCTCGGATTCCTCGTGTGTAACCGTCTCGACCTGCTCGGTGAGTTTGTGGACTGGTTCGAAGTTAACATCTTCGGACTCGGGAGCTTGGTCCTAGTAATGATAACGTCAGTTCGAAACGTCCTGTAATCATCGGACAAAGTCCAGGTCAGAGCAGCTTACATCGTCATCGCCCTTAGCAGCAGCGGCAGCTTCACGGTGGGCCTTAGCGCTGCCAGAGACATCACCACGGTCCTCGTCCTCCTCTTTCTTCTCCTTCTTTGCGCCACCACCAAACATAGAGAAAACAGACGAAGAGGCGAGAGGCTTGGACTCGGCCTCGGGGGCCTTAGCCTCTGTGTTCTCTGTAGAGCTCATGTTGATGATATTGCTGCGAATGCGCAAGCGTGCGTTCCAGGTGAATGCGGAATGCAAGAGCGAGTCTAGAAAACCAATAATGAGTTTAGTATACTATCTTAGCAAGCTGGGTCTTGCTTTCGCTAGGTCTACCATCCGGGATAGTAAAGGGAATCAGAGTAAACAGGCGAATGGGAAAGTTGACAAAGTTGACAACCAAAAAAATAGCGGCGACAGGGGAATTCCCCGCTCCCAGTCAAGAAGAGTCCGTGTCAGGCAGCGCAACCAGACGTACACAGAGTAAGACCATAACAGCGAGGCAGAGTTAGGCAGACATACCGTTTCCTTGTTTCCTTGCGCACGAATGCGAACGACGGCAGAGCTGACGGTTGTACAGCTGCGGTGCTTGGCCAAGCGACAAATGCTAGCTAGAGTATGTACGCAATGCAGTTCTAGCGGTGATAGTAGTAGTGATGGTGGTGAGTGGTGGATGGTGGGTGGATGGGTTGTGGTAAGGTATGCAAACGCGGGGGTGAAGAGGGCGGAAATTGTTCAAATTGCCCCTCGTGCAATATCAACAAATGGGCACGCACATCCACGCAGGTATGAGGGGCTCGGGGGCCACTGATGCCGCTAATGGCTATCCACTGGCAGGTGGCTACTGCTGCTGTACGCCATACCTACATGCAATGCATGTACCTATCTACAGCACGTTAGCTCTGAAGAGTGGGCTCTCGCAAGTACCTGCTATCCACCACGATACTAGTAGTGGGCCACTTTTGGAGTTGCTTGGGCAGCAAATTTGAGTGTTTTGAGGATAAATAATGGGCCATATTTCATTATCGTTCCAATCAGCTTACGTGTCTCATTCGATGCTTGTTACAAGATGTTCCCGTCCTGCTGGGGCTCCACCCCTGTCCAAAATTTCCACTTGAATGGTATGGCCATTTCTACTAGTTAGACCAAGTATCAAGGCGAATGAATAGGTAAGACCAGATCCGTTAACAATAGCATATTGTTAAAAGGTTAGGATCATACTGTTTTTAGCCGGATAACGCACCTCACCACTGAGTCAACTCCGTTGGATTGACAATAATACACTTAGCCAAGCTTAGACTTACCAATGAGGTATTCAGCTAAACACTTTTTGCTCGCACTCTCCTCTCCATTCATTATCTTTGTCCTTGTTTTCTCCGTCCTTTATTCATTGTCCATAAAGAATCGTGTAACCTACTTCGTGCTTGTCTTTGGTTCTATATATATTCATTCGTAGAATATTCTGACCATGTTAATATCTGTGGGTAGATCTAAAGTGACCGGACACCAATCAACACTTATAGGTATCCTCTAAAGACGTGTAGATATACGCCACCAATCATCAAAATGGCTACTACACCACTCGACGACTTCACCACACGGGGAAAGCAGTCACCCATTTACCGTCTACCACTTGATGTTGGGCTAGAGTTATTGGAGACACTAAAATCGCCCCAAGACATGATCAATTTCGCACTTACTTGTCCAGGACTATTAAACTATTGGATTCATTTTCGAGAAATTGTAGAACAGCGGCGAGCACATGATGAAGATCCAGAGTCAAATCCCGGTAGGTACTTAACTCAGACTCCTCATATTGAAGATGGTCCTATACTCTATGACCCGAATAGAGAAATCACCTTCCAGTCTTACTCGCGACGCATAATGAACAAATTGTTTTCACCCGAGATTCAACGACTAGTATTACTCATTCTATTTATGCCAAACCCGTCGGACCGTATTTACGACATCGAGTTTCGCAGGCAAAATCCGCAGGTAGGTAACCCCTCACCCTATCATCTCCTATCCCATCGCAGGCAGGAGAGGTTCCAACGGTATTACGTTGACGCGGAATACCAAGATTTGCTTTTGACATTCAAAAACTTAAATCGTATCAGCCCCTACTGGAACGCC
Source organism: Xylaria sp. 218_066 (assembly GCA_019843955.1). Classification (NCBI taxonomy): domain Eukaryota; kingdom Fungi; phylum Ascomycota; class Sordariomycetes; order Xylariales; family Xylariaceae; genus Xylaria; species Xylaria sp. 218_066. The sequence goes on along the minus strand of JADKYC010000003.1, from coordinate 703,273 downwards.
ATCCATGAATTTGCGACCGATTTCGCAAAGAAAGCTCTGAGCAGGGCTCCAAATTGGGCGCACCATGCAGCGCCCAATTTCGCCGCTGAAGACCTGAACTGGTTTTCCTTGGATCCCAACGGTGCGAAGGCGAGGGAGTTCAGAGACAGCTCTCCTATTCAGAATCTCGACCAGCTACAAGCGACTGAACGAGAGAGGCTCCTTTTGGCATTCTATGAATATGAAGCCGTCTGTGCTTCCACGAAAATTCAAGGGTATTGGGAGGTTCGTCGGGCCATCAACGCCGGCGTTGATAATCAGCATAATTCCCATGCTTGGAATTCTGAACGTATCAGTCAGTCACCTTTAGCCCAGCAATCTGCCTGTCAGATCGAGCGAGTTGCAACTGTGTACTACTACGTGCGTCTCCAGTATCTATTTCTCTTTCACTCTCTATGGCTGGAGTATACTGATTTCCTAGCTCTAAGCCAGGCAGACAATTTGTTTAACGAAGATTGGAACCCACCGATGAGAGTTGCTATTGAGACCCCAGCTGTTTTCGAAGACAAACCATCCCTATTAGAATGGATTGACATTTTGTGCTCTAAAGGCTTACTTTTCCTCTATGAAATTTTACGAATGGATGCGGGCCGGAGAAGGGATTTCTTAGTAAAAACGTATTACCCAACGCGGTCCAGGTTTATGCAGTTGACCGATAGAGACCACGTCATAAAGAGCATGTTCGACATTCTATCTTTTCGACCAGCCTTGGATGATGCATTCACCTATAGCGATGAGCTTAGCTATGCTTCTGGGCCTAATTTAGCCTGGGTACGGTACAACACCGTCGAAGCGCAAGGGACAACCATGATCAAAGCTGCAAACTTCGCTAATGAGGGCGACATCAATCTCAGACGGACGGGATACGTATTCTGGAATGCTGACCGGCTTGCGTCTCTAGGCCTCGACGACAGGAGTAAGCTCGAAGAACTTCAGTTCAACGCAGACAACAATTGGGGCGAGGGTGTTTACGGTGTTTTAGGCTGGCTCGACAGCCCTTTTCAACTGAGTCGTGCATCAGGGGACATGGGGTCGACAAACCCTGAAAGGTTCTTTCATGATATGGCTCTAATGCAAGCTCGAAATCCTTATATGACTCCAAAACCCGCGCCGTTGCTCGTCGAATTTGGGATTCTTGGCGAGACGTGGCGTCTGGGCGAGGACGCAGCGTCCCCAGGTGGTGAGCCGCTATTAATTTTGACTTGCCGGCCCCGTAAGGACTTACTTGGAAAGGTAAGATTGTAGAATTGGGCGACTTCCTCGCTTTTCTTTAGTTAGCAACTCTTGAGGATCGACAGTGTTTCCAAGAGGTAGTTTAGACTAGAGAACTAATCTCGTCGAAATGTAGATAAATACTATGACTCCTAGATATTTATATAATGATAATTAAATAGTAAATCTTAGGAAGAAAAGTCCATTAGAATAAGTCTATAATTTCTTATTTTACACTCATGAAACACAATCTGGATCTGGAGTGCATGCATACTGGGCTATTTTTTCAAACAGCTTATAAATGGGCTGTTTCGCTCGACCTTAGAAAATCTCAACTGGCCTGTCGTTAAAGCGAGCTTCCGTCTGAGCCTTCGTCCAAAGAAGACTTCATTCACCGGTAACTAAATCGTCTAGCAATCAAGGAGCTAAAAAACTTGATATAATTACCTTGCAAGGTGATCATTTCCACTTTCGATTCAGGAGCACAAGGGAAAGTAAAATCGAAGCACTTCTATACAGTATTATTAATACCGTAATTTACTATGTTTGAGACATTGCTCCGGTTTGTAATTCCTCAATCAAGTGATCTTTTTACTGGGTAGGGGCCGTGGGGTGCTCAACCAGACTTTTGGGTTTCGGGAATAACCGCATTGTGCATGATTGACACCTGCTTTGGTACTACAGAGCTCGAAAATTAAAGAAGGATAAGAAGCTGATGGGGCTACAGTAGAACTGACTGAGCGCCTGGGGGGTCCTGATAGCAACACGGGGTAACAACACAAGAAACTCGTTAGCCGTCACAACGCAGCAAGCGTAAGGGTTCTGGCAGGGGCAGAATTGTGTCTTTCATCACCCCTGTCTGACAAACTCCCAGAAGTCTTCTGCCCTATGCATGTCTCTAATATCGGAAGCGGAGCCGAGCGCCAAGGTTGCAGGGTCAACCACGTCGAGTTCCAGCAAATTGGATTGCAGGTGTTGCGCCAATGGCACCATTCACGAGAATATCGCAGTGCTATGCCAGTAAGATATAGAATAATGTCGCAAGTTGAGATGTGCTGTGATATAATGGTCACTACTAAGTATTAAAAGCCGGCGATGAAGCTGCCCGACCACAAACTCTGGAATATTACAAGTTTGTCGCGCGCGAGGCAAGGTAACCCTCGTTAGAACTAAGTAGACCCATGAATCTCGTCCGACACTACGTAGTATGTAGGTTAGGACGTCCTTCGTCACCGGGGTTGGCAACCGAATGTTACTCTATTGGTGTATAGTCCAAGATTGGTTTGGAGTCCGGCTCAGCTTAGTTATAATAACATACCAAGTAGTACATATTACCAAGCTGGTTAAGCAGAGCCATTGCATACAAGTAAGACCAGAACAATGGGTACCGGGGTAATAATGTGTGTGATAAGCTGTGTCAAGATCGAACCATGGTTTCAACAATTATGGCACGGCTGTTCGGAAGTTTCCATGCCTAGGCAGAAGTAGACTTAGTAGATACGATTATGGGGTTTTATGTGCCTAGGTATCTATATCGATCGCCACCAGATGCTTGTATTAGGTCAGTACCAAGCATGTGGGCAGACTAACTACTTAACTATAAGTACATAAACTAGCAACTTCAACTCTCCTCCAGATACACTACTTACACTACGTACACTACTTAGAATTTGTAGTTGAAATTCCACAATTACAATTACCTCGGCCGACCTAGCTGCTTGCTCCACATCTGTTCAGTCAATACATCATCACATTGCGTCGGTCTCGGTGCTTATCAGCAACCCGATTGCAATCCTCCTAGGCTGCGTACTTTATCAGTAACAACACCAAGACATCGAGCGTTGGCAAGCTCGGGCTGCATACTATATGCACCTCATAGCACACACGCGACGTTGCATCATCTGAAGTCACTTCTTACAGCTCCAGCCGTGGTCGCAGGGATTCCCGATTAGGCAGCGAACCCTAAGTTGTTCGTTCATACAGCACGGTCGCTCCGTCGCGGTACGGAATGCACAAAATCGAATAATCCAGCTGGGTAGAGGAGCAGAGGGCCAGGGCTGGTTTATTAATGTCAAGCCGACCAGGATCTGTCAGGCCGTCTTTTCCCCTGCGCACCATGACCGGCGCTGGCTTCGCGTCCTTCCCACGATCCCCGAACATCCACGAACTGTTATCCACATTCGACCCTCGACGGTGCCGCTCCTCGGCGTTCAATGGCTTGTGGTCGTGTTAGATCGGCCGTGTAATCCGAATAAGTCTTGTCATAGCTACCGAGCCGAGCGCCATCTTGCCTCTGATTTGTTCCCCTTTATTGATACCGCGCTGGATACTGAAAGCTGCTTAGCGCCCTTGCACTATGGTATATTGTGGCAAGGCTTCGCAGGGTTGCCAAAGCTGTCGTACCCGCCGTATAAAGGTATGTCTTCACGCATCGTCCTTTTCGCACTGATATCCCCTCTCGACTTTTCTTCCCTACCGCCCCAGACGGGTAGGGGGTGTGGCCGTTCTATACCCCTTTATCCCTGACTGTGACGATGAGGTACTAACAACCTGGGAAGTGTGACAAGAAACATCCGGAATGTTCCCAGTGTATTCGAGTAGGCAAGAGGTGTCCCGGATATCGTGACCAGCTTTCCCTTCTTTTCCGGGATGAGAGCAGCAAGGTTATCCAGAGAGCACACGCCCAATGGGGAACCGGAACCCCAGGATCACCACCCGATGGTGGCCCAGAGCCCTCTTCTCAACCTTCAGGACCTGTTACACCCATTTCATCAGGCCGCCGCCTTTCTCATGCATCCTCCGGGCTCGTATCGCCGCCACCCACCGTTACGGCGCAGGAAATCATATCGTCGAGGATACCCCGAAGAGTAGAGCCCAACCTAGACCAGCGTGGCCTTAAATTTTACGTGGAGCGATATTTATTGAATCATCCGGATTCCCCACGGACACCTGAGCTCATGGAACTATACTTTGGCAACGACGAAGCGATACGCAATGTGATGATTGCTGTAGGTCTGGCCGGCATGTCAAACTTGCTTGGAAATAAGAGCATGAATTTAGCTGCGCGGTCCAAATATGTTACCGCTTTAAAGCAGACGGGGCAGCTGATCGCCAGCGCATCTCGTGACCCTCGGACTATTGTAAAACCTCTTAGGTCTATTGTGACACTTGCACTATTCGAAGTACGACAAACCCATATTTTCTATATCTTTAAAGATGTCACGCTAATTGATACAGGTCGTCCAAGGCAAAGGATCGAAAGTCTCAGCAGGCTCAGCCAATACCCATGTACATGGTGCCGTCGCCCTCACACGGTCTGTCTTGCCCGTTGCAGGCTCACCCAATGGTGGCGCTCGAGGTGTACTGCAGCTCATGTTTTCAATGGTAAACCCGGCCACAAAAATCCATCATAATGCTCTGCCCGATCTAATTTAAAAATAGTTCATACCCTCTCAAATGACTGATACACCTCTGCCTCCGGGTTTCTTTGAGTGTCTCAAATTATGCAAGATGTTACTTCAAGATTGCATTGAGTCTTGTGCTGTCGACTTAGCATTCGCAACCGCCCGCCTCCTACAGTTGCTTCTTACTGCTGATCGAGCGACTTCCCTGGACGACCAGCAGGAAACTGATAATATGATTCAACAGTTTCTAACAGTGGAGACGATATTCGAGCGCATAGAACGGCAATTACGGGCCGCCTATCCCTTCGTGGAAAACCGGAGCGATCAGCCCTCCCCCGCACTTTTCCGGAGTAAGTGGCATAGTTACAGTGAGATATGGGGGGCTCGGATATGGAACCACTATCGTTGGGCTCGCCTTCTACTCGGGGAATACCTTATTAGATTTACGATTGAATATCCTCGCTCAAGTGGCCGGTACATTTCGCCTCCACATAAAGTCCAGTGTTACGCTACCATCGAGAGGATAGCTGAGGAGATGCTAGTTAGCACACCTTCTCACTGGCATCATCCCATACTTGACGATGCTACCGCGAGGAAATACGAAGCATCGGGACAGGGCGGTGCCGGAGCAGCAGGACTCCCCAGTCTCCTGTGGCATCTCAAGGTCTCGGGCTGCGCTCCAAACGTCCCCCCGGAGTTCTGGGACTGGGCCTACAATATTCTACAGGTGGTTTGGAAAAACATGGGGATGCAACACGCCCAGGCACTAGCCGAGGTCATGGAAGAACATCGGAGATCGCTCCAGATGGGAATAAGCAACATATCGCCTGTATCCATGATTTGATGGAGGCGCATAGAAAAGGGTATTCTGGAAGGGCCCAAACAGACACGAAAAAAAAGAAAGAAATAGAAAAAAAAAATAAGGACCAACGAGTATGTAGTTTTATGATTGATATTGCTCAATCAATTAAATTATTATTTTCAAAAGTACCTGTGCCGGCTCCCTTAGCTACATAGTGATATGATGGGTTGCATGATAGCTTATGTATTAATGCTCCTCCTATTATCTATCCACCAACGGAGATGCAGGGCGTTGTCACGTTTGACTTATACCCGTAGTAGTATCAACCCTTCTACTACCATCATTCCCTCCTTCGCGAGTATTGTGAGGACACACTCAGCTTCAGTCCAATGAGGTAACCTTGGACCCCCAGCTGGACTTCTTTACAAACTTAAAATTTCCATTGGTAAGTCCTGGCTCAGTCTCAAAATATCGTTACTTTGCAACAATAGAGCGGATACACCAGTTCCAAGGTCCGTCTGAATATGACACAGTGAACGATGATGGACGTGGCACCTAGTTCAGTCTTTTCACCCGGGGTAGTCCAGCCAGGTGCTTGTTTGTCACTGTAGACACAAACATAAAGGAGGTTTCCTCCGTCTCGAAGCGGTGCTTTTAATAGTCCAAGGTCCATCGGCAGATGGCCAACAAGAAAAGACCAATGATCATAAAGATCTTGAGGTTCATGTCTACGGCGAGATAAAGTTCCGGGTCTGAGAAGGGGCTCACGTGTTTGGACTTGGGCTCTGGTCTCTCAGAGCTTTCGGCTGCTTCCGTGCTCATTGGCTGGATAGTTGGGGGAACTTCGGTGCTTGTAGTCATGGTCAATGACACTGGTGTTGTTAATGCTAATAACTCCCACGATTGAGAGTCGGTTGTCGGAACGGATATCGTGGTTTCGAGCGTCAAGGTGCTAGTTGTGGTGTCGGTGGTAGTAGTTGTGCTCATAGAGGCTTTGCTATCTAGCTGGTGAGAAGGGTCGTCGAGTATGGAACACATCTGAGTGTTATCCTCAACCTCCGCCTCCGCGCATGCGAAGCTCCAGGGATAGAAAAAGGTGCCGCAACTACCCAAATCTCGGTCCATGGAGATGTTGGGGAATTCAAGAGGACTTGAAGAATAGTAGCAGGTGGTGGGTTGAATTATGTTGCAGTGGGAATTCTCGGTAAGACAGAGGCTCGTTGTTCCGCCGGCTAGTATTCTTTTTACAGTGAATGGCCAACTGTTTTCGTCGAACTTGGCCATCATTTTGGTTACCGGTAATCCGTGAGATCTTCTTGAATAGGGGCAATGGCAAGAGATAGTTGCCGTGTACGATTTCACCTATATTGTTAACAAGATGATTTTTACTGTGGAAGCGAGGACACGCTAGAGGGAGAGGGAACAAGTCTTACAACAGATGAACCCTTGATATTTCGGCCTATTCTCTCATAACTAACAGTAAATATCTTGTAGAAGAACCGGGCCCTGGGATTTAACTCACTACTAATAATATAGCCTAGGTACGGTTCGGTCGCTCAAATTGTAGAACATACGTTTCAATGTAGGCAGAAGTATTCTATTCTAGGATCTCTGAGACGATTGTAGCTCGGCTGATGTGTTAGAGATAGTTGCCTATGACTGGTCGTCTGAGCTAGATTTATAGTAGAATGCTCTACCATATATGAGTTGCGGTTTTATATGGGTTTACAGGTCAATATTCTAAGTGACTAGCATATAATGGATCGGGAACGAACCTTCATAAACTGTCTCTATTTGTTTCTACCATCTTGCTGTCTCACACTTAATTCTTTTTGTTCCGATTACTCATATTAGACAGTGATTATAATCAAGCTCCTGATGTATTTACTGCTCTCTCCTAATGAAACCTAAAAGACTTGTCATTGAATGATGCATAATGACTGAGCGCCTAGTAAAGGTATTGCTATGTAGGTACATTTACTTTGGAAGTGACTGGGTTCATCTATCGTTTCTAAAAGCTTACTACGGTGGCTGCCACAGTGAGTATCTTGATCATCAATGATTTAGTTTGTGATGTGGAGGATACGGGACCAGTGGAAGTTTCCGATTGAATCTTTATAAATAGATTTCTTACTGTGGTTTAATAGCTGTCTCTAGTAGCTGATGTCTGAAACATTTCTGGTCAATGGTTGGGATAAGGACGTGTATGAGACACATCAAAACCAGTAACTTGACAAAACAAATAAAAAACAACCTTGGAAGGTTTTGCCCTCTGCTATCAGGTTATAAAGCTGGTATGGGTGCTGTAGAGGAGAAGAGCGAAAGCGGTTCATCAAGCCTGAGCCCTGTCTTACTAATCCAGGTACCTGGTTGTGCGAGCGCCTTGGCGGTGGCTGAAGCACATGGGGGACGAGTGGGTTGCTTATGAGATGATATCGTAGACAAGCAGATAGTTAAACAACATTTCTGGGCCAATTGACTATGAAGTTTCTCTTTCGAGAAGGGATCAGTCAATTCGGGACGGCCCTCCCTATGTACCTCTATAAGGTACACTCACATGCCGAAAATAACCCGACTGGGGACCATCCAGAGCTTCAAAGTTCTGAGGTGCGCGTGGTAGATACAAGATAATGATAGGTGGGTACCTACATGTACCGGTGGGTATTGGTGAACTGTGGGGAATGGTTCTCACGCAAACGGACAGGTCGAACAAAATGCCGGGGTGGGGCATCATCCTCGAGGGCCTGATTCAGAGAGCTCCCGTCTTTTCTCCAAACACCCTGCGCACCCACTCTAACGGTGCCCTCGAAAAAAAAGAGAACGGCACATTCGCTACCTAACATTCACTAACTTTCGCCCTAATGTACCCTACCTCCCAGCTCTCTTCCCCCATTTCCATTTCTATACGTAAGTAGATACTTAGATCTACCTACCTCATTGCCTACCTACCACCCACCCGCTTGCCTTGCCTCAACCTCTCCATCTTGCGTCGCCACCAACCCTCGTGCTCTTGTATCTAGATAGATACATCCCACACGACAACCCCTTCCTCCTTCCTCCTCCTTGACTGATAGCAACTTGTCTGTCTGCGCCACGCTCTCCTATAAATCCCTTCCCCCGTCGACCTTCCAACAGCGCGCTGTCGCGTTTTGCCTGCTCCAACTCCACCGGCCCAATCTGCTTGCTACCTACCTACCTACCTACACCTACCTCCCTCTACCTTCTTCATCCCGCTCTCTGCCGACCGCCACCCACCCACTCTTCAACCTCTCCCACATCCCACATCTTCGCCTCAACTCTAATTCCGACTTTAGCTGGCCCAGCCGACCAACTGCGATTGTGGTTTCCATCTTTTGTCTGCACATATTGCGAGCTTTGAATAGCATCTCCTCAGTTCCCTGAGACATCTTTTCTCCTTTTCCGGCGCAATCTTTGCTCGTCTATTCTTGTTTCTCGTGAGGCGCCTGTTTTGCTTGCCTGCGCTTCTATCTGCATCCCGATTTTGGACCTAGGTACGTATAATACGCACCTTTCCCCTTCCACTTCCCACATTGTCCTGAACTGGAACTCATCAACTTTCTTCTAGTTACTTGACAAGGCCATTAATAACCCGATATTCGTCTCCTGGATTTCGCAAGAGATCCCCCACATTCACTGAGCGCACAACCTCTAGAAACCCTCGCGGGCATCACAATCATGGCCTCAGCCGCTCCTACCACCCACACCGAACAATACCAACCTAGCAGCGCCGCCGCCGCCGCCGCACCCACCGCTACCGCTGATCAATCTAACTCCAACTTGGGAAAGGATGAAGTCGCCTGGTTCTTCGTCGAGCAATACTACACCACCTTGAGCAAAACCCCCGAGAAGCTTCACGTATGTTATGGGAGCCACCCAATGGTAGCCTACGTGCTAGGATGCTGACTATTTATTAGTTATTCTACGGAAAGCGTTCGCAGTTTGTGTACGGTCAGGAAGGTCAATCCGCCAACGTCAGTGTCGGTCGTCAGGTATGTAGTTCCAATTCCCTATAGCACTTGGCGGCGTTGTGATTGACACGTGATTGCTAATTGATCGGACAGAACATTCATGATCGTATCAAGGACCTCGACTTCCAAAATTGCAAAGTTCGCGTCTCCAATGTTGATTCTCAGGCTTCCTTTGAGAACATCGTGATCCAGGTTATTGGCGAAACTTCTAATAAGGCGGGTGATCCTAAGAAATTTGTTCAGACCTTCGTTCTCGCTCAGCAGCCATCTGGATACTTTGTACTCAACGATATCCTGCGTTTCATTGACGAGGAGGGCGAGGAAGAATCGACCGAGCAACCTGAGGCAGAGGCCCCAAACACTGAGGTGGAAGCGCCTATCGCTGTTGAGGAGGCGAAGGAAGCTGAGCCTGCTGAAGAGCCTTCCGCCCAGGAGCAGCCTATTTCCCTCGATGCCGATGTTGTAGACAAGAAACTAGAGGAAGTCAACGCCACACCGGAAGAGGTCGCTTCTGTTAATGGTGACACCACGCCCGAGCCCGTTGCCGAGGAATCTGCGGCGACTGCCGAGGTTACTACCAAGGCCGATGAGGAGACAGTTCCGGACCCAGACGCTGCTGCACAAGAGCTGGCCGAGGAGACTGTACAACAGCCTGAGAAGCCTAAGGCGCCAAGCCCTACACCAGTCACTTCTCGCCAGCCTTCGTCTTTGGCTGCAGCGCCTACTCCTGCTCAGCCGCCCAAGCCTATGACGTGGGCCAGCCGTTTGGCTGCTACTGGGCCTCCTAAAGTGAGCCCTGCCACACCACTGACCAAGACTGCCCCCGTGCCTACTCCTGCCGCGCGCCCTGCTGCCACAGCGGCACCGACTGCGTCCCAGACTACTACTACGAGTGCTCAGGCCACCGAGACTGCAACTTCCGCAGCTCCGACAAACGAAGCAGGCCCTGAATGGCAAACGGCAGGCAGTGATTCTAAGCGCCAGAACAGACCTCAGTCCATTTCGGCTCATCCTGCTGAGAAAGAGGGCACATTGGGCTATGTCAAATACGTTACAGACAAGGTGGTGCGTGAAGACCTCGAGGCGGTATTGGCACAGTACGGCGAGCTGGCCTATTTCGACATCAACCGCCAGAAGGTGAGTTTATCTTCTTGCATAAACTAACATCTTAAGTACTAACATGATATGTAGAACTGCGCCTTTGTTGAGTTCAAGACGCCTGCCGGCTATCAGGCTGCAGCCAAGGCCAATCCACATGTCGTAAACGGAGAGAATATTGTTGTGGAACCCCGTCGTCCTAAAGCTGGTGCTTATGGAGGAAGCAATTATAATGCTGGACGAGGTAACATGCACAACCGTGGCGGGCGTGGAGGATTCGATTCTGGCCGCTCTGGAAGTCATGGCAGCCGCGGCAGCTTCGGGGGACAGAACCGTGGTAGAGGTGGCGGTCTAACTCGTGGTCGAGGCGCGTCTCAGGCGGTCAACGTTTGAGTAACATCCATCAAAAGTATTGTGCGAATCGGAGCTTATGCAGTGTAATTACGAGAATCCACGGACGCATAGGCAATGGATTTATTTTCCGTGGGTGCTGTGGAACAGCAATAGGATCGGGTGTGGAACAGGGGCTGGGTATAACTGAGAGGAGCTTAGGTAAACATACCACCCTAGGCTCCTCATGTGTATTTGACACGGGAAAAGCACATAGTGGCATGTGCTTAGACTAGCTAATGGGGTGGCTGTTGGGATGGTGTATGCATTCATACGGCTGGAAAAGTTCAAGGCTCACATGCATGGGAGGAGTCAAGCGGGCGATGTGGACTCTAAAATCGGAGGTTGTACGGTTGTACAATATCCCACGATATCATAACGCATGTATTAGTGTAATGCTATAAGACCTCACGATTATGAACATATTAGTCCTTTGATTTATGACTGTTGAGGAAAACCATTGGATGTGATTTTGGGAAACCCTTTGATGAGAAGGACATGACAATTAGCAAACTGGAAAATTATTAGCCTCACAGACGTAGCGATTCTTCCGATTGTTTTTCCCATTACTGCAATCATGAGCCGTCTCTTTGTTTGATAGCTTATAGGGTTAATTGATATATATCAGCCAGGCGTGGATTGAGACAGGCTTATAAGAATTTACGGTCGAGCTATAATGCAAGCTACTATATTGATGATAATTGAAGACTTGTCAGTTTTCTTATCTTCGACTTCATTCACGTAGAACTGGTTAATGTAGGGTGGCAAGCAAGGGTTGCATTTCAACGCCCCCTTAACCGAGTTCTTATCTGCATCGAGGAGGCGGCTATGCAGATAAGTCTCGTCATATCTACAATTATATCATTTATTGATTCGGGGGCCGTCTTCCTGTGTGTCTCTGCCCTGTATATGCAGGTATGTATGTAACCTTCATGGCCCCTTTATGTACCCGAGGGCTTGGCTACACGTGTTTTTTCCTGGCGCCTCGAGGAGATGCAGATGTAGATGCAGGCTTGAGGTAGCTATCTTGCTAGCAGAGTTTTCTCCGAATAGAAACTCGATGTCTATTCCTTACCCCTGGAGCCGAGTTGAACTGGTTTCAAATACTGTCTGTATGATGATGAGTAACCTGTTTCTGCACATCGGTTTTCCTCTTATCGTCTAAGCTAGAGACACAGATAATATTCGCATACAATAGGCTTATGACTCAGCCATCTCGATCTCTATCGTCCGCGTCTCGCGGGCCACGTCGTCAACAATACCATCCATCATCTGGTTTGTGTTGGTGACATCTTCGAGCACCTTTTCTAGTAGAGAGACCAGAGATTCTATCTCGGCACGTTGAAGTTTGATGTCTTCGTATAACTTGGCATTATGGGCCTGTGTTGTTTGTAACTTTGCATTTAGCTGTGATTGCTGTTGTGCTAGGTGAGGTGCCAGATGTGCATCTAGGACTTCATCTGATGGTAGCATATGGGGACTTAAGATGTGCATTAGTTTGAGTAATTCGGGGAAAGAATCTTGCGTAGTATAAGGAGGTTTGTGTTTTCATTCGCGAATTCAAAGATTGAACCGCCAATGAGATAAACGAAAAATAAGTAAAAAGTACAAAAGAAAACGTACAACACCAGGGATTCGCTGGTCGTCACCGACCCAACTACTAATCTGGCGGTATGTAGCTTAGCTATGGGGGAGCGGACGGGACCCCGCGTTTTCTACATCCTATGGTCGTACGTGCTAGAACGAAGCTCAATTGCAGTTTATGATTGACATGGGATAACGGTCTGGCATGAAAAACGAAGGTGACGTGACTTACGGTACCGGAGGATCGCCCCCACCATCACCCGCCGCTTTCCGCCTGCGCTCGGCTTCGCTGACCAGCGTCTCGAGCTCGTTGAGCTTTGCGACAACACTGCGCGTTTGTTGTATGGAGTCGAATTCTTTCTGCAAGTTAGGCCAAATGTCAGCAATTATCCGCTATGCAGCATAAGGTTTGCTTTTTCATTTGTAACACATCTCATCTATACAAAACCCGCAAACTGCCGCAAAGCCAAATCCCAGTCCAAGTAGGCATTTCGGATCGGAATTATATGAGTATATAAGCAGAGGGTGTGCAACGCACCTTACAAAGCGAACGGAGCCTGTCCACCATCTGCGACTGCACGGCGCGCAGCGTCGCTGGCGCATGCGCCGCAATGTGAGGGTAACATGCCGCGAAGTTGTCCCAGCTGATCTTGGCGAGTGTGTGCGAGAGTGCCGAGTCAAGCGTCGCCTGGAATCGTGAGGCGCGCGGGCCGGGCGTCAGCGCCGTGTGTCTTGTTGGTAAGGGCGGTGATGCGGGGGTCTCTTGTGATTGTTGTTGTTGCTGTTGCTGTTGTGGTTCGGTCGCTGCTACTCGGTCGCTTTGCAATTGGGTTTCTGGAGCGGGGTTAGGCGCAGGCTGTGGTTCTGGCGCCATTGTGGTGTGATTCCTTTTCCCTTGTCTAGATATACGAAACTCGTGTTTAGAAAGAACAAGATTCGATCGATGTATGTGTGTCTTTCGGAGGGTTGGTGTGAGTTGGGAGTGGAGTGAAATGTCGGTAGGTCGCTAGAATACTCCGTGCAGACTTGCGCAATATGGCAACTGGGTAAAATTGGCTAGAATAGACGGATGAATGATTCTGGATTGAATAATTTTTACCAAATACGTCGACAGTTTACGGTATTATCAATTTACGACGCGTCTTGAGATGCGACCCGCGATTTCTCATAGGTCATCTAGGCTTATCGATAAGGTTCTCTGTACTGAGAGATGGAAGGAAGGTTCAAATACACAGACTTTCACGTCTGCAGGCAGCTCATGATTAAGCTCATTTCAAACACGAACCATAAAAAGCACATTATCTTCCTCTATTTACGACAAGAGTGGTGGTAAAGTGACATGACCTGCTTCACATGTTTACTGAAATCACATTCTCAAGAAGCATTCTCGCGGTTTCGTCAACCAATATATTCATTCATGATTATTTCCTCGTTATAACTTGTACATAGAATGTCCAAATCTCGTCATTTACAGTAGGCTTTTCTCGGCTCTGCCATAGGTCATCCTACAAACGTTCATAAGTTGCAACTCAAGACGTCCCCCTCATAAGATCACCACAACCTCGGGGTTGAAACTGGGTATGCTGGCTATGCTCGACTCTAAAAACGATAGGAAAAAAATACCACGTAAAACGCCATAACACCGCACCGTGGATTTTACCTTGATCTCGTAGGGATATGAACTAGCTATACTCCACTGTTCCGGAGGTCTGGGGCCTGCCGTCCCGATTTCGCTCTTGTCGTCTTCTTCGTCTTCGTTCGGCTGCCGATGCCGCTACCGAGGCTGGTGGACGGTTCGTGACTGGCCCACTCGGCGTTGGGCTTAAAGCGCTCCACGTTCCGTGGCTGTCAACACTGGAGACTGTCGGTGCACCAATTGGAGAGCCGACCGATGGGCCGGGCTGGCCAGAGTAGTATGCTGAATCTTTGCCTCCTCGCTGTCCTCCAGCAAATGCAGGCATAGGTGGTGCTAGAGGCTCGGACACCAGACGTTCGGCCTCGCCTTCGTCTGGGGTCTTTCGTGCACTCCCTTCTCTCCGGTATCGTCGGTGGCCCGGTGTTTCGCTTTCTGACAGACTGCTCACCGAGCCTGATCGGCCTCTATGCTGCTCGCGGCGAGCCTCCTCCTCTGTGAGTCGCCGTAACGTCACATTTCTATCTCGATCATCGTGATATTTCACTTTGACGACGCTGAGCGGCTGACTAGCTCGGCTGCGGTCTCGCTGTCTCTCCTCCTCGGCAGCCAACCCGGCAGCACTACTGGCTGCTGCAGCGGCCGCCTCTTCGCCATTTCTACGTCGGCGCGAAGAGTCCCGCCGCTGAGGCCGTCCGCCTCTAGACATGTATGATTCGTTCTCCGATGATGGATGCAAGGAATGTAACAACCCCTGTGGATCTGGCGGCATTGGTGGCATAGAGACGTGTTCATTGCCGTGTCTTGATCTTGATCTGGACCTGGAGCGCGGGCTGGAAACTGGAGCAGCCGCAGCCGGCGCATTGCCTGCCGCAAATGGCGGCATAGGCGGACCACCGATAGAAGTGCCAAGTGGTCGTGCTTCAATATAAGATGACTCTGTGTCTTCTGACATGATGGTGGTGGCTGGCCCACCAACCGGCGGCCGATGTCGTGATGGCCGAGTCGGTGTTCCATAGCCATCCCCGGTGTATTTTGACCCGTGCCGCCCATCTCGCCGCTCGTCTTCGAACCTTAATTTCTCCTCTTCTGCTTTCTTGTCTCGGCGACCCCCTATCATCTTTGCAAACCAACCTAGACCAAACCCAGCGAGGAGTCCCTTACCGGCCCCGCTAGGACGTTCCTCCTCTCGTGCGCGCCTCGAGGGGCTCACGTAAGACGAGTAATCCGAATAGATGTTACTATCGATTCCTGATGGTGCTGTTCGAGCATGCGATGCGCGAGGAGTTACTGGCCGAGGCCCTGCAACACTTGAAGCAGCAAGACCTCCAGGTCCGGGTAGCAGCGGGGTTCGCGGGCGTGTAGCAAGCTCCGTCCTGTCTTCTGTGAATTCCGATTCCGTGTAATCGTCTGCACGTTTTCTCGGAGGCCGCGTACGGGGTGGGCCGATCCTACTCGGTGTATCGGTTGCGACCGCCGAATACTCCTCATCATATCTCCGATCGTCTTTGCGACCAGCCAACTTTTTGAACAAGGCTCCTGCCCCTACTAGACCTCCTACAGCGAGCACCTTGTTCATTATACCCCCTTCTTTACGATCCGTTCTTTCAGAATATTTGTCGTTTGACATGTAGTAACTTGTAGACCCTCGTCTTGAGGGGATCACCTCGGGCGTTCTCCCACTTCGAGATTCGGATCCGCTATTACTTTGATCTCTGTCATCGTGGCGTTTCCGTCCGCGGACAAGTGCCAAGGCGCCGAGACCCGCGGCCAGGGGACCAAGCCAGCCGAACCCTCGCCCAGATCTGTGTTCGGAATGAGTGACGCCAGATTCCGAACGGCCGCCATATGACCGACCTCCATACATAGTCATGTTATCGTCCCAGTCGTTTTCATGTCGCCAACTTAGGATGAAGTAGAGAAGAACAAGGAACCCCATCCAGAGGGCATACAAGATGAAAGTGAATTTGGGGGAGCCATACAGGGTCAGCCCGAGAGGAATTTGCACGACTCCAAGAATTCCCACTATTGCTCCAAACCAACGGTGGATCATGAGTCTCAAGGATTTCTTATAGATCTTCCTAATCAAGCTACCTCCAATCGCTTGTGTTAGAATTAGGACATAAATGGCCACGCCGATTCCATGATGAGGGTTTGTCAATCTACGTGACGGGCCAACGGCAAAAAACCCAAGGATGAAAACCACGGTGGACAAGCCAACGGAGAGAATCTGCATGTACGCATGTATGCGGCGGCCCCTTCTGCGATCTGGATGAAACCTCGCAAACATAATGGCTATTGGAACAAGGAATAAGAAAGTTATAGCGGCGAGAACCCCATGGCCGGTGACTAGGCTGTGGTACTGGGTGACCGTCGAGAACCGATTTCCCATGCCTGACCATCGTTAGATGAGACCATGATCACGAGCATTGAATGCATGCAAGTAACATACCATTATACTGCATGGTCTCAAAATTGAGACCGACCAAGTTCGGCAGCAGGAAAGTGTTCTTCGTGAAATCCCATGTCCCGTCGCCAACCGTCATCGTACTCGAGTCATAGGTCGCCGACCCGGGGGCTGACAGCCCCTCGGCGGGCGCCATAATGGCGGCAGAACGTCGTCGCAGACGTTATGGACTCGTAGTTAAACGATTGGGGTCGCCGATGGGTAGGAATGCCGTTGGCGTGGGCAGAGCGGTGTGTCGGTTTGGAATGTGGATATTTCGCCTCAGCCAGCCAGTATAGAAAATCAGCGGTGTACCAACATGGGAGGAATTGGCGTTGGTTGATTTGGTGTAAGCGCGGGGTTGCGAAGGACTTATCAATTAAAGAGTAACTTCGAAGTGTTACGAACAAACAAAATCATAACGCAACATGAGGTTGTGTATAAACACAAGCAGAGGGAAAAAGAGATATCCACTAGTTCAGCTGCTGGAAAAAGCAGAACATGGACTGCTGCACTCTGGCGGTGGAGGTGCACCCCAGTGGTGACATGGCACTGCAGAATTAGACTGAGGGACTGAGGATCCAGGTACGTAACTGGAAGGTTGTTTTCGTCTAGGGTCCTGTCAGCGTTGCGGGGACGACGGGCGGGACCGGTGGCTTGCTTGGGTGTCATTCCGCTGTCCACTTGCTGCTGCCGCCACCTATTGGTGCTGGTGGGGTGATTTGATTTGGCAGAATTGACCTGTACGAAGTATTGGCTGGCGTGCTCAGGTGAGCTGACAGCTGTTGACAGAGCTGTACTGTATCAGTCTAGTTTAGGTATAACCGTAGAACACCTCACACAGAGCTAAGGCCGAGGTGCCTAGCCTAACAGCTGCTATATCGGGTACGCTATGAGATCACATCCAATGGCCTACCGAGAACGAACCCATTTTATGAATCGTGTTTGAACACAGTCACATCCTCTCCTCATCCGCGTACCTTCAAACACCCGAATTATGTCTCCTTTTTTGGATAGGTAATTATCGATCGGCCCTCGCGCAACGTCGCGAACATAGTCACCATGTCGACAGTCCGTCTCACTTTCTTGTACCCCCATCTTTTCCGAGCTGCTCGCCTAGCCGAGTCGGCAACACAACCTATGAAGACCCGATATCGCAGCCGGCCCTGTCGATCCAATCCGTACATTCGTTCCATTTCAACGTCTACACGATCTGCGCAAGCTGCCTTCGAGAGGCATGGGACTGCTGTCGAACCCCTGCCGGTGCTCCCAGATGTCGTGCAGCTGCCTCAGCCAGAGAAAATCGCGTCTAGACTGCCTGATCAATCGCCCAGCAACATCGAGAAGGCCGCAGCCGAGGATAGTAAAGAGTCGGATGCACCGAACAAGCCAGACGTCCCACCCGAAGATGCGACAAAGGATACACCACCAGACAGCAAAGATACGGCCTCTGCGGCGCCGCAACAGGCTGCCATTAATGAGACGGTGCAACAGGGCGGCCCTATGGAAGCTGTACTCCATATGCCACCACCAAATGTATCACGGCACCCCCACATTTCCAAGCCAACCTACGTGCACCATTTCGACAGCTATACGCTTGTAAAGCAGCTACAGGCCGGCGGCTATACGCAGGTCCAGGCTATTACAGCTATGAAGGCGATCAGAGCCATCCTTGCACAGAACTTGGATGTCGCGCAGGACGGTCTGGTGGGGAAAAGCGATGTTGACAACGTGGGTCAATTCCAATGCGGCTTAGCTGTCTTATCATTTCGCTCACTCGTGACTTATAGGAAACGTATCTGTTTCGCGCCGCTTGTTCTGAGCTCAGCTCAGAGGTCACAAACAACAGGAGAGTCGCCGACGAACAGATACGCCAGCAGCGAACACAATTGCAACATGAAGTCGACATACTCAGCCAGCGCATGTCTCAGGACATCATGACCCTGAAGGATGACGTAAAGGGTATGTTTAATGATCGTAGGATGAATGTGCGGGAGGAGCAGAGAAACATGGAGAGCGCCGTAAGTAACCATTCATACCGATGACGGCGACGGGGACTAACCTAGAGGCCAGATTCAACAAGTCAACCTGAAAATCAGCGTCACTCTCAACAGCGACTCAAGGTCTGAAATTGAAGGGCTGCGATGGGTATTAATCTGGCGGTCAGCCGTGGGCATCTTTTTCATGGTTGTCCTGACGTTCACTACCATCCGCTATGCAACATATGTCCGTCAACAGAGACAGAAAGAAGCAAAGGAAAAGGAACGGCTAGCCGAAGAGCTGAAGAGGATCGGCGGCAGGGAAGACCGCGCAGCACCAGTAGATGCAGCGGAAATTCTGGCGGCCAATTAACCAAATATTGTGATACCCATAGGCATAGACAGGCAAGGCGGGAAACGTAGATAGACTGGCCAGCACATAATGACCTTAGTTCAATATAATACCTCTTGGACATGTAAGATGATATGTATTCCGCCCGAAACCGCAGGAAACCCAGGGAAACTTGAGGCTTCTGATTCCAAGCGCATACCTAATTTCCGAGTTACGCCTAACGCCATGCGAAGATGCCCATAGTATGTGGTGTGTAAAAACCCGTCCAATTCGTACCGATCAAGACACCTTCCCCTTTCTTCTCAATGCCTGTCGTCATCCTTCTTCTCCACAGACTCTCTGTCGAGGGCTTTCCGTAGACGTTCCTCCTGCCTCTTCCAATGGCCACCCTCTTCGTAGTCTTTGCTGATCTTGAGAGCGTTGCGCAGACGTTCACTCTCCTTGATCTTGGCGTCGGCCAGCTCGTGGACCTGATGCGCTTTAAGACCTCTCCTAGGCGCGCCGTCCCGTCCGGGCCTGTTCATCTTCTCTTGTAGCTCCTTGCGTAGTGCGTCGCACCGGCGGTCAATCTCGTCTTCTTCGACACTGTTATGAGCAAGTATGTGCGTCAGTATTTGGGAATAGTAACCATTCCTTATATCTTGAAACTAGCCAAACTGATACTTGGGAGTTATCGACGTACCCTTCGTCTTCGAGCTGGTCTCGTAGCTCAAAGACTTTCACTTCGACCTCTCGCTTTCGGTCGTGCTCGAGAATCCCCTTGTCGGGCTGCCGCTGGCGATGCTTTAGGTGGTCGAGGTCGCGCGGGTATGGGGCGCCGCGATCGCGGTCGCGAGGCTTCATGTGCGCTAGGTTGCGCTGCACGTAGCCGGAAGTGCCGCTGCCTCGCGGCGTTGATAGGCCTACATTATCTGACATGATCTTGAAGCTCAATTAAGCTGACGATCGGAACAAGGGTGATTGTTGGCGCTAGTGAGAGAGAGGCGTTGTAATTGAAAGGCAGAAAGACGGTAGCTAAGATACATCTTTATCCTAAATGGGCGATATATGGTTAAAAGATGGTGGGGGCTCCTGCAGGTAGTACCTTAGCCTACATACCCATACCTAGGTAGGATAATGATGCCCCGCCATGAATGACATAGCTTCGAGTCACCAACATCTGTTGACTCACAAGAGTTTACTTAAAAAAAATTCTTGTAAATACCCGTTTAATGGCTTCAAAATCTACCGAATACTCATGTTGATTGTCTGAGAGAATTCCACGATATTTTAGTCATAAAATTGAAAAATGCCCGCCTTCACCCAGCCAGCACAGTGGTCGGAATCTGCGTCTGAAACCCCACCAACACTACAGTTTCCACCCGTGACGAAAGATCACATATTGAATTGTTCATATGACTCTTGGTTTCCTAAGTCCGTATATCTATCTCTACATTTACCTCTTTTATCTCTGTAACTTAACTTACCAAATTTCCAGATATCGGACGTTGTGCATAAAGTCTCGCATCATTCCGCTGACGCCAGAGTTCGTCGACTATATTCGTGAGGATGGTATCATCCTCGGGGACGAAGATGATGTCGAGTCTGAAGACGATGAGGAGTGGCAAACCACCTCATCAACGATACGACCACCTATTCATGAGGTAGAATCCGATTCGGATAGTGACGATGCAGACGAGCCCCCAAAGCTCCCTCCAAATAAGAGGTTTCCTGAGCTACACCAGCTGATCAAGGACAAAATTGCCGAACTGGGTGGCGCTGTAGCTCCTAAGCTTAACTGGACATCGCCTAAGGATGCTATTTGGATGTCACCACACCAAAATACCATCAAGTGCACCTCTCCCAACGATGTATACTTACTGTTGAAGAGCTCAAACTTCATAACTTATGACCTAGAACACGCGTTCGACGACTGTACGCCCACAACCACTTCAACCAGTCATCAAGCGCCCTTCAGGCCAGTTTTGGTCTTACGATCGTACTTCAACCCGCACACTGCCATGGAATTTCGCTGCTTCGTCAAGCACAGGAACCTCATCGCTATATCGCAACGGGACCTCAACTACTTTGAGTTCCTACAGCCGCTGAAGGCCGACATCGTCGCAAGAATCTCCCAGCTATTTAATAACAAGCTGCGTTATACGTTCCCCGACCGCAACTTCGTTTTTGACGTCTACATTCCGGAGGGCGAAGACGAGCCCTTGAGCCGAGCGAGGTTAATCGATATCAATGCGTGGGCGCCACATACCGACAGCTTGCTCTTCGGTTGGCAGGAGCTATTAGATTTGGCGGTCCCAAGCCCTATACTCGGTGTCGTTGGCGAGGATGCTGCCGAGGACTCAAACGCCGATACTGATGATGATGAAAGCAGTGAAGAGGAAGAAAACGACGATTTTACCCCCGAGCTCAGGCTTATTGACAAGGAAGACCAGGCGGCCTACAACTTAAGCTCGCCGCAATACTCAGCGCACAAGCTGCCCAAAGATGTAGTAGATGCGAGTCTATCGGGAGAAGGCGGTATGCGGGAGTTTGCCCGGAGATGGAGGGAGATGACTGGCATGGAGAACCCCGCGAATTGGGAAGCCAGCGGCAAAGACTAGATGCCTGGTCGCTTGAATGAACCTAAATTTAACATAACCTGTTGATTCGCACATTTTAGAGGTCGAAAACCACCCTAGGAACTCATTGGGCGATAAAATAGCTGGTCGGATATCTGCAAAGCGTTCCGCACCAAGGATTATATACCTGGTTCCAGCTCAAATAAGCAATACCCAGGTTCGCAAACCAGGGTCTTCAGACTGCTGTTAAGTACTAGTCTTCGGTAAATCCGCGGCATTGACGATTGGTAAAATTGATGAGAATCTTGTATCATCTTGGCGCTTCGTCGCACTCGCAATCGATTTCGGTATAGTTAGTGAAGGACGAACAGGGCCAGGAATATGGGACCGCATCAGCCTCTCTTGTTCCTGATTCTGCCCTTTCCTAAAACGTGAAGCGAATGCGAGCCTCACACGTCCCTGATTGGCTCGACTGATATTTACTTCGCTTTCCCAAGGACTATTAGTTTGGGCCAACATATCATGGTATTCTTGTGATAGGATCATATCGTACTCTGATCCTTGAGGAGTAGCTCATGTCCGACGATTTGCCGGATAACAATAGCACGGCTTCGTGTTGGATAGTGGTGATGACTCCTTTATAGTCCCATCAGAGGACAATGAGGCCGGCAGGCAGTCTCTATGTAGCAGATATGCAGGAACATAAAAGTTTGATCGCCGGGGTTGTGTAATAATAGATGTTCTGAATAGACATATATAGTGTTCGCTGTTTCTCACTTGTAATTATCACTGTTTTATACAATTGCTATTCTGAAGTAGTAGTACTTATAGTTATAAACTACGAAACACGACCGACACGATGAACTCGACAACCGGCCAGATACCAATTATCCCTTTCGGTCCAGACGCGACGTGTACACTCAAATTATGTCCTATCGAGTACTCGGTCTTCCAGTACCGGCCTTCTCTGGCGGCTAACATCACCTTCCTTGTCCTGCACTTCATCCTATCGCTCGTCCACCTCGGCCTGGGTCTCCGATTGGGGAACTGGTGGTTTTCTGGGAGCGTGATCGCGGGCTGCGTGTCGAATATCATCGGTTATGGCGGGCGGGTCCTACTATGGCAGAATCCGTTCAGCTTTGCTGGGTTTCTTTTGCAGATTAGTATGTTTCCTCTTTTTATTTATCCATGAATATAGGGGCTCCTGTGATATGTCATATTACGACGCTGATTTATGTGAAACAGTTCTCGTTGGCGCGGCTCCCGTCTATTACACCGCTGCTATCTACGTAACCATAACGCGGATAGTCGAAAACCTCGACGAATCCCTCTCTCGAATCAAGCCTAAGCTGTACTATATAATTTTCATCTTTTGCGACGTGACTGCCTTGACTCTTCAGGCTGTCGGGGGGTATGTAACACGTACTTCGTCCACTCAGCTCATTTTCTCGTCTTCCATAATCTTGGACTACCTCTCTTCTAATATTCATAACGAACACATATCACTCACGCATATCTTCACATCTTTTTCTTCGAGCCGCAAATAAAGAAAACTGGGCTAATACAGGCACAGTGCCCTCTCCTCTATCTCCAAAGGTGCCAACGCAGCAGGCGTAGATCTCGCTCTCGCGGGCCTCATATTCCAAGTCGTGACACTGCTGGCATTTGTCGGGCTGTTCGCCGACTATCTGATCCGCTATTTCCGGAATAACCCCGTCGCCAGCGTTTCTGGGCGACTGAAGCTATTTCTCGGATCTATAAGCCTTGCTATTCTCCTGATATTGATACGCTGTGCCTACCGCGTGGCTGAGCGTGAGTCTTCTTTATCTGTTGCTATACCTTTTGCTTTTAATTCCATCTCTTGAGAATAGAATGTAGTTCGCTAACAGACTTCGGGATAGTGAGCGAAGGGTACAGCGGGACCTTATTCCACAACGAGGGGCTTTTCATCGGCCTCGAGGGCGTCTTGATTGCCCTTGCTGTCGCTGCTCTGTTTACTGGACATCCTGGTCTCGTTTTCAATGGCGATCGGGCAAATCTAGCCAAGGCTTATTCCCCTATCATGGTGCCTGGCGGTATAGAGAATGGCATTGAGCTTGTGGCAGCGAAGTAAGGGAGTCCTATTGAGGGAAGAAAAGACACGTTGTGTAGGAAAGGCTGTGTCAAGGGATATT
This sequence comes from Xylaria sp. 218_066, assembly GCA_019843955.1. Classification (NCBI taxonomy): domain Eukaryota; kingdom Fungi; phylum Ascomycota; class Sordariomycetes; order Xylariales; family Xylariaceae; genus Xylaria; species Xylaria sp. 218_066. The sequence continues at coordinate 679,613 of JADKYC010000003.1, read as the reverse complement.
TATCTTTGCTAACACTTAGTGACCATCTAGATTGTTTCATGTATCGTAGTTTTTGGGTGTTGGGCTAGATGTTGATTGGTGTGCAGCAGGTTGCCGGATATATCTGTGGCATTCAGTTGGATCTCCCTTGCCAGCAATTTTTCCCTAATTATATATTCTCATTTTAGATGTGGCCTATAAACTCGTACAAGATTGATGAAGACCTGATAAAGAAGCTTCTAGGATTGGAAGTTTTAGGATCCAAAAATAGAACTATCCATACAAATTTACGACCATATGAAGGATTTTTTCGATATAAAACTAGCTAGATCATCGATTTAGATCCATGATGCAGCTGTTACCATGTGCCGAACTAAGTTAATGAAAAGTTGTGGCAATCGCATAATGCGGTTTCAGAGTTACATATGTCTTGATACATGATCTTGTCGAAACGGATTCAAACGGGTTCGCGACAATTGGAAAAAACATTAACGAGATTATGATCTTTTCATTCCAAGGTCAGCCACACACGTCGGACGTGGGGAAAACTTTAGCCATGGACCATCGTGTGTAGAAACCACAATATCATTAAGCTGATACTCGTTTCTTTGGTCATCGTTGAGCTGACTAGACTCTTCGATATTATCAGCGATCTCCTCGAAGTCAAAATACCAAAGCGTCTTGGCGATGACTAGGCTTGCTTCAAGGTAAGCCATGGGTTTGCCGGCGCACCCCCGCGGACCAACAGAGAAGGCGGCGAAAGCGTTTCTGTTCGTCGTTTGGTATTCCGGGTGGCCCGGAAGCCATCTCTCCGGTATGTATTCGAAGGGACGCGGGAAGTACTGTTCGTTATGATGGAGCGAATATGTATTGACACCGATTTGCGTTCCATGGGGTATGATATGGCCATCGATAACAAGAGGTTCGAAATCTCCTTGATGAGCTGCCTGCTGGCGCCACAGGGTACCAGTGATCGGGGGTGACATTCTCAAAGCTTCATCGAAACAGGCACGTAGATAAGAGCAGCTAGCTAGCTGAGGACCGTTCCTTACTTCAGTGCCAGAATCGAAAGCTGCCCTTATTTCTTCTGCGAGTAGTTGGTAACATCGTGGGTTCCTCGCCAGATAAAAGAATAAAGCGCTTATGCCAGTTGAAGTGGTGTCTCCACCTAACAAAGTCGTGGCATTAGTACATATAAGTTGCGTAGCCGGGCAACAGATCATTGAGCATAATTAACTATAAAGTATGAATGGAAATCACGTACCTGCGGTAAGAAAAAAGATAGCTTCGGACCATATTTCGCTATTCCATATGGACTCATCCTTGGATATGGCCATTTCGTCGGCAACAAAAGAATAGAAGTCATGCTCGGCGTGCTTATCTCTAGCTAGGCGGGCCTTGATCATCTTCTGGATAGTCCGGAGGTAGCTTTTCCCACGCATGACAGCCCTCAAATAAATAAAAAGCTCTGCACGAAGGGAAGCAAGCGGCGGCATTTGCATGTTGATGTTAAGGAAGTAATTTGCTGTAGCTGCTGACTTGATAATAAACCTATAGAGAGGGTCCGTTTGTAGGTTTAGAGGGTAGGCAAATGAAAGACGCCCTACAATATCCATACCAAGCCACTTGCAACGTTCGGCTACGTTGATTGGAGTATCAAGCTGAGATGCCAGGAGGACTTGGTGGATGAAAGTATCAACCTCTTCTATCATAGTAGGCTCAAAAGCTCTCATTGATCGATCGCTCACCACTTGACCAACAACCTTGCGCTTGGAACGATGCAGATTTTGGTCGAGTGCGTTCCATAAGCTGTATATATCGGGTCCTCTCTGGGACACGAGATATGCCCTGGACTTGGTGACTCGGTCGTTTTGGTATATGGCTTCTCTCTTTAGGTCATTGGTTTGATAAATCATTCAATGAAGGGGTTATACCTTGTAAGGCTGAGACTGAGTTGAATACCAACTTATTCGGTCCATGTCGGATAACTGGTCCTGTAGGAAATTGTTAATAGGAGGGCAATAGTTTGAGATTGAAGATAATATACCATATTTAATGTGATCTTGTCTTGTTCTGCGATGCAATGCAGTTCTTGCAGCGAAAAACGCACCGTAGAAGTCGGTGAATCTCGCGGGAATTGGTCCCGGGAACTTGTTGAGAGGATGGAAAAGCCATCGGTAAATGCCGACGAGGAGACACTGTATGCGTGGTTATTCATTGCCAAAACGGATCAACGATGAAACACTTTCACGCACGTAGGAAACACAGAGGATAGCGGCGTATTGTGCCGTGGCAAGGAAGACTCGCAATAGCTCCATTCTCGGATGCCCTTGACTATAAGCTAAAGAAGATATAGCTAGAACGTAACGCAAATCAATCTGCTTTGAGGAAGGACTGCGGGCGAGAAGGGGTAAATATTCAGCAAAATTTACATGGCCCCCTCTTTGTGCAAGCCTTGTTGCTACGTGCCATTGCTGCACATTCGGTGATGCCAAGCCCAGATAGGGATACATATCCAGGTGACGTGTTTCTCAAAACAATTATAAAGCACTATCGGTCACACGTCACATGAAAATGCTGAACAACCCGAAAGTCGAGATCCCAATGGTTAGTGTGTTGTCTCCGCCGCCAAATTATAGATGACGCCCATTTTTAGATGCAAAATTCACGACTGCTGCCTGCGCCTTCTGCCGTGCTGCTGTGTATGCCAGGAGATGCAAAGAGAGTCGGAGAATCACGCTGAGTTCGCCAGGGCCTGCCTTGAAAATACAGGAACTTCTCCACTTCTTATCTCCCTCAACCCAATAATGCAACATCATGTCCTCTTTCACGCATTCGGAAACCAGCCCTATTTTTAAGTAACAAATATGACCGCAGCCTGTGGCTTTTTACGTGTCGCAATCCAAAACAAGGGAATGGGGGCCGGCGTCAAGTTGGCCGAAGCCTGCCTCTAAAACATCTTTTGAATATTATTGGGCTTTGTCAACCCAATTTGATTGAGAACCGCACATATTTCAAATCCGAGGCCGCAGCATCAGCTGCTGGAGTACTCAGCCGCGATTGCAGGTTTGACTTCTTTATACCATCGAGTGCAACTCATGAAAGTTCTCAGCCTCTCTCCTCCTGGCGTTTTGACGATTTAGAGGGACCGAAGGCGATATTAACAAAGTCGGAGAGTGATAGAAATAATTGCACCTGTCTGTGTGTCGGAGAAAGATTTAGGGCACTACAGAGTGCTTTCACCCTCCAACGTGCCCCAATAGCATGTAGACGGTTAACTACATCATTGGTGTATTTGTTGGCTGTTTGGGTGTTAGCTTTCTCTCAGCGGCCCAAAGTTGCCGGCATACTGCTGTCCAACCCGACTTGCGAACCAAATGCTATCTTTCAAGGGTAAAAAAACGATTGGGTGCAGGTGCCCCGTACTACTTAGAATGAGCTGTTGGTTTTAACATATGCAGCATTGCCGTTGCTGAATATAGCTGGGATAATACAACCCGCACCTAAATTCATCTCCCTTAGTCGCACTCTTAAATGCCTCATTATGGTCAGGCATATCTATGTGATTCTAGGATGGGGGGGAATTACCTTGGCTTTAAACTAAAGACGTTGATTAAGTAGGGGATCATCGAGCGACTTGGCGAGCCAGAATATATCAAACAAGTGGATGAAAAAGAAGAAATAGTTAGATGGTAGATCAACCTCTATATAACTAGAGCGGCTATCTACATTCACGTAGAAATACTAAGGTATATGTATCCTGTCTAGCCTTCTTACGATAATCCCAAATTTAGAATGGTGTGGGATAGCACCACATTTTATACATGGGGGGCGGGGATGTGGTATGTCTAACTACTGCTTAACATCCTCGAAGTTCGTCCTGTGAAGCCCGGATTCAATGTAGCATTGCAGAACGATCTTTAATATGTATTCTATATTTCATACATGAGCAGAGCCCCCGCGCCACGCGGACGCCGGGTGAACGCCCCATGAGCATATAAGATATCTATGGTCCTGGTGCTTGTATATTGAGCTATGATCAAAATTAGAATCGTCTTTAACGTTGGCAATATAAAAGAAGCGTCTTAATCTTCGGTACTGAGACTATTGACATCCCTCTACTCTTGTGGATTTTCTTTCCCGCGAGTATTCCATGATACTAGTTTGTCCACATGTCTCTAGACCAACTACATTCTCTTCCGCCGGCTCAGCAGCAGGCTATTCTCAATGGCCCTGCCCTCGCTCCGCCAGCCGGTGTAGTTCCGAATCTAGACAATCCTCCGAATGGCAACGTCTTATGTCTGGGTATAATAGCGTTCTTGCTGACGTTGGCTGTGTTAGCCTTTACACTAGCAGTATACGTCAAGTTGTTCTATGTTAAAAGGATTTACCTAGAAGACTGTAAGTCCAATTTCTCTTTCAATGACGAGTAGATTTTTGGCCGTCGCTTAACTTACTTGACGACACAGTCTTTGCATTCGCGGGTTTTGTAAATACAAGTCCTCTCAAGTGTTATATACAACACCTGCAGTATCAGGAGAGCTAATAACATATAAGGTGCTATACATCGCACTAGTGTACTGTGCTTTAAGCATAATTGCGCAACACGGATTGTTTGTGCATCAATGGAACGTGCGCGTCAAGGACTTGGCTGGGATTCTCTATGTGAGTTAAAATACAACGAACTCTTGGATGCGAAACCTGATTATATCGACAAAATAGCTGGTACATGTCGGTTCTGAACTTTACGCTGTTTGTATTGTTCTATTTAAAACAGCCATTCTTCTTGAATGGGTGCGTATTTTCGTCCCAAGGGCAACTCGAGGTGTCTTTTTCGTGAGTACAGCTAATCTTCAAGCTCAATTGGGCACTGCATTAGTATTTACTCGCTATAAGGTTATTTAGACGTCTCTAGGTAAACCCGTAGGCGAGACTAACTATTGCTACAGTGGACATGCCATATTCTGCTATGGACAAACGTTGTGTTTTATACGGTGATCCTTATATCAGCCAATCTCACTTGCAAGCCATACGCCAAACTGTGGGATAAAACATTACCTGGAAATTGTAGCGATAACAATGATTATGATGTTGCTACAGCTGTCTACAACCTCATATCGGATGTCCTCATATTGCTTTTGCCGCAACGAATGATATGGAAGCTGCACCTAAAGACAAAGAAGAAGATCGGAATAGCTTTCATATTCGCGATAGGAATCAGGTATATATCTCCGACCATCACCTTTACAATATCGAATTATCACTCGATCCCCGCAGAGGCCTTTTCGCCTGATGGGATACTTGAGATAATCTAACATGCGTAAATAGTGCTTGTACCGCGGTAGCATATCGACTGAATGCTTCAATTAGATACCTAGAAAGGGCCGACACGACTTTTGGTATTGCTAACATTGCGCTCGGAACCGAAGCTGAAGTGGTGTGTGCCATACTGATTTTCTATGTGCCTACACTCCCGAAGGGCTTCAAGGACGCCAGGAACCCCTTCAGAATCCTCAGATCCATTTTTTCGCGACCAAAGAGCTCTACAAGTGCATCATCGGCTAATTCACACTCCGAATTCATCGGACTTGTTGAGACGGGTCTCTCACACCACCCACATGGGACGCACATCCCGCAAATGTCGATCCTACGTACTACCGAGGTCAGCATTAATAAGGGGTGTGACAACGACACTACCCCCTCGCATTCCCAAGATTCTCAACGCTATTAGGAAAGAAAGTTCGTCGGGGCTGTTGATGCTCACATATAAGCTGATAGCATTGGCACTTCTGCAGCACACTCAGACGATACCGATCCTTCTCTAGCAAATCAATTCCAGAGGCAATGCACGTTTCTCGACAGGATACAGGTTTGGGAGAGTACCAAGCATCAGGCCGAGCGGTTTAGGGTTTCCCTTCTTCCTGAGGGATTTTTGAATTACGTGACTAATGGTGAGAGAAACGCTTGGGTTAAGTTCAAGAAAATTTTGACCTGTTAGGAATGGCACATTTGTGATACTACCCTGATATTTCGCGTATTATTTACCCCCATACGGTCCTTGTAATCCTATTTCACATAAAGTCTAATAGCTAGTGTCGAGATTTTATTTAATCACTTAAATTGAGCTAATGGTCTTCTCACAGATTTGAATATAGAATGACAAGTAATCCAGCCCGAGGCGGGTCTTGTTTAATAAATCAGAGGAACCTTGGGCGTAGTATATATAGGCCAATGGCACCATACGGCCGTCAGCGACTGTTTAACGACATTCCACAATGGTGTAATAGATTGCTGTTTATATCTTTGGCTACAAACTCCTGTTGGTCAAATCTGAATCTGGATTATTACCTGTCGAATTCTCAAAAGAAGCTTTATTGCCTGGCTCGAAAGTACAGTCCAGAAAACTTGCTATACCATTGTTGAGTGCATTAGGCACCTGCAAGCTATCGCCGTAAAAGGCTGGGAGCCCGGGAAAATTCCGGGCCAGGCCCTGCATATTAGCTTGAGGCAAGAATTCAGTTAATGTAGCGTCAGGAACTGAAGTTTGTAGTTCTATAGGAGTGCAATTTCCTGATTGAACTGTGTCGCGGGAGTAGTCAAAACATAGTGATGTAAATGATGCGGTAGAGTTACCTTGGCTTCTTGTCCGTTGGCGCTCAACAGGATCTGCTATTTGATCGAGAAGCTGCTCAGGCTGGAGCTTTAGTTGTCCTCTAGCTATCGTATCGAGACGCGTGATCTTGATCAGACCGAAATATGAGACTGATATCACAACTGTGTGTTCCTCATCGCTGTTTGGTATATGGTCACCGCTTGTCGGAAAACGCTCTATCGCATAGGGTTGTCCATTGGCGGCGTCTGCTTCAATAGCAAGGAGTTGTCGAACCCAGTCGACACTTTTTCGAGTCAGAATATCTGTGTTCCAGCGGCCGATGTCCCCCATATACTCTAGCATACGTTCTATCAAGGCTCGGTCGCCAAGACGCTGGTGTATCATTAAGTTCGTAGCAAATCTTCGCGAGCCATCCGGTAGATGGCTTTCTATATGTGCCAACAAGAGTGTGATTGCTGCCATGAGCCCAAGAAAGTCTACAGATCTGCAACAGAGGGCAATTCCGCTAAAAGCTCGTAATGCATTGAACCTGCTTAGCACTTCTCGGCTGGAATTGACACAGGTGTGCTTCGCATAGTCGTGGCGGCCACGAGTGTCGATGTCAGTCGAATAATACTTGGATTGAAGCATGAAAGGGATATATAGTTGATTCAAGAGATTGTAGTGATATATTTGTTCAACAGCCTTGAGTGTCTCTTGAAAAATGAATTGTTCGTCAGTCGCAGCAAAGTTTGGCGTTAACCACCACTTGCTAGGCAGACCATTCGCCGCGTTCTGAAGCTTTTCGTCAATATTCCGTGTAATTTCATAATCACTTCCATCACTGTCATTTCGCTCCAATATTTGGGCTGCTACGGCGCAGTGAATGCGCGATAGCTGGCCAAGAGGTGTCTCTGCTGCAAGAGCGGCCTTACTGGCTACACCGTAACCGAGCGATCCTGGCGGTAGGCCAAGTATTATGCTCAAGAAGCGGTCGACGTATACAATACGAGACCACATGATCTGGTAATTGACTGAAGTTGATGAGGAATCGATGCGGTTCAATGCCGAAGGGCTGGCCGTGCGGTGGATGCCCATCAACTGAGCAATGCTAAGAGCCCGTCTAAAAGCCAGCCACGCGCGTCGGATATTGCCAATGTTAGCTTGGAACATGCCTTCTATTATAACACACTCCAGACCTTCTATAGTACCAAGAAGTTCCTCGTTATCAATTGAGAGGGAATTTGCCGTCTCTGCTAGACGCTGCATCAGGGTCCGAGGAGGCAACGAGAGTTCGTGAAGAGTCTCAGAGTATTTTGGAGGCAGATATTGCATGAACTTGGCCAGTGTAAGCATGTACCGTGCAATCAAAACCGGATGAATATCAGGGCCGGGACGCCTTAAAAGCGTCTGTCTGAGGTCCTCAACATTGACACGTTCATTGTCCTCCGGTGACATCTGGAAATGGTGGAAAAGATGGACAGAGGTGCGATTCCCAGCCCTCCATATCAACTCAACATCTCTTTGTGAGGGTAGCGCCTCGAATAAAGTCTGAGAAAGCTGAATATACTTGTTCGGATGATATGCACCCAAACTGTCTAAGCGTAGAAACGGTTGCGACCGAGGTGGGAGCAGTTGTGAGTTCGTCTAAACTGTTAACTGTGTGATTGGGAACTATTCGAATATGCAATGTCTTACTTACCCTTGACGGCTCCCGATTTTGCCACGTTGGATTTTCAGCAGTAAGATCACATGGAGATCCAGTATTGCGACTAGTAGTTACGGACTTGACTAGATCCTGGACAACGGCTTCTAGATTCGCTATGCGATCTCTTGGTTTTGAACCCCTATTCTCGGACAGCTCCTCGTCGGAGAAATCTTGGCTGATGCAGCTGCTTCCACGGCGACGGCATCCCACGCAGACGGTGTCGCTCGCCGCGCCGAAAACACATCGGACTTTTCGTCGTTTACATTCCCAGCAGCTATGGGTTCCCTTCCGAAGTTTTCTCCGCTTGGCGGGACTCTCCATAACCGAAGAAACAGTGATTATTTGTAAACCAGCGTAGGCAAATCGCAGTCAAATATTGTTACCAGTCAAAGCACTTTGGCGCTAAAGCGGCGAAGGAATTGATTAGTCTTTTCGACGAATCATATCGCAGCATATCTCCGCCGAGATCTCGGCGGAAGCGCAACAGCCGACGTCGAGGACCCTTTTTTTTAAAAAAAAAAAGAAATAAAAAAAAAAATAAAAAAACAACAAAAGAAAGTAGATCATTTGATTTGCTATGAAGATATATGACATAAACGCGCTTCCTAGTGTTTCAAATTTTCAATTTAGACTCGTGGTGATCAGGACAAGAGCTGGCCGAAGCTTCGATCCACATTGAGTTGATGACGCGCCGCGCCCTAATACTCTAGGATGAATTCAAAGCTAATGCCGAAGATGGAATCTGAGTGAATGCGAGTTAACTCCTGATTAACACGAACTTGTCGAAGGGTCATTAGGATCTATAGTCAATCTCCCCCCCCTCCCAGCACCCGCCACAGCGAATATATACATCCGAGCTATTTGCTCCTGGAATCTCCGTATAACATCCGTTTACGCCGTTGGTAAGTGTAACTGTTGCTTTGCTGGGATCAACCCGAATGCCTGTACCATGCCCCAGGTTGCCTATCCAATAAGGCGCACTATCAGACGGCACTGAACCTTCATTTGCCGCAAACTCGCCAATAGGACTTTCTCATCTACTATGATCAGATCCACGCCCGGCGCTTTAGGGTTTGCCCACCGTAAAACGCGGAATATGGGTTGCCTACGAACGGTATTCGAAGTATCTGCGTTAGCCATAAAAACCACGACATATCAGATGAACTATCGGAGAGACCCCGGCTTAGACAAGACATTGACGTGTCTAGCGAGCCTGGCGAGACCGATGGTGCTGCCCTTAGCGTGAGCCGTGTATCTTTCTCATCGATTTATTGAAGGTCAGCACTAATATCAATGTCGATAGGAGGTATAAATAATGAGGTGGCTCCTCCCATACTAATTAGTCTCACTTAGTTGGCTTGTAACTTTGTCATATCAGTAGCATTCGGGGGCTGAAATAATATCGCGGCTGTTGGGACCGCAATAGGAGATTAGGCTAAAGAAGATTAGCATACGACTTATTTCTTGATGCTAGTAAATTCTTACCATCAGTTCAATGGCTCGGACAAGTTCATGAAATGTAATCGTTTGTCTACTATCGTCCCCTGCTAAAGCATCGACTAAGACCTCGGTCAAACATTTTTCTCCAGATTCGGCTTCCACAAGATTACCGGAGTGATAACGTGTGTGTCAGAACCCTGTGCTTGCGGTAGGCAATAGACATTTGTTGTTGCGCGAAGGTCTCTAAATCCTTCGTAGTCGCTATCTGGCTATATACAGTAGTGCTCTTTGTCCCTTGTGACAGTGTGGCCCATCTTTTTTCTTCCAATCTCAAAATTAAAAATAAACGTATCAATACTGATACATCTCCCCGCATCACCAGCTGTCTTTCCTCCACGGGGGGGCCTTCGGTGAACAGCTTCCGTGCGACTGATTCCAGTTGCGTTTCTGAAGGCATCGCATGCATAAATTGAGGGCCAATCATAACTTAAACATCCATAACATCGCTCAAGCTAGAAGTCATATCAATTTGCTGCTTTAATGACATGTGATCAGGCACTGCGAAGCTGGCTTTGCGGAAAAAAGCTACATCCTGACGCCGATACCAGTCCAGTTCGCGCGTGCCCAAGCAATCCGTCACATTGGGACACGATTAACAAGGTTACACGTATGAATGCATCAAAATCAACTCTTACTTGCTGGTGGAGGTCGGGAGGTGTTGAAATAAGGGAGGCTGGTACACTCCACTCCCATGTCTATATAATCTACCAGATCCCCCATAGCCTGGAGGGCTAATTCTGTACTTCTAATAAATCAATCCTGATTACTATAAATATCCGTTTTTACTACTTTTAACAGGTTATAAGCCCGGAATAGCTTACTTATATTGTTTTTTTATTAAAACGCTATTTATTATGCTTTTCTATAAGCTATTCCTTTATTATTATTACTAATTTTATACTTACAAAAATATAGGCTAAAAGAATACAAGATTATAGCATACTAGCTACCCTAATTTTTAGCTTTAGCTATTTAATTTTTACCGAATTTTAAGTGCTAAACTACTAACGTTAAACTAAATTAAAGAAAGTTCTCTACTTGTTATTTATATTTTTAGTTTTAACTTTTTTTTTTTATGCGGTTTTTTTTTTTTCTACTATTAAAAATATTTAAAAAAATCGCTAAAAAATAGCTTTAAATACTAAATATTATTTTTTTAAAACAAAACTTTTATTTTGTTTATTATTTACTAAATTTTTTAATAAAAATAATTTTTTTTTTTTAGCTATAAAGTTAAATTTATTTGCAGTAAAATTTTTTGCTAATAAAATTTCTAAAAGCAATTATTTTTTTAAAAATATAAAACTTTTTTACGATTTTTTATTTAGCTTATAGCTTATATTACTACTTTTTGCTTTATTAAACAATTTTAATTTATTTAGTTTTGAAATAATTATATAGGAAAACTTTTTTATACTATTAATAGCAATATTTAAAATTTTATAAGCTTTTTTAAGTTAACTATTATTTAAACTAAAAATTATTCGGAAGCTACTATTTATTTTTAACTTTAATATTAAAGCTTATATTATTAAAATATACTTAAAAATAGCTTAGCAAAAATAATAAGATAAGCTTAAAAACTAAAGTAGCAAGTTTAAAAACTATTATTATAATAAAATTTTTAATGGACTATATTAAGTTTATTAAAAAAATATCTAATTATTTATTAATTTAAAAGTATAAAAAACTTTTGTTCAGAAAGCTTTAAGCTATTTATTTGCTTTATTAAAGCGCTAAAAGCAAAAATAATTTTAATAACAAAATTAAAAAGTAAAAAAATAAACAAAATAAAGCTTATATTATTATTAAAAGTTATTTAAGTTTTAATATATATATTGTAATATAGTATATTATAAATATTTTATTTAATATTATTAAGCTTATTTAAAATAAGCTACTATAAAATTATAAGCTTAAAAATAGTATTACTTTTTAGTTTTTAATTTATAAATAAAATTATGTTACTTTAAAAATTTATAAAAAAAATATAACTAAGCTAGCTATAAAATTTTATATAGTTTATAATAAATTAATCGAACTAAATTTTATTTATATAATAACTAAGCTTATATTTATTAATAAGTTTTTTATATTTTTTAGCTTTACGTTTAACGTTTTTTTTACTACTTTTTATTAGTAGTATAATATTATATTTAAAAAAAAAATTAATAAAAATATTATTAAAGTAGCAGTTATATTTAATAAAGCTATTATAGCTATAAAGTATAAATAATAAAGCTAAAAGCTTAAAAACTTTAATATTAATTTATTTGCTATTAAAAGCTAAAAATATAGTTATTATAATAAAAATTATTTTTTATATAAATACTTTAAAAAATTTTTTTATTTAATATTTAAAAGCTATATTTTTAAAAGGACTTAAAAAAAAAAAAATATAAAAAAGCTATTAAAAACAAAAAAAAAAAAATAATAAACATTTTAATATATTATTTGTTATTATTAGCAATTTAAATTATAAAAGCTTTAATTTTTTTTTTGTTAGTTTTAACTTAATAGCTAATATTTATTTTTTAATAATACTTAAACTTAGCTATTTTATAGCAATATTTAAAATATTTATTAAACTAATAAACTTTAAACTATTAAAAAGCTTTTTTAATATATTAAAAAAGTTTTAAATAATAAATATACTATTTAAACTTAGTTTAATAAGCTTTAATAATCTTTTTAATAAAAAATTATAAAAAAAACTTAAATTAATATATATTTTAAATTTTAGCTATAATTAATATTTTTTTTATAACTATAAAAGCTTTTTTAATATAAAAAAATATATTAGTTCTAGAACTATAAAAATAAAAAAAAAGTTAATAATGTTTAAAAAAATAAGAAATTATATTTTAACTTTTAATATTAATAAAAAATAAATATAAACTATATTTTATAATACTACTTACTATTTTAAAGCTAGGGTTAATTTTATTTTTATATTTTAGTTATTAAAAAAAAAAGTAGAATTTTTTTTTTATTAAAATAAAATATTTAGCGCTAAAAGTAAAAAATATTTTTTTATTGCTTAAATTATTAGCGGTTTATATTTAGTTAATATTTTTAATAGCAATATTAATATTATAGCTTTAAATATTAGCTTTTATACTTATTTTTTTTTTAACTTTAAAATATAAATTTAATATAAACGTTTTAAATATTTAAAAAATTAAAGCTTAAAAAACTTAATAAAATGTTTTACTAAAATTTTATTTATTTAAAAATACTATTTTTACAAAACTTATATAAAAAAATAAATAAAAAAAACTTTTTATAAAAGTATATTATAAAAAAATATATAAAAGCTAAAATTATTATATATAAATTTTGCTAATATGCTAACTTAAAAAAACAAAGTTATAAAATATAATTAGTTAATTTAATAAGCAGTTATTTATAATAATTTTATTAAAATAACTTAGGTTTTTTTACTAAAATTAGTATTAAAGTTTTTTAAAGTTTTTTAAACTTTTTTTAATTAGAAAAAATAACTAAAATAGCATTATTATATAATTATTTTAAATTAGAGCTTTATATTTATTAGTAATACTTTAGAATTTATTTATTAAAATTAAAGGATTGCTTTATTTTTTTTTGCTATAGATTAATATTAGTAAAATAAAATAGCTAAAAAAGCTATAAAAGTTTTAAAAAATATTGTTTATAAGCTATTTATTATAGCTATATTAAATAGGGTTAATATTAAATATTAGCTAATGTTAATAAAAATTGCTATATATTTAAAAAATCTTTATTTAGTAGTTAAACTTAGCAACCGGACTTTTTATAAAATATAATATAAAATACTGCTAAACTTAGCCTACTTCTATATAATTATATTTTTAAGCTTTTATTTTTTTAAAAAAAAAGCTTTAATTTTTAATAAAAAAACAAAGCCTTATATTATATTAAGTTATTAAAAAAAAAGCATTATAAATTATATTATATTTTTAAAATTTAAGCAAATAATTTATATTAATAATATATTTTTTAAAAAAAAACGTATATATATTATTATTAAAAATTGGTTGCTTATTTAAAATATAATATTTTTAACATTATTTAAACTATTATTTATAGTTACTAGCATTAAAAGCTTTAGCAAGTTTAAATTTAAATCTCTTCGAAATATATAGCTAAAAATATATTTTATTTTTATGCTAAAAAAAACTTTTATTTTAAAAAGGATTTTAAACGTTAAACTACTAAAATTAAAAAAAAACTTTAATACTGTTTAGCGCTAATTATTTATATAGCTTAATTAGCTTAATAAAAACTTTATAAATAATTCCTAAGTACTTTTAAAAAATATTACTAATAATTTAAATTTTAGTACTAGCTTTGTAATTTATACCTTTAAAAACTTTAAATCTAAAAATAAAAAACTTAAAATATAAAACTATATTATTATAATACTACTTTTAAAAATTTAATAAAACTATTTTAACTTATACTTTAAAGTAAACAAATAAAAATATTTTAAATTATTAATAGCTAACTTTAATAAAGTAAATCTTTTTTAAATAATAGTTTTTTTAATAAATATTATTTATATTTTTTTTATAGCTAATATAATAAAGCTAAAAACTTTTTAATAAGCTTATAATAATGCTTATTAATATAATTAATATAAAAGAATAAAAAATAAACATTAGTTTTTAGTTAATAATAAAACTTAAATAATATATAAGCTGCTGCTAAACTAAAAAGCTTTTATTAAAAAATAAATATTTAAGCTAAAATAAAAACTTAATAAGTTTATTATTTGCTATAAAGTATAATAAATAGTTAAAAGTTTTAAATAAATAAAAAGTTTAAACTATAATAAAACGTTTATTTTAATAGTTAAACTTATAAGCTATAAAGCTATATTTGCTATAGCTATAGCTTTAAATTTTAAATTTAAATAAATAAATATAAAAATAGTATTTTTTTATAATAAAATTAACAAAAAAATTTACGTTAAACAACTTTTTAAATTTAATAATAAAATAAGTTATATATATAAGCTTAATAAAGCTTTTTATAAATTAAAGCAAACATTTAAAATTTAGTATAAAACTTTTTTTATTTTTTTAAAAATATTAAAATTTATTTTATTAAATATTAACGTTAATATATTTATTAAAAGTTATATTTATATTATAATATATATAAACAACCTTTTAATTGTTGCTTTTTTTATAAAAAAAATAAACAAGGTTAAAATAGTACTATATAAAAAGTTTAATATAATAAATTTTAAGCCCTACTTTTATTATTTAAACATAATTATTAAAAAAGATTAATTTAACTAAGCTATTTACTTAAAATAAAATATTTATATCGAAAAAATGCTTTAAAATTTTAAGTTTTAAAATATTAAACTAAAAAATATTTTAATAAAAACTAAACTTTTTAAACTTTTGCTTATTAATTATATATTTATAGTAAAAAAAAAAGCTTAATATATAAATATTATAAGTTTATTAATATATACTATATTAAAAACTTAATTAAATATTGTTTATGCTATATTTTTTTATAGTTAATTTATAATAAAATTTAATAATGTTTATAAATTAGCAATAGCTTATATTTTTAAATACTTTAAAAAAATAGCAAATATAGAACTAGTTTATTATAAAAAGCTTTAAAAACTAATTAAATATATTAATATTAACTATGCTAAAAACTATAATATTTAAAGGTTAACTTTTAGCTATATTTTTAATATAAAAAGCAGTACTTTTAGCTAAAGCTTAAAACGCTAAGCTACTATATTATTATTTTTATATAAAATAAAGTATATAAAATAGATATAAGCTATTAAAAAAGCAATATAGCTAAAGCTTTTATTAAAAAAGCTAAACGCTATAAAAGGTTTAAAAATAACTATTATTTATAGTAATAACTAAAAAGCTATAACGTTAATTAATAACTTATTATATTATATTAATATTAAATATATAACTATTTAACTAAAATTTGTTTATAAATAATAAGCTATTAAAAATATTAAACTATAGTATATTTTTATTAATAAATAAATAATAAATAAACTAATTAAAATATTATTAAAAAATAAGTTTTTTATTTTTTAAAATACTTTAGGTTTAAAATAAGTAAAAATTTTTAAAAAAAGTTAACGTTAAATAAGTTATATAATTAACTAGTTAAAAGAATTTTTTTTATTAACTTTTTTATAAAAATATGTTTAATAATATATTAACTATTGCTTTTAAATATTTAAAATTTATTTATACCTTTTCTATAACTTATAATTATTTTACTTTAAAAATAATAAAAGTTTTAACTATTAATAATATAATTATATTAGCAAACTTAGTTAGTTTTTTTAATAAATTACTATTAGACTTTAAAACTATAAAAAAATAGCTAGCTTTATATTTATAACAATTTTATAACTTTTTATTATTATTTAATATATTTTATATATACCTAAAAGCTATATTTTTTAGCTATTTAAAAAAAAAAAAAAACTAAAAAGTTAATAACGTTATACCTAATATTTATATTAAAAATATTTTTAATACGTTTTATAACTTTTAAAAAAATAATAAAAATATTTAATTAAGCTTATTTTATATGCTTATAAAGTTATTAATAAATAATTTATAAAAAAATATATTATAATATATTTATATTATAGCTATTATAGCTAATTTTACCGGAAATAAAATAGCAATATTTTAAAACTATAACTCCGTTAAAAATATAGCATTAAAATTATAAGCTAAAAGCGTTTTTTAAAAAAAATAATAAACTTTTATAAAATATTTATATAAAAAAGTTTAAAAGCTAATAATATAATATTATATTAATTGTTTATTAAACAAATAAAACTTATATTTATTATATAGCATACTTTAAATATGCTAATAAGTTTTCTTTAAAAATTAACCTTACCTAAAACTTAATAACTTTAAACTACAGAACTACGTTCGTTTAGCTAAATAATTCTATTTATGTTTATTATATTTTTTAGCCCGCGTTCGTTTTTTTTTTATTTTTTTTATAAAGGTTTTTTTTAGGTACAACTAGTGCTAAAAACTTTAAACAAAATAAATCGGATGCTATATACTAGCTAGTACTAATATTAAAAATAAAAAAAGGGAATTTAGTACTAAAGTTTTTATTTTCTACTTACTAGCATTAGCTTTAAAATAAGCTAAAGCCTATATTATTTTATATATTATACTATTTTATATTATAAATCTTATTAAACATAGGCTTAGAGTAAGTAGGAGTGTTAAAATAAAGGAGGCTGGTACACTCTACTCCTATGTCTATATAATCTACCAGATCCCCCATAGCCTGGAGGGCTAATTCTATACTTCTAATAAATCAATCCTGATCACTATAAGTATCCGTCTCCACTACTTTTGACAGGAGGGAATGGGTGATAGGCATAGAAATAAAACTCTTCTAGAGAAGCGCGATGGCGGCGTCGGAGATTGCACCTACAGAATGCATACCTCGAGCATGATTATAGAAGCTCTCTTCGGTCCAATCCATGTCAATTGTGAGTGATCATTTAAGTTTTCGAGTCAGTTCTCCCAGAATGGGACGTAATTACATTTTCGTTGGGATGATGAGTCCTCGATGCAGTACTTCTCAAATGTCGCTTGTAAAAATCCTCGCCCTTTTATTTTTGGCATCAATACTTTTACGAGGTCGCTTGGAACTGATTCTATCATTCTCGAGTCAGACTGGGTAAGCAGAATTTTAGTTCCAAGCCAGCTCGCTATCTACCGCGGGTGGCTTTATTAAGATATCGCTTCACTTCTCGGTTCTAAGGACCGAGAGCGATATCATTAATCATATTCACCAATTGTGATAATTTGAATTGAACAGATGTGTGAGTGACGGGAATTTGAAGCTAAGTCGGTGGGTTATGAAGTTGAGAGAAGTTGAGAGATCTAGGAAAAGAAAGAAAGTGAGTTGAGGAATAACAATGGGAGAGGGAGAATTCAGGGTTTTTAGATAGCAAGCGCGCCGCACCGCGTCATATGGACCTTGGACGTTCTACTAGGCGCTAGATGTTGTTCGCTGGGAGATTGAGGGCTGTGACTGTCTCTAGGGCTTTCATATCACGCACTCCTTGGGTGGTGGTACTGGTTGGGCTGGTTCATGCTTTACTAGATACTCCTTAATGTGCGATTAAATATCTTTTGATTGACACATTACAGTCGAAAACCACGCTACTCTAAGGGTCCAATATATCACCGAATGTGTCCAATACTATCGTAGAACTATACAACACAACACTGTTGGTCCATCAATTGGGTTAAAACTTGAATGAGGCTTTCCTTAGTAACGACAAGACCTTTTACGATATTCGTCAACGCACTCTAGAGATTGCCAATCCTTCGAACGATTATCTTAAAAATCATAGCCGGCTACCCTTTATACCTATAACCCTATGACTATAACTGAATCAGTTTCTTGGTTTTCAGTTGAAGGACACAAAACTAATGTGTTCAAGCACTTTTAACATGAAATGGAGATGTATTGCGCCGAGAATTCTCTATTTGTAACTTTCGACCCCTAATGCACAGAGCACAGAAAAATTTCGTATTTGCAACTGAAACATAACATGGGCCACAAGATTATTAGAGACGTGAGCCTCAAGGAGGAGTTAGAAAAGCTTAAGCAAGCCGAAGCAAACTTTGAAAGTTTTATCTCTAATGAATAAAGGAGAGAATGAGTCGTTAGGGAAGACGGTCTCAGGCCTTTGATTTTCGCACTCTTATGTCACTAATATGGATAGAACAGATTCTGGTCCCTAACGAAGGATGGACGAGCCCAGTGTCCGAACCTTCCCCCTTTTCTTTCAAGCTAAGGGTTACCACATTAACGAAAAATATATCATATCAATCTAATCAACATTTAGGAACATTTTAGAGTCTAAATTAGACTCACAACAGAGGTTCGTAATAGTTTCTGTATCTCACCGTCCAAACTATCTAGCTTCTCATCTTATATAAGAATATTCTCTCTTTAGCTAACTTCGATTCTTTATATAAGTTGTTATATTATTTTCAATTCTTTGACGATTAGTCGATTCCACTCTCAGTCTCATATTCTGCTAAGCTCCTCTCAGTGCGATACTGCTATGTCATCATATATGATGATGGACATTGCCCGTCTTATCATACCAAAATCATTAATGACCACCCAGATACTTTCGTCTTGGGCTTTTTTAGGTTAGATTGTGAAACTTAATCTTATCCACAGGTTGATATTACTGCTCTCCCCAATGCTTTCGATTAATGTTATATAGGCTCTTCTGATCCGATATAGAAGTAATACTTAATTGGTTACTTCTTAATAGCAATCAGTAGATGGCGTGTGATGTGGATAGCAATGGTTCGACATGTAGAATGATTTTTCACCTCCAATCTTTACTCCCCTTGGTAACTATATGAAAGAAGAACATAATTGAGAGATGACTTAGCGGGGCTGGGAATTGGCAGCCGTGGCCAGTCCCGGACCATCCGGTGCCATTGCGGCAGAAAACCCCGTTTTGTCAGATGAATAAACCATTTGAACTTCAGTGACATATTTTTTAAGTTGAGTATATATGTATCGGTTTCTACTATGGCAAAGCCTTTCTTTGATCGGAACACTCATCTCCGCCGTATTCTTTAATAGTTTCAGTAGGTCATTGTTTCTCCATCCGAGCGAGATCTTAATGCATTCAATAGCCTCGAGAAGCTGTGGTTCAGATAAAATCTATTTTAAATATTAAGGAGGCGAAATATTTCCGGACGACATAGAAGGTAAGCAGTAACTAGATAGGAACGATGGTAGATATTCAGGCCCCAGTCCATCTGGGATGTCCCTCACGAGCATCTAGCGTCAGGAGATTTTTCACATCCCTTTTCCACCGAAGTTGATCTCGATTACATAATTTCTTCTTGGCTGCTACCGGATACCATGCAGTACGAGATGCGCCCTACACTAATTTATGTGTATTTCACGGACTTGGCCGTAGGCTGCCTCGCGTACTGACACATTCAATTGAAGCTAAGAGCCTCCCCTGCCAGTTATTCACAGAGTGGAATTTTATGACCGGACATCAAATCCGTTATTGCGCAATAAAACCCTGAATGCTTTGCAATGTTCTCTGTCGGCCCGAAGCATCTGCTCGTTTCCTTGACCTAGGACTGGAAGAAAAAAAAAACTAAAAACTTGAACGTAGGCTGCTATCCCCAGTGCACTGGGGAGCATCAGGAATTGAGCCCGATGCGGGGGTCGAACCTGTCAAGGTTGTAAGCAATTTTGTCGAACTCAATTCTTGGATATGTAACTCACCCGCAACCTTGAGATTAAGAGTCTCACGCTCTACCGATTGAGCTAACCGGGCGCTGTGGGTTTCGTCGCTGGCTATTTTTTCTTATGGCAATGACTGAGCTAAGCTAGATATTCGGTTTGTTGGCGGTTGTGCGGTGCCGAGTTATTCGCTTATTGTATGTTCTGCTGGGATGGACCTGGATTGGGTTCGGGCAGCTACCAATCAAGTCAACCAGGTGGACGTCGCAGTATTACATAATGAGAGCAGGGGTGCAAAGGGAAATTCCTCATGGGTCCGCGAGTAAGCATTTCAGATTCCGTGTTATTGATGAAGAGTACAGTTCAGATGGCGGCGGTGCGTATTACGTAATTTGTGGTCTATGATGATCATCCCACTGCTCTGAAGTGATCTGAATAACACGCGCTAGGCTTGTTCGAACGCCGCGTTGCAAGCAACCCATGTGCAAGCCTTCTATCGAGCTTCTGTTTTTGATAGAAATGTTTCTTGGCGATGTTTTAGAAACAATCCAGGGGCGAAATTTCGCTACAGCTGTTAAGCTTTAATAAATTGATTGCACAGTAACGCCGAGGATCCGGGGGGCATGAGATGAGGATCATGTTACACAAAGAGACTGCAGTCGCTATTCAAAAGGGGCCAGCATTGCACATCAAAGAGGTTGCTGACCGAATCCATAACCCATCAACTCCCTCACCTCGGCGACAGCATTTTCTCATACGAAAAAAGGTCATCATCATCACAGTCACCATGGTTGGCGTATTCTCACTTGCACTCGGGCTCGGGCTTGGCATCGGTCTCACACGTGCCTCCCCGGCTCCGAAGCCATCAACCCCAACCCGAAGCTCCTCCAGCCAAGCTGCCGTCATCCAGCCAGCTGTTGGCACCACCTGGGACTACCCCCTGGGATTCTCCCTGACGACTGCCAACGCGAATAAGAGCACCGATTTCTACCCCGTAGATCTCGAGAACACATCGGCGGATACCATTGGGGCGCTCAAGAGCGCCGGTCACACCATCATCTGCTATTTCAGCGCGGGCAGCGTAGAGGACTACCGCGAGGACGCGGGTGAGTTCCCGGCGTCGGCCATTGGAAACACGCTCGACGGCTGGCCGGACGAGAAGTGGGTAGATCACCGCAATGCTAAAGTCCGCGAGATCATGGCGGCGCGGATTCAGAGCGCGTCGGACAAGGGCTGTGTAGGCGTTGACCCGGATAACATCGACGGGTACACAAACAATTCGGGATTCGACCTCACCGAGGACGACACTGTGGATTACGTGCAATACCTGGCCGAGACGGCACATGCGGCAGGGCTTGCCTATGGTCTGAAGAACTCGGGAGCCATCGTCGACCGCGTCGTCGATGTCGCCGAGTGGGCCATCAACGAGCAGTGCGCGGAGTACAAGGAATGCGCCGATTGGGCACCCTTCGTGAAGGCTGGCAAGCCCGTCTTCCACGTCGAGTACACGGAGGACGATGATGCGACTAGCGTTAGCGCCTCTAAGTTGGCCGAAGCGTGCGCCGCCGATGGCCAGTCTGGTTTCTCGACCATTGTGAAGCACATCACGCTTGATAACTGGGTCGTTTACTGCTAAGCGTACTCAGTAGCGATGGCAGTGATATCGACCTCTTCCGATTCCCTAATCTGTATATAACTTTACCTTTTGGCTACTATTCAGCTTATATTTGTACATTTTAAAATGAGATTTCTTCAATTGGAAACGCGGTTTCGTAATATCGCATCGCCGTCAAGGAGTGAAGTATTCCAGTAATTTCTAGTGTTGGTCTTCGGCAGATAAGTCAACAACGGCAAAACATTAGTCTACCTAGCTGATTATCGATATGCACCAAGTTGATAAGTCTGGGCCGAACTTCTACCGAGCTTAGAACCCACCTCGGAAGGCTGGTCCCTGGGCGGTACGTACCTTATCAGTGGAGGTGGAGCCCAGGAGCTTTAGAGCTTGGATCCAAAATTTTCAATTCCGGGCTTCACATTTCAACCTCGCTCGTTTTGTATTGCAACAGCGAGAGACCGTTCCCACCGTGTCCTGGGCGCATTACGGATCTGTTGCCGCTGAGTCGAGTTTCCCACGCCGTTGCAACGCCAATTGTGCCTGTTCCGACTCCCGAACGCTCATACATCGATACCTCATTGACTTGTCCCAATCAACCCCAGCCGCAATCATGCCGCACATCGACTATCTTCTGCACGAGGTTAGCGCTTTGTAGTCCCTTATGCATTGTTTTTGCCAGTCGTAGGAAGGAATAGAAAAGAATTGCATCGTGGCGGAACCTGGCTAACCCCTGATTTCTGAGTTAGTCTGCGACCGGATACGCCCTCTTCAAAGTGGTCCACCAGCAAGATGACATCGCATTACGGACGGAGGAAGTGAAGAAGGCAGCCGAGGACTTGGCTAAGCTCGGCAAGATGCTCAGTCTCACCTCGTATGCGGTCTGGAGATCTGCCGCCGAAGCGCTCGAGAATATTCACTCCATCTCGGAAGGGTTGATGACCGACTATTTGAAGTCCACCATCGAGCTCAACATCCCCGCCTCAAAGAAGAGCAAGGTTGTCTTGGGTGTCGCCGATAAGAATCTCGCGGGAAACATCAAGGCTGCTTTCCCAGGCATTGAGGCTGAGACGAGCGACACATCTGAGGCCGTCGCGTATCTGCTTCGTGGCATTCGTTTACACGCGTCTAAGCTGTTCAAGGACCTGAAGGAGGGAGACGAGGAGAAGGCCCAATTGGGTCTCGGCCATGCTTGTGGGTGTTTCTATGCCTTAGGCCCTACCAATCGCATTTTGCTGACAGTGCCTGCCAGACTCTCGTAGCAAGGTCAAGTTCAATGTGCATCGCAATGATAATCATAGTGAGTTGCCCGCGATAACGTTCCCCTGGCATAATTGGGAATCCAGGACGGGCCTGGAAATCTTTACAAAACAATTAAAACTAACAACTTGTGTCTCTAGTTATCCGCTCTATTGCCACGTATGTGTTATTTCAAGACGCTCTCTAACTAGACATCGTTAACATTAGATCGAATAGCTTGGACAATCTCGATAAGGTAGGCATTGCATTCCAATTTTGCGTTTTACAGCCGGGAGAAATGAAATCATCGCTCGAAATACTTTCAAGTTCTCCCATCATAGTTGTTAAACCGTAACGTGACTGGCAATTACTGACTTGTTGTTTAGGGCATCAATCTTTTCTCCCAGAAGCTGTGAGTATTGCGAAGATTAATTTTCTTCCTTCCTGCGGTGGTCAAAATGTGGAGTAAACCTCTGCTGGTTGACTTGAGAGGCTTTACACCTTTCATCCAACGGAAATATTGCCGTAATGAGCATGTTACTAATTGTTTGTCGTAAAGTCGAGAATGGTACAGCTGGCATTTCCCAGAACTGGTAGGTGACCTTGATTCCTCTGCCACGAGGCACGCTAACCCTGGATTCTGTAGTATGCGATTTGTTCCGATAACCTCACATACGCCAAGGTCGCGCGCTTTGTCGGGGATAAGAGCACATTAGGGGATGAAAAGCTTCACGAACTGGCTGGACTCATAGGCGACGACGAGGAGAAGGCTGCTGAGATTATCCTGAAGGCAAAAATGTCTATGGGAAGAGAGTTAAGCGAGGTTGACCTTGAAAATGTCCTCACATTTGCCGAAAAGGTTCAAAGCTTGGCAGGTAAGACTCACATTTTGGTGATATTTTGCTTGCGAATACTGACGGCTTGTTCTAATATAGAATATCGGAGAACCTTGTACTCCTACTTGACTGACAAAATGAGCACCGTAGCGCCAAATCTTGCTACTCTGAGTAAGCCTCCCCTCAAATCTTTTGTTCAGATTCTAGTCAAGATGGCTCTGCAGTTTAACCTGCTGCCATCGTGTAGGCTCTCACTGACCACTGCTAACTCATGCTGGAATAGTTGGCGACGTGGTTGCCGCGCGATTAATCCAGAAAGCCGGTTCTCTCACCAACCTATCAAAGTACCCTGCCTCTACTTTACAGATTCTAGGTGCTGAGAAGGCTCTGTTCAGGGCTCTTAAGACTAAGAGGTTGGTATCTTTGTCCTTTGATCTTTCCTTTCCATCCATCTGTGATCTATCATGGCTGGATTCTCACATTGAATCACTTTGCTCCTGTTACCCCTTGCTGCTTCCCTAGCTTTGGGTCTCCCATTCTGAAATACAATTACTGGTTGCTAACCCTAGATTTCTACAGTAATACCCCTAAGTATGGTCTCATTTTCCACAGCAGTTTCATCGGAAGAGCATCACAAAAGGACAAGGGCCGCGTGAGCAGATACCTTGCGAACAAGTGCAGTATTGCGTAAGTTGTCCTCGCTTTTAGCCCCGCATTAATTCCGAGCCCAGAGCAACAACTAATATGCTTTGATGCAGTGCGCGTATTGATAATTTCTCTGAGGAGCCTTCGAAGAAGTTCGGCGAGGTTCTACGAGGCCAGGTTGAAGATAGACTAGAGTTTTATGCCACAGGCAAGAAGCCTACCAAGAACTCTGATGCTATGGTCAGTTCACCAGTAGTTATCGTTGTGCTACCCGCTAACACGCCAATAGGACAAGGCTGTAGCAGATCTGTTAGCTGAAGGCGAAAGCATGGCCATCGACACTGAGATGATCGATGCTCCAATCCCTGTTGCTGAGCCTACACCTAAAAAAGAGAAGAAGTCAAAGGACAAGAAGGAGAAGGAGGAGAAGAAAGAGAAAAAGGACAAGAAGCGTAGACATAGCGAGGTTAAAGGTACTGCGGACGCCGACGCAGAGTTGGAGGGCGAGAAGAAGAAGAAAAAGAAGAAGAGACACTCTGAGGCGTGATGGATTTAACATTGTCATATCTTTCTCGGACATGATATCTCGCGCATGGGTATGGGCGTTTTTGGATCGGTGTGCTTTTACTTGCTGGTGTCTGTCTGTCTATGTCTTGTGTACATAAATATCTGGGATCATACCCATTTGCTTTTTTACCCCTTGCTCTTGCTCTCAGACTTATGGATTTTCGCGAGGATGTGAATTGCCTGACTTCGTGTTCTCATAAGAATATGAGTCTGATACCCGTTAAGACTCTGTAATATCTTAGTAATGGACAGTATGTAGTATTGCCGCGGTACAATTTTTGCATCAGACTCCCCTCTGGCTTGTACTGTATTTTCGGCGGGCAGCATGCTCGATAAGTAAATAACATGGGGTATTTGGCAGGTATCGACTGTGCCAGAATAATAAATTTGAATCGCATTATACATGCCAATCACGAAGTTAGGCAGGTAAGTACATTCAGACGCCCAACCCCGTCGGCCACGAGTCCCCGAAACGACGCCCCAAACGCCTGTGTAATGCCCGTCGCCGCTGTTCTCCCGTTTCTCTTTGCGTGGATATCTGATATTCTCACGCCTGTCTCATTTACATCTCATCGTTCCATGTCTCGCGTAAAGTTCGGATAACGAGCGTGGTTAAATGTGTTTATGCCGTATATGGGGTGCGAATAAGTCAACATCTAATTTCCTTCACTGCCGAACTCCTTCGTCCACTCGGAATTCCGTTTTAGGTCTTCCTCAGCGACGGTCGGCCGCGATGACTTAATAGCCTTGACGAAGTCTTTGAAGTCGACCAAAGGCTCGAGGAGCATCTCGGAGTCCAAGTCGTCCCAAGTCATTTCCTTTGCGCCCGGAGACCCTGGTGAACAGGGTGTGACTCTTGTTACGCCGTCTACTTGTACCTATTTTGTAAGTCATATTAGTGCTCATTCTCGTTGCTATTATGGTATGGCCGTTCCTACCTCTTTAAAGTGTGTCGCTTGTTGGATTTTCCGTACGGGTTGCATCAGAGCGTCTTGCACGGCAATAGTGATATCGCTACCCGAGTAGCCGTCGGCTAGCTTGGCTAGTTCGCGGTAATCTTCGCTCTTTAATGTAGTAGGTGTCTCGCCGATAGCAATCTTGAACATGGTTGTCCTCGCGCCAATGTCAGGTAGACTAATATGGACTCGACGTTGGAAACGTCTCCGGATAGCGGCGTCCAGTTGCCAAGGGATATTGGTTGCACCGAGTACAAGCACGCCTGTTGAATCCTTGCCCACACCATCCATCTGCACCAGCATTTCGGTCTTGATTCGACGGGATGCCTCTGATTCACCTTCGCCTCGGGGACCGCAGAGAGCGTCGACTTCATCGATGAAGATAATTGAAGGCTTATTTTCGCGAGCCATGGCAAATAACTGTTTCACCAACCTGTAATAATCCCAGTGAGCTTTACATAGCGATAGATCATGGTTGACGTGGCGGACTTACCGTTCACTTTCGCCCATCCATTTACTAACCAAGTCACTACTGCTCACACTGAAGAACGTGCTCTTGGCCTCGGTAGCAACAGCCTTAGCTAGATAACTCTTACCGGTCCCTGGCGGGCCGTAGAGCAGTATTCCCTTCCACGGCTTCCGCTTGCCCGTGAAGAGATGAGGAAACTTGATGGGCAGAAGCACGGCCTCCTTCAAAGCCTCTTTCGCGCCGTCTAGACCGGCGACGTCATCCCACTTCACGTTCGGGCGATCCTGCAAGATGGCGCCGGCGAGGGCGTTGCGCAACTTTTTGGAGTCTTCGTCGACAGCACCGTCCTCGCCGTCTTGCTTGCCCTTCCCAGTGCCGCCGGTAGACGAGCCGTTAGCGCCGACCATACCAGGTTTTTTCCGCTTCGCGTCCGCGTCCGATAGGTGGGCTTTTAGCTTCTCGGCGCGATCCATGTACTCGCCCGTCTTTTGGCGGATCATCTCCTTGGACTTGGGGTTCTTCTCCCATTTCAAGGCGAGCATAAACAGCTCTAGTGACTGGTAGTAGAGCTGATATGCCTTATCGTACTGGTTGCCATTGTCGGCGTCGATGGCGCGGCGTACCGTGTCAATGGCTCGCCCGAGGAAGTCGGTGTTGGACATGGTGGTATTGGGGCGGAAGGGCGATGGCGGGAGGAGTCGTGGGGAGGTGGGTTGAGTAGAAAAGGTATTTATTTATTGTTTCTATTAGACTGGAGTGAGTTTATGGGCCCGACAGAAGGGAGGATAAGGCAATGCTGCCCAGGGATTTTATGGCACGGGAGCCACGCCAACGGCGATGCAGGGCGAGAGGATGGGGGAAACTGGCGGGCTGATGTTGTGACGTTGAGCTGTGCCTGGTTGGTTGTATTGTAATGCAAGTATGGATGGCCGTCGTCTGGGGGAGCGACTCATCTAGCCTGATATGGACTGGTCGCGGAGGGGCCAGACTAGGTAAATAGACACTCACAAGCCACGTCCTCAGTCGCATCAGCCACAGTTAACTTTCCCCATTCTAAAACCTCCAGGTTTGTGCTTGTGGAAACCATTAGGTATTGCACAGTGATCAACTTGTCTATACCTATCCTAGGGAAACTACGATCTGCTACGCATTAAAACCCGGCATCGCCTCTATCTGAACAAGCAATTTGTACCGGTCTCCTGAACATATTTGAAATCATATAAGCATCCGACAGCAAAACCAACCATGGCTGAAGTACAAGCTCAGCTACAAGCACTATCCGAAGAGTACCAAAAACTGCAGCAAGAACTCCAGACTGCCGTTGATGCCAGGCAAAAGATTGAAGCTCAAAGACAGGAAAATATCGGGGTGCAGAAAGTGAGTAACCAAACTAGCATCAGAATTCATTTATCCTATTCAATAGCAGGGGTCGAAAATTTTTGCTAACCAAGGAAAATACAAGGAATTTGAGAGGTTAAAAGATGGCGAGAGTATATACAAGCTTGCTGGGCCTATCTTACTAAAACAAGATAAGGTGGAGGCTGAGAGCACCGTCAAGGGACGACTTGAATTCATTGGAAATGAGTTGTGAGTGTTCGCGTTACCATATCATGAGTTTCGGAGATCCGCGTTGACATCGTATGTTTTGATTATAGGGAGAGGTCAGACAGCCATATCAAAGAAATACAAGAGAAGCTAGAGAAGAAGAAGGGCGAGATCATACAAGCACAGGCTGGTCTTCAGTCTGCCGGTGGTGCCTCAGGGAAGGCCGCGGTCAAGGCTTAGTTGGGTAAGATTGGCTAAAGAATCAGTGATGAGAAATTGCGACGAGCAAGTCGCTCTGCAAGCCAAAGTTTTCAGCGCCGATATCGTCTGGAAATCGAGTGAGGCATCAAGCCAATAGGCAGCTTGAATCAAGCTCAAATACAACCTCCCTTGGGTATGATAGCTGGCACTGGCCCATGCAAGTTTGTCAAGGTGCTTTAGCATTATTGTAGATGTGAGTTGGTTTCAACATGTTTGGTTGGTTTGCATCCCAAATCTACACATAGACTTCTATGTAATTACCTTATAAGACTGCTACGCCAGCATCCCACACCTGCATACCTAATCTGCTGCGCCGCATTTGTTGCTAAAATGACGTAAGTTAGCTTCTCCAAATGCCCCGCGATGTGGCTTGAACGTCAGAGGAGGGGTGTGGAACCTCGACGGAAACCTTGTTGGCTGATCTGATCGAGGCAGCACTGTAACTTCGGTACATGTGAGAACGACGCGTCGCTTAGCTTTACAGACCCTTGTTAAAGTGTCTGCCTTCCCATTTACCAGTCCAACACATCTATTGATAACATATATCACGGAGCTCTCTCGACCTTATAGTCAACCAATCCAACCACTGCCCATCGAGCCATCTCTAACGTCGTTGATCCCGTATTCACCGGGTTCCTTCTTCTCCTCTCTCTTTCGGAACACCGGCCGTCAATGGCCACGCCGACTGTGTTATCCTAGGCTGCCCTCCACTACCGCCGACTGACAAATATGGCGCCAATCACCGATGAAGAGGAGCCGGGCCGCCCGTTAAGCGTGAAAGAGATATCGACCCGTGCGGAAGCCTTTGAATGGAACGTGAACATTCCTTTCAAACATTGGCTGCGGACATCACAACTACTTCAGCAGCAGGTAAGCGATGACTGCAAGCTGTTCGGACCTTGGCTGGTTCACGGGTTGGTGAGCTTCTGGCGCATCCGATACTAACGGCGCGAGAACAGGCAGATATGTACCTCCGTGATGGCATTTTTCCTCAAGCCTACCTCCTCTACCTCCGATACTCTACGCTAGTTGTGGATTTGCTCAAGACACATCCCGAAGCTAAAACACCGGAAGCCAAGAAGGCTCTCCAGAACAAGTTTCTCACTATAGATGTCGTGTTCAAGCATCTAGAACAAATCAAACCTATATTGGAACAACAATACGAAGCTTGGAGGGAAGCTGAGGCTAAAAAGAAGAAGCTGAATTACCACCAACAGAGCTCTGCAGAGGTGCCCAGTGAAGTCTCCGCCTACCAGAAGCATGCTTCTAAGGATCCCGCCTTGTCATATGCCAGCCGCCTATTGGATGCTAGTGAGCATCAAGACTTCGCCGTTGAGCTAGCACAGAGGGAGATGCAGAGACGCGATGCAGACAGAAGAGCAACACAGAAAAATGGTGAAACCCGTCGCGAGCAACAACAACGACGCACGGCTGGCATATGGGACACCTGGACTCAGGACATCGCAGACAAACAGGCAGAAGACGAGGAGCTTTTCCGAAAGCAGATGGAGTCAACAAGAAGGACCTTGGATCAGGAAACAGACTCACCCACAAGTGATATTAGGCACGCAACAGATCGCCGGCTTAAGCCAACCTCTATATCTAGCTACTCTTATCCCAAGATAGCTAGATCTGTACCGGTAGATTACAGTCCCCAGCCTCTCAGAAGCGAGGAAGACAAAGCATGCCAGCCAACTCTCCCCCCTAAACAGGAGCTTGTGGACCACTCGCCCCTCGTTCCTAAACGCCCGGCGAAGACGCCGTATCCTAGGGAGTCTCTGAATGAGCTACCGTCTCGTCCTCCCAAACTACATGATTCGGTCCCAGGGCCACCAAAAAAGCAGCAAGGTGTTGCATTCAAGCCAGCAGCATACCTTGAGAATGGAGAACCTATTCGACCCGTCTTCCTTCCCGGACAACTTCGCCGTCGTTTTCTTGAAATCGCCTCGGAAAATACCAAGCGGGGTCTGGAGATGTGTGGAATCTTGTGCGGAACCGCTGTTAACAACGCGTTGTTCGTACGGTGCTTGCTTATTCCTGAGCAGAAATGCACTTCGGATACTTGTGAAACAGAGAACGAGGCTGGGATCCTGGACTATTGTATCGAAGAAGATCTATTGATGCTCGGTTGGATTCACACACATCCCACACAGACTTGCTTCATGAGTTCTCGAGATCTGCATACGCAATCTGGATACCAGGTTATGTTACCTGAAAGTATCGCGATTGTGTGTGCACCAAAGTTCGAACCTTCGTAAGTGATTATTCACGATTATATAGGTTTGTGCTAATTGCTAACATTTCGCCGCTAAGATACGGCATATTCCGACTTACCAACCCGCCAGGGTTGCCGCATATACTCAACTGTACACAGTCATCAACTTTCCACGCCCATTCAGTGGATAACTTATACACCGGAGCCGAGCATCCGCCAGGTCACGTGTATGAGCATGACAACCTCGATTTTTACATGAAGGACATTCGACCCGGCGCTCGCAACGGCACCGTTCCGAACAAGAATTTTTAGAATATCAAATTTGAACGGCTCGGCCACGGCGTAGAGCTCTGCGGGCTGGCTCGATGCTCTCTACTAGATTACCCGTCTAATCGAAGAGTGAAGTGTTTCCGTTTTCGGCCAAATTTGTCCATTTTACGAAAGTCACGAAGGTCACGCAAGTTACGCAAGATCAGAAAAGAGGTTTGATACACCGGAGTTTCACTTTTTCTATTGTCTCTTGGCTTCGTTATTCTTCTCGTTACCGCCCAGTCTGTCATAGCTGTCTGAGCCACCGAGAATTCATCGCATAGCATGGAGTTGGGAGGGGAATTATTGGCCTAGGCCTGGGCCTAGACCTAGACGCATTTGCTGGCGTTCAGTGATGACTTCGGATTTTGAGAGGACCGAACTAAACCGAAGTGAATTTGTGAGGAATTGTTGATGTTGCGAAGAGGGAAACGCAGTCTTGTGATTACAAGAGTCTTTGATCATCCAACCCAATTCAAATGGCGGGCTTAATTTGTAATCTTGTCGAGTGTCGGGCTTATTGAGCTTGTTGCTTAGGTTTATGGAGAGATGAATCGATATCGACTGTCTGTGTATCGTCATTGGGGCTTGTTCTTATTGTGACTTCGTCTTCGGTTGGTTGTGATATATCTTGGTGTCATCTTTTACATTGAACTTCCGTGTAACTCTTATTGATTGGCTGCCTGTCTGCTGCTATATACGGCTATTCTTTTCCTTAGCATTAACTTCGAGCTGAGTTAGACGAGAAGGCGTCACGAAAAGAATTCCATCACTATAGTTCCGACACTACCAAAAAGTAGAACATTATCTAGTTGGGTGCATGACGGCGGCCCGGTCAATTCGATTTTGGACTGCTCAATTACGAAGACACAGCCCCAGACCCCTTTCCTCTCTCCTCAAGAGGACGACCCGCAGAATAGCTAGCTCCGGCTGCTGTTGAAGCCGTATTACTAGCTGCGTTTGTTATGCCGGCGGCCTTCGACTTGCGCGGATGTTTGAGTCCATGGCTACCTGGTGCCCGAACGCTTGAGACCGTATCATGTTGGGTTGCCCAAGCACCGATCCCTTGTAAGTCATGTGCCATACTGGAAGCGGTTGGCATGATGTTATTCTTTGAAGGCATTAGTGTTAAGCTCTATCAAGAGACGTTTCACTCACGTTGAAGTCCACACTGAGGCTCAGTAAGTCTAATGCTGTGAGATTGAACTTTTTAAACACCTGGATTTTCGTAACTCGACAGAATTATCCTTGGCGTGTCTTTGGCTTGCCATCTAGGGGCGGGCAGTGAGTTTTTATCCGTTTTGTGACTTCATGATTGTTGAGCGTAAACCCGTACAATCCAAACCTAAGAGGTTTTACATGCTGGCGGGAGTCAATTCCCATTCTTGCGTTGATTCCCATTCATAACGCCCTGCAGATCACATGATTGCTATTCGTTATAGTGGTGTGATGGGATATCGTCTTCTTACCTGATTCCCATGAGGGGTAGATCCTCGCAGTAGTGAGCACCACATTCAGCGAGTTTTACTGTGGTTGATTCCCCATTCCCATGACGCGTCACCATTGTGCATAGTGTAGATATTTTATGTGATAGGTATACCGCAATAAATATGAAAACGTGACAATCATGGAATAATTCCATGTCGGTCTAAATTGGGTTCCCGCCCAATGAGAATTCCTTCGTAACTGGGATCCATACTATTGGTGTGGCCATGCTACAAGGCAATGAGGAGGGAGGTAATAGGGCTTAGGTCAACAGGGGAGGATAGAGGAATGGCGCGGAACTAAATGGTTGGTAGCATGCGATTCCCCTGACTTGGGACTTAGGGGGGTAGCAGAGTTAAGGGTATGGAACACCAATAGCGCGTGCAGATTATACCTGGTCGTGCATACTACAACTTGAACCAATCTGCATTGATTTCTCGTGGGAATCGGGCCCAAAAGCGATTCCCATTTCTGCCTGTGAAATCACGGCACAGAGTTAGACGTCATAGAGGTACCTATGTAGCTACGTGCACTTAGACGGAATGATTTAGATGAATGTCAACCCCACCGAAGTTTTCCTCTTCGACTGAACTGACACCATCCATATCAAACTCTTGCGCTACATAGTCATTGTTGTTTAATGCTTCACTATGGAGACTCGGCCAAGTCTCCAGTTCCAGAAATTTACCCCTAGTTGTCCATATTTTCAGGAAGCTCCCGCCACCATCGATTATTCCTCCTTACCCATGTGCCGTCTCATAGAAACTTTTGAGGAGTGAGTGGGCTGTTACCACACTACTTGAGCGTCGCTAAAGATATTCTAGTGGCCCAACCTTTGTTGCCGACTCATTCGGTGATCGCGATTGGATTGACATTACGAAGGCTAGACCTTGCGGGCGCGAGTGTCCCTGCAACGAATTGAGTGCTGTCACCGGAGAGCGTCTTTTTGCCTTCATAGTGAAGAAAACCCAGACGGATATGGATATCGTATTCCGTGACCCGCCTTTGCAGGCTATCGTGACGGAGGCTCTCACTCAAATTAACGGTGAATTACCATCGGGAGAGACACCGTGGAATGGGTTCCTGCTGCTCAAACATCGATCTCTCTTGGCTATAAAACTGTCGCATATGCAACGAAATCGCCCCACTGACCCTCAGTACAATTTCATAGTTGCAACTCTTTCGCTTTTGGTCAACGGTGTACTGGACGATCCCCAGGTATTCAAAAGCTACGACTTCCTTTGGCTTCATAATCGAGGTTACCTGCAAGTAGAAGATTGGGATTGGTTTTATTCGTACAGTTTGCGAAAAAGGTCGGCAAATTGTCGACGCGTCCAACATGAGCGTCCCAGCAAGTCGTCAATGGATATAGCGGAATGCCTTGATGATACGATTACGAACATCTTTGCAACATTGATTGATATGCCTACCGGCTGCGATTCCGATGATTATCAGCCTCTCCTCTATCCCGGGGATCTTGAGCCACTCCCATCACTTCAAGATTATAACGGCAAAGGGGACGAGACTACGACCCCAAACCCCTGGGATTATGCTTTCCATGATGCGATTCCTAGGACGCCATTGAGGTCGCATGTCAATCTTGCTGCTACCCTTGGAAATTCAGACCCAGGCATTCCGTTCTCTTTGCCGCAAGAGTTTCTCCCAAAGAATTCCCCTGTTCAATCATGCCAAGCATCGGAGCTTGACCGAAATACGGCACTATATAATGCGATACAGAGCCAAAACATTGTGCAAGTTCAGAATATATTGCAGCATGATGAAGCCCCCACGGGTAACGTAATGGATCTTCGCGGTAATCATCAGGCAACACAAGCAAAAGACGATATTCCAATGGACGCTAAAATCCTCTTGCTGGCAGTGCGAATGGATTGCATCCGCTGTACAAAACTTTTGTTAAACCACGGATACGATGTTAATTGCCAATTATCGGAGGAGACACCCCTCAGTGTTGCTGCCATTCATGGTTCTGATTCTCTTGTACGATTGCTATTACAGCATGGTGCGGAAGCCCCGGTGGCTACTTTGATTCTACAGTCTCGAGGCTCCGACCCACGGCCGGCTAATAGGATCAATTCTCTTGCTCGATCATACACGTCTCATGTCATTCAGAGGAACCTCAAATGCAATCAGAATCTCATTAGACTTCGGAATAATTTCTGGAAAGAGCATGCGCTAATGAAAAAAGCGGCTCAATTTGGTCGTCAAGTCGTTCCGGTCTTTTTCCCTCAAACTGTAAGATTCAATATCGGTTTTTTCGATTATTTCAATACTGTCTCTGTCCAGCGTTTCCGCATCGAGCAAGATATGCACTCGGCTTGGGCCACTGGCGTCAGGACCATCCGTGACTTATGCAACGGAAATATTCCTAGCAATGCTCATGATGTCCTAATGTTTCTTGCACTGGCAAAATCCATGACACCTATTATGGATGAACGTGGAGGTCAGGGTATGGAAGCCGAGCTCTTTGCCGACCTTCCTAGGTGGCAAATAATATTTGCTAGAGACGAGCGGGAACATAGACAATTTGCTATCGCGGTGAATGCCATATGGAATATCGACGTAAAACAATCTCAACTGAAGCCATTGGAAGATACGCTTCAATTCCATATGGAAATCGACCATATTCGGGAACTCACACATCGCTTGGTAGTCCAAGCTAAGAGCGCGTTCCAATTCACAGAGCTTAACGAGCTAGATATACAGAACGTTCAAGCTCGGTGGCGAGCCAGACAAGCTACCTCGACACCACAGCGTTTAGAAGAGCTTGTTCATTATCAAATAAAGGAAGATACATATTCCTCCTTCACGAAAGATGAAGCAAACGCGTTGAGACCACTAGATCCAGGACACACGAGCGAGACATCAAACCGGATGGAAAGTCTTACACCAAAAAACGTTCTTGTAATCGTCTTAGCCGGCAACATTTTCGCTATAATACTAGCGTTTTTGCTCTGTGAGTCATCAAAAATCTGCTCTTGGCTAAGAGAACTAATCGCCCTACAGCACTACGTAGTCCGGCCTACTACAACATAAAGGGCTCGTTTTCTCTTGCCATAACAGTCCCTACCGCTGGTAAACAAAACATAGCAGTATATGACCAAACGTGCACCATCCGTCGTACTCGTGAGCTCTTAGAACTATATCTTAGAAGCAGTACGCGTATGGCTCATGGATGCGCTATGACTAGCCGCAGAAGAGGAAGCGGCCAGCAATATACCGGTTCTACGGGGTCAACTAACTGTCGTGAGATGGATCGATCATCATCATCCAGGTCAATGTCCATGTATGTGTACTATGCCTTGCATCCTGAAAAATCACGCCAATGTCGAGTTACTGACGCTCGACAAGATACAGTGAAAGTGACCTAGCTCCAGAGTCAGTTCGTGCTAGTCTACCGTCCGTTTACGTCAAGAAGACATTCTGTGATAGATGTGGTCGCGACTTTGGGACTTCGTCGAACCTCGGGAAACATGACAAGGACGTGCATGAGAAAGTCCGTTACCCATGCCGATTTTCTGGGTGTGGGAAAACCTACCAGCGGAACGATAGGAGAGTGCATCATGAAAGAACACGGCACAGGGGAAACTACTCAGGCCCTTCGAAAAGACCTGGAGCTCTGTGGTAACATTTGCTTTCGTAATGTAAATATCTGACCTATTTAGCTTTAGTTGGCTATGCCCTCATTTTTTGTTATAGGGAGGTACAATTAGAGTGAGACGAAGGAAACTTGACTTCCTTTATTTTTTTTTGTTAATGTGGCCGGAGGCTTTTATCGAAAAAAGATAATAGGGGACCTAAAGTCGCGTTTAGATAGCTAATTATATACCCTGTCGATCATAGTCTACTCTCATCATACCAAATTAAATGTACTTGGACAACTACTATAGCAAATAAAGAAATTCCACGCCAATGGCTGCCAGCCAATACAACATGGGTTCTACTTCTCCTGAGCAGCCTCCAGAAGATAGCGTCAGGCTACCACTGGCACTTGGACTACTTGACGAAGGTGGCCCTTCAAGGGATGTAGTAGGGTTAATGAATGAGGCGCTGGACGTTGGCGACGGATTGGAGCCGTCATAGATATATGGACAAGGGTTGCACCTCTGTAATAGAGCGAACAGGTCTGACCTAGCAGACACGTCCAATTTTGACCGGTCGAGGAATCTCGCACCTGTATAGACACCTGTATAGGTGTGACCCCCTGAACCCGAGCCGGGCCTAGAACTAGAAGGCTGTATTGAGCATAGCTGTCAGAGGTGGTCTTCCTCTCGGAGGTGACAGTACAGCCGTTCTGTCGCGCGAGAGACTTACCGATGTTACAGTGCCGCACTTGGTGGGATCGCTTGATGTACAACATGTCTCGTCCGATGTCCCTGCTGGCTCAGCCGCATAGCAGGACTAAACGAGCATCTTCAGCCGCTAACATCCCTATAACGTAGACTAAACCTCATAAGTGTATTGGCTTCAAGCCACAAGATGAATTTTGAATCTGGACAGAACTATAGCTAAATATAGGGTGGCCAAATGCTACACGTGAGTTGGAGATTGATTAAACGTTAAATGGATAGAACTTCACCTGAGAGTCAGAGTGGGGCACTGCATCATCTCAAGCATGGGATGGCTAGAGCTGTTGCGATTGGAGGATTGCAAAACTTCACTTTACTAAATCAGTCATTGAATTGGAGATTCTATTCGCCAACCCCATTTGCGGACCATTGTCATAGAAACTCGAAGATATCACTCCTTTTGATGTTGGGTACCACTTCGCGAACTGTCATGCTTATCATTTAATGGGAATTTGCTGCTATTGGTGCGATCCTGTCTTTGGATCTGCGGTCAGCGATGCTGTGCGGTAATAGCTAGATCGGATTGGCCACGTCGTAGACGTTATAGAGAGGGGTAGACTTCGACGCGATCACCGTCATCAACACAGTAACTTCTTTTTGACATGGTATGTATATATAGAGCCCAGGCCATCAGGGTGTCCTTGAAAATCGTTTCGGGAATGTAGTTTCATCTTATCTTCCAGCATTATACAGTTTTTCAAAACCTCTCACAGAACTGCATCAATTATCAAGCTTGAAAGTCACAATGTCGATGTATACGGTACCTATGATAATCAATGGTAAGGAGCAGCTTACCAACAACAAATTCGATGTAATAAATCCAAGCAACAACCACGTGTGCCATAATAGCATAGCGGCAACGTCCAATGATGCTCAGGCGGCTGTCGATGCTGCTGCGAAAGCCCTGGCCGGATGGCGTCAATCAAGTCCTTCAACACGGCGGGACATCTTATTGAGAGCAGCAGAGATCATGAACAGTGATCGCAAGGAGCTAGCTGAGTATATGGTGGTCGAAACGGGGAGTTCAAATGAATGGATACAGTTCAATCTCAATAACGCCATTGATCTTCTCAAAGACGTAGCTGGCCGCATTAGCAGCATCGAGGGATCCGTGCCAACACTATCAAACCCGAATATGAAAGCTGTGATCGTCAAGGAACCGTACGGCGTAGTGTTTTCCGTTGCTTCCTGGTGAGTCTCATAGAATCATCTACTTAATGATGGCAATCTTCTTAGAAAGCTATGGCAGACTGAGACGGAGGAATAGACTGACAAATTCCAGGAACTCTCCTTACATTCTCGGCATGCGTTCAACAATCCTCCCAATTGTGGCTGGGAACACTGTTGTGCTGAAAGGCTCCGAGCTATCGCCTCGCTGCTTTTGGGCTATTGCGTCAATACTTCTTAGGGCTGGTCTCCCCGAAGGCGTGTTGAATTACATATGTACGGATCGCGATCGAGCTTACGATGTGACCGAGGCCATTGTATCTCATCGTGAAGTAAAGAAGCTCAACTTCACCGGAAGTATCGCTGTCGGGAGAGTCGTCTCGGAGCTCGCCGCGCGGCATCTAAAGCCCGTGCTACTAGAACTCGGGGGGCAGGCTTCCGCGGTTGTTTGGGAAGACGCCGACTTGGATCTCGCTGTCAAGGAATGCGTTTCTGGGTCCTTCATGTATGCGGGGCAGTGTTGCATGTCTACAGAGAGAGTCATATTGCACAAGACAATCCGCAATAAATTCATGGAGAAACTAATTTCTGCCATCAAGGCGGGGTTCCCATCAGATGATGAGGCCAGACTTATGATCCAGCCTAGTGGAAAGGATAAAGTAGTGAAGCTACTCGAGGACGCTGAGAAAAAAGGTGCCGTGATCATGTGTCCAACTTTGGAAGGAAAAACCATGACCACTCCCGACCCTGACCCGACACGGCTAGAGCCCCGTGTATTGTCTGGAGTCACGCCCGATATGAACATCTATCAGCAAGAAAATTTCGGTCCTACGCTCAGTGTCTTCGAAGTAGATACGGAAGAAGAAGCTCTTCGAATTGTGAACGATGTTGAGTGTGGCCTATCTTCCGCTATCTTCACGGGAGATCTACTGCGAGGATTCCGGCTTGCCGAAGGGATCGAGGCTGGCATCGTCCACATCAATAACATGAGCATCCATGACGAAAGTGCCCTTCCACACGGCGGATGTAAGGCCAGCGGCTTTGGGCGATTCAATACTCAGCATGGGCTTTCGGAGTGGCTGAGAATTAAGACTATTACGTGGAAGAAGTAGCACCGACCGGTAGATCTAGAAGCTCGGTTGCTTAAATCAAGTTCCACTTCGCAGTTATCATCGCCAGTCTTATGAGTTCACCAATAGCACTTTACCGATCGCGTTAAATGTTAGGAGCTCTAAAAGAGTCTCATAATCTATGTGAACGAAACTGGTCCAGTCGTGGCCCTGGACATTGTGGTATATTACTATCAGTCTTTACCCCAATCACTGGCTCATGCGTTCCCCGATATTCTCCTCCTCGCGCTCGTGTCCGTCCCGCTCACTCTTCGAGGAGTTTCTCAGATTCCTTGGACATCGTATTACGAGTCAACTAATGAAACCGTATTTCACTTATCCGGCCTGAAAGACACCTCTCTGGATGAATGTTTAATATGGGCACTTGTAGGCAAGTAAGGGAGCGTTCCAATCGATACTACGCAATATTACAATGTAGTGAAGAACGCTTTTGCGCTCAACCACTATAAACAATTATGGATTGAACTTGTCAGCTCTTGATTTTCTTTCCTCCTTCCCACTCCAGCCCCTGATTCAATTTCATAACTGTATAAGCTCCCTCTCAGCTAACTCAAGTGCTGTCGAGCGCAGCTTTTAATTGCTTCCTAGCGAAAGGGGATTGATACTATCATGATGTAGTCCTAGGTAGCATCAGATACCACTATTTAGTTCTTAGTCTTCTACCACTTTTCTATCATCGTACCAGACATATTCACGTCCTTGATTTTGCGGAACTACTGGACGAGAAGAAATTGTCCGCCGGCTTTCAGGCTTTGCCGATTTACTTGAGTACCTACGTGTGTGGCCTGCGGGATTGAATGGGTGGATAATTTGTCCGAGTAAGCGAGGATGACAGTGCATGCCTCACGCAATGTCAGCTTTGCATGTGCGGGGCAATGATAAGTTACCGAAAAGAGGGATTCTCGAACAATAAGCGCCACTATTCCACCACTATTCCACCACCAATCTAGCCTTATTTGGCAAGCATCCTAGCAACTTGAATACCAATGTTGCTGCAATTAACCCGAAGGCTTGCGTCTCCGAAACATCTCTCTTGCCGTCTGGTTAGCTGCGGTCTTATAATCATGGTTCAATAATATGCACGGAAAGGTGATGCCATTTTCTTATTGAGTTCATTCTAGTACGTATATAGAATCAAGGGTCCTAGCCATGAGAAACGCGAGTGTTAAGACAGGGATCAGCGCCGAACTCCAACAGCACGACGACACCGGCTACGAAGTCCAGCTCGGAGGCCAGATGCAGGGATGTGCGCCCGACATCGTCAAAGCAATCTACCACGGCCTTGTTTCCCGAGCAGTGGGTGAGCAATAGCCTCAGTATATCCTCGCGGCGATACCGGATGGCCCAGTGTAGAGCTGATGGGCGCTGCTTATCACTCGTGCAGTTACCAGTAACGGATGCCCCGTGGAGGAGTAACAATCGGACTGTCTCAGCGTGTCCGGATATGACAGCATGCATCAGAGCTGTCAAGCCATCACTGTCGCCCTCGTCGCAGCCAACTTTGCCGGAACGTAGCAATATCTGAACTACCTGATCGTGTCCGCTTCGTGCTGCAATGTGTAGCGGGTTACGCCAGCCATTGTTACGTTTAGGGTGAACTGAATCGATCAGTTCATGCAACGACGTGTTAGTGTTTTGTTTGTTTGGCACCAAACTGGTGCTGGCAGCGCGCTCTGGCGAATGTGTAGACAATAATGAGCTTGCTGAAGTGGTCGGAGAATAGCTGTTGGTTGCGAGTACGAGGGTTGCAGGGCTCGGCATACTGAGATGGCTACGGCCAGAATCTTGTTTTGAACGAGAAGACCTCCCTTTCTCCGTGTCGCACGAGTCCACGGGCTGAGATGAGCTATCAAAGGCTGATATTAGGCCGCCGAAGAACCCAGCAGCATTGTCCGCCGATGGGAGAATTGCCGATCGAGGCGGGGCCGAGTGAGGACTGGGCGTATTATGAGCTGAACCGGCTTGTATCTCAGGCCGTAATGCAAGCCCAGTCTCAGGTTGAGCTTTCTTCTCTTAGTTCCATAGTCATTAGTCTTGGCGTTTTGTTGATCGGATCACACTCCTGATGGATATACTCACGACGAAATCTACGCTGTGCAACCCGATTTTGGGCACGACGGCGCTCCAGAGCTGCTTGCGCGTCGGTATCAGCGCTAGTCATTTCGTTATAGGGTGGACTGGGCGGGAAAACATGAATTGGCTCATAACATTTATGTACCGAATGACTCGGTATAAAGCGTTACGAATTCCATTTATAACAACAGGAAAGGGGCGCTATAGCTTACTTAAGACAAAAAGGTTAGACTAGCTCAGCTCCAGCCTAGATCTAACATTGCAAATGCGTTACGTGGGGGTCCGCCGCTAATGATCTTTGTAACCTCCCGATTGTCAGTCAGATTACTCTGATTAAATACTATTATATTGTAACCCAGAACAAAACTCGACATTTCATCGAATCCAACATGTCGCTTCATTTTCGTACAATCTGCTCAACAACATCCAGTCCGCTCAGCTTCTTGACCAGCCCGTCGAACAACCCGAATGGTAGCACAGTAGAGATCCTGGTGAGAAATGCAGACTCGCCTCTCCATATCACTGGCGGAGGCGTTTTCTTCAGCACATCTCGCACCACCTGTTCTGCCCACTGGTGTGCCGGCATACCCTGACCTTCAAAGCCTTCTTGTCGGAGAGCCTTCTCGACAACATCCTTTGCCGGCCCGTAGATGGACCCTTTCGGAAGCGATGGACGTTGCGTCTCCTGTAAGTTCTTGATCAAATTGGTTTGCACGACTCCGGTCCTAAGGTCGATCACTTTGATGCCAAAGGGCTGAAGCTCAAGTCTCATAGAATCTGACAACATGGCGAATGCGGCCTTGGATGAGTTGTATACGGCCTGGAAGGGGATCGTGGCGCTCGCGCCGACAGAGCTCTGGTTGACGATCGTGCTACCGCTGCCATCGCCAGCTGCCTTGAGTAAAAATGGCAGGAATGCTTGCGTCACAGCGATGTGAGAGAAGACGTTTAGGTCGTAGACTTTCTTTGCATCTGCGATGTTGATATCGACCACTGGCATGAGAAACTGTGTGCCGGCGTTGTTTACCAGTATATCGAGACCACGATCCTCTGATGTTTTGCTCACATGGCTGACAGCAGCTGCAATGGAGGCCTCGGACTGCACATCGAGAACTAAGGTTTCAATCCCTTTAGCTTTCAGACCTTCCATTTTCGTTGGGTTTCGTGCTGTTGCGTAAACATAGCAGCCCGCCTTGTGGAAGGCAATGGCCAGCGCGGCGCCCATACCGCCATCCGAGCAACCAGTGATGAGGACATTCTTTTTAGAAAGCGTCATTGCAGTTAATTATTAGAAAGGTGGAGTTAAAAAAGAAAGCCCCTGTAGTCGCTCCCAAGGTACTCTAATAG
The DNA here is from genome assembly GCA_019843955.1 of Xylaria sp. 218_066. Classification (NCBI taxonomy): domain Eukaryota; kingdom Fungi; phylum Ascomycota; class Sordariomycetes; order Xylariales; family Xylariaceae; genus Xylaria; species Xylaria sp. 218_066. The sequence continues at coordinate 637,321 of JADKYC010000003.1, read as the reverse complement.
TGAAGAGAATATATGAGGGGAAAACTATAGATGAAATCGCTAGGTTGTAAATATATAGACCACAGGACCTTTTGAGGCCCGTGAAGGCCATATTGAGGTTAATTAGATGACCCGATGCAGGGCCGGCGCTTTCTGTCTTCGGGTAGTCTATTGATCCGGCCCTCTCTATGAGGATCGGAGCTTTGCTTTCGAGATAGTTCTTTTGATTACTTCCGAAATACTTGAACCCTTAATTCGGCGCAGCATTGAACACGCTAACATTTGGATTAAAACATTATGGTGGAAAGAGAGCACTCTTGATGACCTCTGCCTGTATCCTTTCCCTAACGTCAATTTCCGTATTGGAACAAAATCATAGCAAAACGGGGCACGGGTAACAAGCGGCCACCGGAGAAAGCAGAGATAGTAGGACTGCCGCGCCGCTGCCAAAATCGGCAGAAAATGTCGTATCGGGAGTTCAATAATGCTGTTCGCTTTTTGCGGAGTCTAGTGTTGGACTTAAGGCTGCAGACGACGCCGATTTTAAGTATTCCATACACGCAATCCATGACTTTTAAACCGATCTAGTAAAGGGGGTTTCGAGTCAATTGAATAACAGGCTTCTCCAGTCCACAGTGACCGGTCATGGTGCTATAAGCTTCCTACAACAATCAGTCGTACGCTAAGGAATCCTAACGCTTCCTCTTATAAACTTGTACATCTTTCATAAAACGCACTATGTCGGATGTGCTGAGACCTTCATATCGTGCATCGTCTTCCCCTTGCACTCTTGTCTTATATACAAAATTGATAACTCGGTACGATGGCTTCTGCTGACTTATCGTGGCGGTGTTTACAAAATGATATTAGCAGGTTTCTTCGTGTTGGAATAAACCATTGCCTGAAGACTTTTACATGTTGAGAGTCACCCAAGCCAAGTTTCAAAACACCAATTCTTGACCCTTGTATCCTAGTCGTGAAGAGGGCATATGCATTCCTGTCCAGAATACATGTCGAAACTACAATCATCCACTTCAAAAGGATGCGTCGAGGGCGGCTACAGGTTTTAGATGGACATTCATACAGGCCACGACCTACTAGTCCTTGGACGGCTTAGCAATAAGCTGCCTCAGATTGCGAGTAATACAGTATCTTGAAGTTATCTATCTCACTGTACACTTTTGACACCTGTACAAGAATTAAAATAGAGTAAAATACATCATGATGGTTTTGATGATAGCCTATACTCTGCATGAGCAGCTGCGCCTTCAACAATCAGGTTTTGAGTCATTACTACGTGTGTCGTCAAGAGAGCGTTGTTTCAGTGTAGAAAAAGAATATTACATTAAGCTTCAACCTCGACTCGCTCCAGCTCTTCAACCATAACTGTGCTGTTGTAAGAACCTTCCCACCGCAACCACCGCTGTGCAAGAAAGGTTTTCAGTTCCTCCCAGTTTCCACCTCGTTCATTGATGGGAAGCCATTCCTCTCTTGTACATATGATAGAATATGGTAAGAAACTCCTTTGCCCTAGATGCCAAGCCATGGTCGGATCCGAATTCCTCGTCATCTTCTCAACAAGTAGCGTCTGGGCTGCTACCCTTTGTGCCTCTTCTTCGCCCATAGCACGATCTACTTCACTAAGAGACAGGGTGGCCTGAAGACGAGATATCATCATGGTAGGATATCGGAGGAAGCCTTGAAGTCTGACGCGATCCGTAGACTCGACATTGACAGAGCTAGGCAGGTCGAGCAGCGACCGGGGCTGTGATGCAGAGCGTTGGTATAATACATGACTATCTTTTAGTGCTTGATACATATTCTTTGCTCTCTCGAGGATAACGAAGCTTCGCGACGAGTACGTAAATGGGTCGAGTGTGGTTTCGGAGAAAAGAGCCCTTGCGTCCTTTAATATACCTGGTAAGAAAGTCATACATCCGAAGAATTTCCACCAGTAGTGAGCGTCGACGCCCGTCTCCATGTTAGCAGCGCGTTCGAAGAAATCCTGCCATTCTTGTGCTTCAAACATTGAAGATTCTGTCTTATACATCTCGGATATGAGCTTGGAGAAGAATTAGTAGGAAGACTTCCACTTGCAGAAGGGAAATGCAACAAACGATGTAGGGGCCTTGACTTCTAAGAAGCGTACGGTAAAAGTGAGACAGATCAAGTGAAGGACCCTTCTGGCTAAGGAGCTTAATACCATACTCATTATGGATGACTAAGGCATTTATATCTGGGGAACCGAGGGACTATACCGCCGTACTGTTATTGCTGACCTATAACGTGATGGAGTACTTGATAAGCTTTACCTCGTAAAGTACTAAAAGCCTTGACGCGCAGTAGATATCAATTATCGGACAAACAGCATCATTTTGCATTGTAGAATATAGGCTGTGCAGTGCCTTCATGTGCAGTTTGGAAGGCGAAGTTCGTGTGGTCGAATGTCCAAGCATCTGGGCAGCCTTTGCTGCCACACAGTGAATAGCATCATTAAGAAAGGGTTGATACCCATAGCGGCTAGGGAGATAGGCAAGGAAAGATGAGGAACCTTTCTGGAGAAGCGCAACTGGGCTAGTCGGGTGGTCTTGCAGCAAGCGAGAGGCATTGGCGGCAAGATCCACGTCAACGAAACTGTCGAGAGCCGTTATATCGAAGTTATAAATGACCCTCATCGTTTCGTATCCGTTGTTTGAGGGCTGTATGTTGATTTTTTCATGCGCGCTATCCTCCACCCGGGGATTGATACTCATGAAGTCCTCTTGGTTCTGGCCGGCGCTTTCGCGCAATTGTTTCTGCCTTCCCGACCTAGCAGCTTGCCGTCTAATGATGATCCTTGCTTCCTCAGTGTAAGGCCCAATAATACTTGAACTGCTAGCAATGCCGATGAATTCGAAAGCGGGCCAATCTTTCCTCCGACTCAACCGTTTCTTTCTGCAACGGCCGAACTCCATAATGCTTACTTCCGGACCAAAGGAAGTGGAGAGCCATTCGATGTGGTGAACAAGCAATTCCAAGACAGGTGGACGGTAGATATGTATTAGCATTTGCCTGTTTGAGACAACATCGCGGTGCAGGGGAGTGACCGAGTGATGCCTCTTTTAAGAATCCCTGCCCGTATAGAGCATCCCTGCTTCATTCAGTAATATCCACCACACAACATCATCGAGGCAGATAGATAGCAAGATTCCAAATTACAACATCTTTAATCAGTCAAGAGAAGATGATATACCTACTTAGTCCCATTATCAAGAGCCTCAACAAGGAGGTCAGTCTCCACCGTTATCATCATAGCTACCTGTTATCGCTAATACTACCTCCAGTCAGACAGCGTCATTTTAAGGTTAGATTACATCTCTTCATACTATTCGACTTCGGCATCGAGCTAGCTTATATGCAGGATTATGCGAGATGACAGTCCAATAGATTAAACCCGCTACAAAGAAGAGGACTATTTGTAAGGCGTGGCCAGGAAAAAGAAACGTTCGTCTGCAAATCAGCAGCATGAGAGAGTGTCACTTCAAGAGCCTCAAGTCCTCTCCAGTCCTTTCCAGGGTCTTCGCGATCCTCAGCGTAAGATTGGCCATTAAAAGACAGCCACCTAATTCCCCGCGTGTGGAATTTCGGGTCAATGCTACCGTATCCCCTGCAACAAAAGCTACTTTGTCTCCTTCAAGGGGCATTTGCCACAAGGATGCCGCAGGTCTTATTCGTGGACATCTCGACCAAAAATAGCTCATTCATTGAGGCAGTCGAAACACAAAGACATAGCCAATTGACAGCCGCCTAAAATCGAGGCTACATAGAGTTGGAAACAAGTAGGAGACAAACAATCAGTACGGAGCACACCCGTCACATCTCGGCAGCGCAACTGCGGCACATGATGGAACAACTGCGATACCACACCCCGTCAAGCCAGCTTCTGTTTAGGCTCTCTGCTGAACCAGTGGAAGTCACTCTCTCGAGTTTGCGCTATAGCCTCTGATGTCGGTTACATATCAATCTATGTTCAGCTCAATGATATATTAGTAGTCTTTGCAAGCTACTACTGCATTCCTCTACTCTGAACCTAAGTGACTAATTCTCAATCCCGCCTCTATCTACATTCCGTGCTATGTTCTCTTGTCCTAGACCTTAGTGTTTACCCGCCCCCGCCCTGTCCATAAAGTGACTTATGTACGTTGCAACCAGATTGTCACGTCATTTTCTACGACGACAGGCGCGTGCAACGCAGACGTTCTTCGCCAGCGTTCGAGTACGCCTTGTGCAGTCGGTTTTTTGCAAGGTTGAATTTAACAAAGAAGTGATCGAAAAAAGGCGCATATTTGAACTGTGCGCCACTTGGCTCGGTCTCATCGCAGCTGTAGGCTTTCTATGCTTCAACTTTGTCTACGTAGTATTGACAGTAGAGGCGAGACCAGCATCAATGGACCTTAACTCTCCGGATTTCACCTGTTAGAAGAATAGCTAGTTTGAAACTTGCGTCAATAGCCCTCCAGAGCAAGTTAATTGCACTTTGTTAGAGGCGGATCTGACTTGAGCGTGGGATAGACCTTTACCTAAAGGCTGGCCGTCAACTTCAGCTAACACCCGTGGGCATACTACTTCAGCCTTGACTTAAGTATATGGCGCAGCATCGTCATCACATTGAGCATGGCGACTTTTTTGCAATGGTCCGCAACTTTATATGCTCTTCAGCAGCAGAAAAAACAGGGATTCGATTCAGAAGTACAGTTATCTCTCTACTTGAGCATCGCATCGGCTCCAGGCTCATCCCCGTGCGCTGCCGAACAGCTATGGCTTTTCAGTAACCCGGATTTCACAAGCAAGAATACCCAAACGGCTACGGTGTTTTACATGATTGCGGTTGACTATGCGATCGTGGTCTACCCCATTTATCTATTTCTGTCTACGGCCCCCAAGGCGACTCAGCGCTAGTTCTCGAATAGGATTGAGCCGCCCAGATCCCGTATTTGGTTCTTCGATAGTGAAGAAGGTGGCCACGCTGAGCTCCAAGTGTTTTAATTGACCCTATTCGGCTTCTCTAGGTGTTTGGGTCTGGTTTACTCCACTCTTTTTTCACTTCTCCCAGTTTTTAAGGTTGACTTTCATGAAAATAGTAGTTGGAGCACACTGGCATACGACTTGAGTCGTCGCGCTGTACATTTAGGCATCAATCCAACATACATTTACCTAGGTCTTAACGCGTTTGCGTGAAACGTACGAATTGCCAAAATGCTATTCAACGCTAGATGAGAGAAACATATCACGAGTTTCGCCCTTGTTTCAACAGATGGTATTCAGGCTGAATGTAAAGAGTGAAGTATTGACCTATACCCCTGGAACCGTACTTTGGCAGTCCCGCATTGAAGTTGCATGCACCCTGCAGATTGATACAAACCATGCGAAGACACCCTACCTACCCTGCTCTCACTAGATTTAGCTTTAATTCCAACCGCGCGGCTTTCTGACCCTCTCATCGCACGCAGTTAAAGGCTCAAGAGTCTATTGATGACGATTGGCTCTACGTAATGACTCTATTCTTACTAACTGATGATCTAGCAATTCTATGGACACTCACAGAGAGTTACGCTATTAGATTTGATATACAGCCTAGAATCAACCCAATCTGCGAGCTTCAAGGATTCTACAGGACTACGTCAATCATCAATCGAATATTAAAATACCAAACATGTATCGAAATGTATTCGCCAGGACCCTTCACTTGCCGTAAGCAATAGACAGCGTGAAGGTCCAGCCTTCGTGGACGCTATTTGGATACATCCAACATAACTCTCTTTGACCCTTGTGACAGTATTGATAGCAAGTGGCCAACCATGGCCATTATGGCTAAAGGCAATGCGACTACCAAGTGGCCCTAGTTTTCCAGAATGTTATTGGAAGTATTTACCATGAAATGCTAGGGTAACGTTGTAAGGGGTTTTCTTTACTGGTAAGGCTGTGGTGGAGCAACCAGGGATACATTTTGGTTTTGACAGCTCCTTAATGTCACAGAATTAGAATTAGAAATTTGTGTAGTAAGTGGTCCGATATCCAAATCCATGGGTGACGACCTGAATACGAATTACGTAGGGCGATAAATAAAACCAAGCAGTATGTATGTGTTGACACACAATCTTCTCTTTCTGTGCTACCCGAATGCCTCTTTCACCCATTTATCATGCCGTTCTCAGTCACCAATTCGATGATGAATCGCAGTCATTCATCGCGGTTTCAACATGGCGTATCCACCGACGTCTTATGGTGGGATAATACTACATCCGTTGGCGAAGAAGTACAAGGTGCAAGGTTCGATGAACGTCTCAATCACTTCGTATGTGACGATTATTTCAGAGCCTCTATTTATCATCCGCACTAACAAATGACTTAGAGAAGAGACCAAAGCAGGAAAACGCCCAACTCCAACTTCTCCATCGACGTTGTGTAAATTTCTCTTCCCTATCAGATATTGCATCAAACTTTCTCTGATTAGTATTCATCACTACAGCATTTTAACAGAAAAAACCCCCCCACCATCCGAAACGGCGACGACGTTCGTCTGCCGTTCTATTACAAAACGTCACTTTGATAACCTGATCACTACTTTCGGCCTTTCGCCCTCATTTGCAGCAAGGAAGTCACTCAACACTGGATACCACCATTACATCAAGGAAAATCCTAGTATTGATGCCGAATCACCACTCAGTACGTAATGAATAGTTTTTTCGTCATACCATCCCATCGTCTTGGTCGTAGTCTCATCGATCATCTCTTTAGTCTTCGCTGCACAATCACCTCGTCTTCCTAATCAGGAACATTTTTTTACCATGAGGATCTCGCCCCTTACCAACTCGACAATGTGCATCATTACAGTCCCGAGTGAAAGCGACAGAGATTGGCTGAGATCAAAGATATCCGATCACCACCACAGAATCATGAGTTGCCCAGTCTATCTGTTCAACATACTCTGTGAGAAGCTTGACTATAACGACGAAGTTATCACCTCAGAAGTATTTAGTGCGTTTGAGGAACAGGAAATAAAAATGAAAAAGTTCTGTCGCGAGGTCAAAGCATTCCTCGAGAGAGATGGTGGACACCCCGATGAGAACAAGATGTACAAGGAACACGGGAAGGCAATATTCCAACTCAATGTCATCAACATCAAGTTAATGACTCTGGGTTGTACTACCGAATTCGAGTTGTCTGCTTTGGGTTTTGCTGAGAGCATCATGGCCCGGTATACTAAACTATGCGCGGCTTCTAATCCGCCGAACAATTTGCCTAGGATGTCGGACGAAGAGCTACAGGTCTTCGACAATGAGATCGAGTCTCTCCAGATCACGACGCGGTTGCGACAGACCATGCGCGTATCCGCTCAGCAGCGGGCTGAACACATGGTTTCTTTGGTAAGTCGTCTACTTCAGTACCCATCAGATGCTTTATGATATGCAGCAGTGTGCCACAATACAAATTGATCCTGATCATAAACATAGCTTCGTACAAGCAATTCCCAACGCGACACGATATACAACCTGAGAATATCTGAAAACTCTCGAAAAACAAGTTCGCAAGCTAAGAATCTCACAATACTGGGGTCGGTATTTATACCCCCTACTTTCGTAGCTGTGAGTATTTACGGCCATTCCGTGATCATCGCCCAACCCGTTCAGAATTTCTTGTCCTAACTTACAACCCTTTTTCTTCCAAGACGGTGTTTGGAGCCAATGTATTTCCCATAAACTCACAAACCGGAAAGCTCGAAGCAGCAGATAGGTGGTGGACACTAGTCGTCTCTGCCGTAGGACTAACTATGCTAGTTTTTCTTGTCATGATGGTCTGCATACGGTCAACGGAGATACCCAGGCATTTGAAAAGTCGTTGCCCTCTTTCCGGTTCCAGCAAGGATGCTATGACGCCAGCAAATATCCCGAAGGATCTCCTCGTCGAAGGACAAGTGTGAAAAAAGGAGCGAAGGTTCTATGTGTCGAAGTTACAGGAACCATATATGACTATCGGCTTATCCTAGTCGCATATTTGCGACTGGCTTCTTTTTTTGGTCCTATTGATTCTCATGAAGGGTCAATTGCTGCTCTCCCACATACAATAGTTCGACACTATCAAACAGTTTATCCCTTTACTACCGAGCTCTGCTAGATTATTAGCTATTGAACATCTGTCGTATTGTGCTATGCTCTTTTTTCTATGCTATAAGCTTCATACCGACCTGCCACATTGTTTTGACCCACTGAGGTTATAATAAGCGCGTGGGCTAATTAGCCCATGTGCTCGTCTAGCCGTGTTAAATTGAGCAATACAACCGTAACTCTCGATTTCCAACCTATTACCGTCTTAGCGCCGCGCTTATACCTGCTGCTAATAGCTTCTTTTGTTCCATCTCGGGTTTGGGAGACGCGAAAGGAGGCATCCCTAGTAAAGCCACAGCTCTTTACATGTTTAGGTTAAAACTCCTCGCCGTATCGATGGTTCAATTTGAATTTATTCATCAAGAGGTTGCAGTAGAATTGCGTGATATACCTACCTAAGTAAATCAGGCATTCAGCATACACATAATCAATAGGATTTTAATAAGCAGAGATAGATATATTAGCATGCATTAAAATCTGATGAATCGAATTTTAACTGTTGTCGGCTAAAGTCATGGCGTTTCGTACCGTGTCCTTCTTATGAAATCGAGAGCTTGGAGATCATGCGTTTCTAGCATCTACAGCACACCTCAAGGTACCTGAGTAGTGGTATATGGTACTTATATTGGCGGAGCGTGAGCGGTAAAGGCTAATTTGCGCACCAGGGCTAATGGGCCGGCGAGTTACAGACTAGTCTAGACCTTCCCAAACTGAAATAAAAAAAAACAATAAAAAATAAAGCAACTGTCTAACTATCTACTAGTGAAAGGGAGGCGGATGAGCAAATCTCGAGGAGAAGGAGAAGCATTCTGAACTCGCTGAAAGTGTTTTGTAGATGGAAAGTTGTGTGGTGGGTGCTTGAAGGCCTGTAGAACCACTCATTGTACATTTCCACTAGTGGAAGGGGGAGTCAACATGAGTTCATCAATGACCTGCCTTATGTAGGCCTCGTTTTCTAACCTGACATCGTACATGTCTTGTGGTGGTACGTTCATCTGCCGCCGCCGTTCGTTCTCTATATCATTCAAACTTTGATAGTACGTGTCGTCTCTATCGTGGGCTGCCTGTAGCACGAATTCGTGAAGTTGGAGTATATTCGGCCTATGTCGCACGTCTTTTGCCAGACAAGCAAATATCAGGCCTTGCATCTCAAAATCGATCCCAGCGCGACTCGTGGGATTGTTAATAAGATCGACCGCGATGGATGGTATCTGGTTCATAATCAATGGCGAAAAGAACATCGCAGTCTGGTCGCTCTCCGGGACCATGTACGCTAATTTGTCCCATAGATTTGGTGCCATCAATATTGCCATGGTCTTACCGACAGCGAATATGTTTCTATTAATATAATTATTAATGTATTCCTACAAAATTATTTTTATGCATCCTTCAAAGGATGTGATTAATAAAGATAGATTGGAATGAAGACTTACTCATAAACTCCTTCAGGGTCTGGGCTAAAACTTGGTTAACGAGTGTTATTGTCAAATGGGCTATCATATTGATTTAATCATAAAATGGTTAAACATATTTTAAAAGCGCAGAGAAAAAAGGATGATTTGCTTTTATTAGCTTACCCCTCATCTCCTATTTTTTTCACTTGATCGTCTACCATAGTCTCGGCGGCAGCAAAATCTATCAGTTTTAAAATCGGCACTACAGTATGGCATTCTTCGTGATACTCCTTGCCGAACATTACTGCCCCACATTAGTACCCTAAGAATAATTGTTGTTCAGATGTACGTACGATTTCCGTCGTGCATGTCGCTGTGTTGAATGCTGGAGATTGGCCTATTTAACAGGCATCTCTCTGGAATGTTGCGTCGCTGAGATGGCCATGCCATTGCAACCACCATCTTCACAACTAGAATTTATACGTTTAGCGTCCGAAATAATATGCCTCCTCAGGCTTTCACGTACGGCAAAGGAATACACTCCAAAGTAACCTATTGGGCAACCTGGCGCGTGCTATGCCCCTTTTCTTATATGCTGCCAACAATTTGTCGATGAAATTAGTGAGCGATCCATTTTCTAAGTATTCCTCGAAGAAATAGTTTGATTCGCTTAGGAGATGAGCCCGGAGTGATGGCGAGTTCCTAGTAAGAGGATCGTTGGGGATTGCAATAAGTTCAACTACATGCTGACAATTCCCAAGGTGCTTTTGAAATGTTACTAACTGACCAAGATTTGTACGTCTTGAGGGAAAATCATAATACCTGCAGATACCTCTTCTCTTTTTCGCAACCATTATCCTCGAAGTCATCAGGTTCGTAATTTTCGTCGAAAAATTGCCTGACTAGATCGTTTTAGTTTAATCCGGGGATTACTATTCATTACAAGCATTAATATGAGAGCAGCATCACATACCAACTGACATATCTATTTTTAGCACGATGCGATTAGCGCGGCTATCATCATCCCATCCGACTCCCCTCAAGCGCTCCCTGGGCAGATTTGAGGCTGTTGTTGGTCTGTCTGAAGAGGAACTGGGCGCCTCGGGGTTGTCCTGTTGGCCTGGCTGCGGGGGGGAGTGAGAGCGGGGACGAGTTGGAGCTGAAATAGCCGCATATCCCGGTCTATTTTGAATAAGGTACTAAAAGAATAATCTCAATCGATGTGCCCTTTGAAGAAATTTAATAAATGCGAAGAGATGCAAATCCAGCTAGTTTCATTAGATCAAAGCAGGGAGGAAGATAAACCAATTCTGACTCACTGTTACCCCATCTTTACCTTTTCCTAGAAACTTTTCGTACACAAACCGGTGCTCATGATTCTGAGAGAAATATGACGATAGTACAATGCCGTACTCAACAAATTGTTCCTGTGAAAGTGATGGCTCATCATCAAAGTCGCCATCTGAATAATCTGACATCGTTTAAGGCGATAATGGTGTGCACATGTGAGTGTTTCACAGTATAGTTGGTTGACCCTGTATTGGGAATGCTGGTGATTTTGAAAAACAGTGGCTTAAAAATAGCACATGCTTTTTACCTCATCCGAAAACGGCCTCGCTGTTACGCTTGCAGATGCGAAGCACAAAGGCAGGATTGCGGTTCCGCTGACTGCTAGACATGTACATCAAAACAAAGAAATTTCATTCAAGTCCAGGCCTAAGTTTCAATTTGATGACGTTACGTGCCCGAAGGAAGGGGACTTCTAATGACATAATAGAGTCTGTCTAGTACAATAACAACTAGTTACATATTGCTTTATGATAATATAATAATCACTATGAAGCAAACTGCTATCCACGTGGCTAAGTTCAGTAAGGAGCTAGACTTAGAATAAGATAATCACACTACAGGTGTATAGTACCCACATGTGGTGCCACTGACAAGTTGAGGGGAGCAGCGGTACTAATACTGTTAGCAGTGGGTGACATGCCTAGAGCGGCAGCAACGTTAGGAAACAATTCTAAACGTTGGGTGGCCAGGGGGTACGATATCGTACGTAACAAGTGGGTGAGATAAATAGCTGTATATCGATCTATCTCTCTAACTAACTGCGCGCGAAGGTGAGACCTTCGCACGCAGAATTCTCCTGTAGTAGGAGAATTCTGTAGATACACATCGCCTGCCTAATCGGGCTAACAAGCTAACTGCCAGGTCGTGCGAATAGCCTCACACGCTATCGTACACAGTCAACACTGCTATTACAACACTAAAGGTGGTTTTCATATGATATCTAATATGAGCGATGACATAACTTGCACCTTATCACTGTTATAGAGCATGAAATAGTTATCTGTAAAGATCATCTTCCTTGATAGCATCTCGAGATAGTAGTTTCGCAGATGTTATTAGGTGACTGGTTTACTGCTATCCTAGGGTGTGGAACTAGTATATATAAGTGACTGAGCCCCTTGCATCAGGTGTTGCAGGATTCAATTGATCACTCTATTAATCTCTAACTACTACCTTGGCTGTGGATAGGTCTGTCTTTTCACTCTGTGCACCTGTTCCTGACATATATGAAAAAGGAACCATGACACAACTAGTAGAAGGGCCAAGGCCAAAGTCCTGCGTTAAAGCCGTGAATGTAGTCGTTATTCGTTCAACCGAAAGTCGATAGAGTAGCAAAAATTAGGTCGACAAAGTTATGCCCATTTCCCAAGCAAACCCATGAGGACAAAGCCTGCCACAAGACCAGACCCTGCCAGCGCCGTCGTCGAGGCCTTGGCATTTTCGAGCTCGCCGCCAAACATCCAATCCGTAGCCCACATCTCTACGATACCAACCCACAAGAGGATGCCCGCCGACACGGCGTCTAAGGTACCGATAGCGATGATAGTCCTGGGATCGTTACCATTGAACGAATGCAAGACACCAATGCCAATCGCCATGCCGACCGGTGTAACGACAGCAAATGCGATGGCCATAGCAACTTTTTTCGGCATACTTAGCGGATTCCAAGTAGTCGGTTCGCCCTGTGATGAGATATCCGCGGTTGTATATCCTTCTGGTAAAGCCTTGCCTCCTACCGACGAATCACGACCAGGACCTTCTTCGTTATACTTCACCATACTACCGGCAGCTGCAATACGGGTACCGAGAGCAATACCTTCGAAGGCTTGGTGGAACACGATCACAATGAAAAGGGTGATGAAAGCACTGTCACCAGCAACGACCAGTGTTAGGCCCACCACTAATATATCAAAATTAGCATACCAGCTGCACAAAAGATGAAAGGACTGCTGCTACGATTATAAGAAAGCTTTGTCAACTTACGAAGCGAGTGAAAAATAATACCGGCTTCAAGGACTACCACACTGACAACATCGTCGGGATGGGCAGACCTGTCCCAGTATTTCCGAGCAACACGATGACTGACATGCTCGACCAAAAAGGCGATGAATAAACCAGCCAGCACAATCGCAGCTGTCACTGCCTCATACTGCAATTCACCCAGGCATTCATTGGCGAACATGAGCGTGGCGTGTGTAAACAGCTGCGATTACGCGCTCACTGTCAGTTTCAAATTACACACGAACAATGTATGGTTAGGCAGATTATGGCAGGACTCACATGAATCAAAGCCGTCGCAATAATGACTCCAGTGCCGAACTGCTTCAATACGGTGAAAATGATTTGAAATTTGCCCGGTAACAATGGCTTGAGGAAGATAGGCAGAGCGACTCCTGAACTAACGTATTAGCTGCTATGGCTGGCGGGACTGAAGACTCTAGGCGTACGTACCGATGAAACTGGTCGCTAGCATTGCAAAAACAAGCCCGATTCTTAGTGGAATGTTGTAGTCACGCTCACGTCGCGTACACTGAACTTCACCGCTCGAACTGTCGCCAGTACAGTGTCTACGGCACCGAGTCAGTTCTTGCTATTTCCTTTTCATATTCAAGATAAATGTAATCTAACTTACTCGACGCCAGCATGGAAGTGACAATTCTCACCCGTGCTTTCCTCTGCTTCGTCATGCTCGTGCTCGTGCTCGTGATCATGGTCGTGGTCATGGTCATGGTCATGGTCATGGTCACCTTCGGCCTCCTCAACGAGAACCTCAACCTCTACGTCGTCAGGGCCAAGGCAGAACCTGCCTCCGTTAGTACCGATATGTCAATATTTTAGAAGCTAGGTTTACTTACGTCTCGCTTCCATGTGAATGGCAACCTGTGTATGTTGGCGCTATCTCGCCTGTGGCTGTTGCGGGCAAAATGATTTGATACTCGTCTGTGCCCACATGACAAAACCTATTTTAGATAAGCTTGAGAATGAAAAGGAGAGATATTCGAACTAACTCACACATCATCGCCGTGTGCATGGCACCCTGTGATAGCAGTGAAAGTCTCAGCCGCCCTCTGTATAACGGTGAAAGTTGGCGTAACAGTCGCAGCTGGAGAATACGAAGCAACACCACCGTAGACAGTGCTGGCAGAGAGGCACAAGGCCAAAAAGATGTTCAATCCCTGAATGCGAAGCATGTTTCCGATTTCCTTAATATTCTTATGAGGCGTCATGACGAGAGAAACTCAGGCAAGTTAGAGCTCTCTCTCATATATGTATCTCCGTGACAACCCTAGGCTTACCGGCCACGACAGGGTCATCTCCTGCTATATTCCATACGTTAACCACATGTATCAGCGCATAGATGGCCATCAAGGTCCTTGTTCTTGAGGTTTCTACCTTAATATTTTCGTGGTGCACTTGGCAGCGCTCGGCAGCGCTTGGCGGTTAAGATGGCCGTAGTAGCGCTTGTCATCAGTTTTATTTTGTGACACTTCAAAGTTTTGCTGTTCTTCGCTGTAGGTTGTAATAACGTTAAAATCACCGTTGTGGCCAAAGCATACCACACCCGCACCAATCGCCCTTGACTATCTATTGTCAAGTCCCATCTTGATTTAACTAGAAGTCAAACCCTAGAGCTCGATTTGACTTGGCGCGGGTGGCGTGGTTGTAGGCTAAAACATCAAACGATGCAGTGCTCTTGATATTGTATACAACTGTAACGGTTGAACTACATCGATCAAATTGACATTGTAGAAGCTAAGGACCAATATCTTATGTTATGATTTGCTTATAAATGATCTTGGTTCATGTTAAACGATACTTAGGAGATCATGTTACACAGCGGACCTTAGTAGTACTGAAGCCTCATATAGCACTACATATATAACACTGCGATCCATTCAAACTAATATTGGCAATTAAAGATAGTTGAGAAGAGGACTTTGATGTCAATTCAAGTCTTCTATTTGCTAATAGGTTGCCTTTGGTCGAGTAGTTGTCAGATCCATTACTGGCTCAGGTATACTGTCGTGGTACATGTACTTAACTCCTTAATGAACTTGTTTGGTTGAAAATTTCTTCCAATAGTCTCCGTTCATGTGATTCTTTTCAAGATCTGACACCTTGATGGTCATTAGAATGGAGTTGATGTCAATGCCAAGTTGTTGCACCTTGGCTACCCATCTGAACCTCGGGTTACCTCGTTTAAGCACTTGGCGCTCAACTCATTTTGCCAGCAAGGTACTGTCGGGAGAAGAAGACTATTCATAAAAAGTTTCGAATTCCTGAAGAGATGTCTGGAGGTTTGATTGTACCACGCACAAGCAATTTGTGTCTATGTGAAACCCGCCCACTAGCTGGAAGCATGTTAAGAGTTACTTCTGGCAACGATGTTTAGAGGTTGGTTGTTTCGAAGTATGATAACGTCTATCATCTTTCTTCATCTCAATGCTGAGACTTGCTAATTATCTATCATCTAGGACGTCTAATTTGAATTAGATAACCCTCGGAATATTGACGTTAGAGGTACAAGGGATGGGTATTAGGCTCAGAGATCTAAAGAATAAGTATAAGAAAGTTCTACCCCTTCGACAGAACGATCAAAGCATGTGCACTATTGGGTTGTCTTTGGAGCCACCTGTTTGTTGTCTCAGCCGTCACAGTTGGACCATCGATTCCGAGCCGAGATGGAGTCTCGGTGCCGTTACTACGTCTACAATGACGACAGTTAGCCTCGGCTGTTCTAGTCCGTTTCGAGCCTGGAGACTTATTCGACATCGGGAAATATGCCCTTCAGCGCCTGTGGGACACTTGATATGTGGGATATTGCGACGATGTTCTGCATAGGGGTGCTGGGCACGCGGACTAGATACGGAGCCCTTCCTTGGTGGACGTTAGCTTTTGTCTATTTGCGGCGATATAACAACGAAACTCTGGGATATTTTCGTATTGCAATCGAAGGCGAAATGATCGCGAATTTCAAGCAATGCTTTAGGAATCTGACAGATGATGCTAAGGAGCCGTGACGGCTAGATATGAGTTGTTTTCGGTATCTGATGAGTAAGACAAAATGCTATGATTTTAGCTGGAAGTACAGTGCTGTTGCTGTACGACGCGACACGACGCAGGAGGTGAAAAGCCTTGACACAGTGGTGCCTAAACCGAATTGTCACTGTGATATTATAGGTTTTAGATGCATGTCGCTGCTTGTTGTGGTCTTGTCAATGAGCCTATCAGTCACTGACTCTTCAGATTAGACTCCCAAGGCGCAGACTCCCACCGTCTATCGACAAGACGAGATTTCTGCCGTGTATAATTGAATGATCCCAAGCTTTGTTATCCGATATTCTTGGAGGGGACGATCGACGTGTTAATGCTAAGGAAAGGTATGAGCGACTCCGGTCCATATCTAACCTCAACCCACGAGTCAGCTATATTTTTCCGTCCGCCCTTCGACATCACTAGCCAAGGATATTGAGGCTGTGTAAAGCCAAGAAAATAACAAATACTCCACCAATTGATAGTGATGTTCACGATCGGACAATCTCAACGAAACGCAAAGTCGTGACGGAAGTTCGCCATCATCCCGCATAGTGAACTAGACAGACTTTTCACGAAGGAAATGTTCACCAGACTTCCATGCTAATCGTTGTAGGGAAATAATACCCTAGTTAGGTTCACTTGGCTATGGCCACTGGTACCCCGCGGGGAGACATGATCCCAGGAGACCCTGTGGAGTCGACGAGTTTTTCCACCCATTAAATTCCAAGCGATATAGGGCCATGTATCATTTACCACGACATCACCAGTAAAAAACATCGATAATAAGGGACTTTGTTAGCCAAGACGTCTTGAGTACTAGCATTTCTTTGCACAGCATTAACACAGTCTCCTCGGAATACATGTCTATGCTCCTAGGCCATGCAATCGCGCAGCAGCTTGGCAACGAAATGGAATGGGATATATGAGAGCTGCCAATTGCGAGTGAATCGTTGTCATAATCTCATTTCTAGACCAGGAATCGATCGCAATTATGAAGTTTCTTCTGTTACCATTTGCGGTAGGGGTGGCAACGGCCACCCCATTGGCCATTATGGCTGATTCGTTCATTAAGCGTGGCGTGCCTTCGTCTATCAATTACAGTCAAATGACTCTGTACGGTGGCTTTGAGCTTGCATACAATCTTACCGGCGATGAGAAATATGCCACGTGGTACCGCGGTCAGATCGACGCTCTCGTGCAGAATGATGGCACAATCAAGGATTGGGATTACGAGAAGTACTCGCTCGACAATTACCGCATGGGCAACAACCTGCTCTACTGGTATGAGAAAACGGGCGAGGCCAAGTACAAGAGTGCGGCGTCCATCATTCGTCAGCAAATCAACCGACATCCAAGAACGCCAACGGGAGGCTTTTGGCATCGTCAACCAGTATATCCTAATCAGATGTGGCTAGACGGCATTTTTATGGCGGACTCGTTCTACGCTAAGTGGACCAGTCGATTCGACAATGGTAATACGACGGCGTGGGATGACATCGCCTTACAATATGACAACATCGAAGCTCACACGCGGAATCACAAGACGGGACTGATGGCGCACGGGTACGACGAGAGCAAGGTGGCGGTATGGGCCGACCCCGTAACGGGCGCGTCCCCCTTGGTATGGAATAGAGCCGTTGGCTGGTACTTTATGTCGCTCCTGGAGGTGATCCCACTGTGGCCCCAGACACACCCAGCGCGGAAAAGACTCATCGACTATTTCACGACTCTTGCTGTCGCACTTAAGGAGACACAAGACGAGTCTGGTGGTTGGTGGCTGATCATGGACGAGCAGTATGTGGGCGACGAGAAGAACTACATTGAGAGCAGCGGATCGGCCATGTTCACTTATGGCTTCCTGAAGGGAATCAGGCTCGGTTTGTTAGATAAAGGACAATATCTCGCAGCGGCGCAGAAAGGGTACGATTTGTTAGCTGACAAGTTCGTCGTGGAAAAGAGCGACGGGACTGTTGATTGGGAAGGCACAGTCGAGGTCGGCTCGCTGAGTAGCAATGCTTCATACGCGGTGAGTTCACATAGCACTGTTCCGCTAAACCACTTTTCTGCGCTTGGTTACAAGACTAACGTTCTACAGTACTATGTTTCCGTGCCCTTAGCAGTAAATGATTATAAAGGCGCAGGACCCTTCATGTATGCTTCTTTCGAAGTAGAGACGTTGTAACGTCTAGCGGATCTAGCTCTCAATGATAACATACTCAGATTCATTTCATGCAGTGTTTTCTTCCCAATGTATGAGGTTGATCTTACCTCGACTACTGCTTGATTGCTAAGAACGACCATCGTAAGCCTCGACTGCTACTGCGGAGGTGACCCAACATGTTAATACCTACAACATGCGAAGTATTATATGAGTCTCTTCGCATGCCTTACCATTTCATTACTCAGGTGGTCGTTCGGATACCCCACCTGTATTGATGCCCTACCAGGCATTCTATACTTCCACGAATTCCCAGAGCGCAGCTTCGGCGCTAGACGTAACATCAACTAAAGTGCGGCCATCTTTGCCAATACCCACCCACCTCAACGACAACCAATGGGGTGACTGGAGGAGGCATCCCTCACTCCCTCTATAAGAGACAAGTTAAAACCAGTGCCCAGAGTAAGGAATTGAGGGGGGGAAGGGTGGGACGAAGACACTCATTCATGAAGTAATCCGAAAGCATGCATGGAGGCATATGGCATAGGGGAGCAGGATAATTGCTGACGTACTGAGGAGAAACCACAAACCACTCCCACGCCAGGTGGAGCGGGGCCGTAGCGCGAAAAGCGTAGTTCCCATCACGCCCCAAATATTTCCCGAAAGCACAGAACCCGAACCAGCCAAGCGTCTGTACGCAATCCCAGTAACATACGCCATGCTGGTCTGAGTCGTTCTCTAGACCCAGGCGCCCGTGTTGGTTAATCGCCTTGCCCGAATCGCGATGGCGGATCAAATACTTTCGTCCCGGGGAGGGCGCACGCGGACTAAAGCTGCTATCATGAGTGCAGAAGGGATCTTTACGTAGCGAAATATTCTGCTCTGTTGTGTGCGTGGGTGAGACAACTGATGCATTATCGCCCCGTTCATCACAGGTATCCATGATTGCGGGCAAGAAGAGAGGTTGGATGTATTACTTAATACCCGGAAGATTGGTGTATGTTAAGAGAGGTTGGCCCTGCATGTGGATTTGCGTGGGGAGGAAGCGTCTGACGAGATGGTTTGCAATGCTGCCGTGGGGAAGAGGGGAGGGGCCGAGGCGGGGTACGGATCTAAGCTATTTCGGGAAATGCAATATAACCAATGTTCCTTGGCACACCCTGGAGAGGATAAGACGTTCTTGATTGGGCTCAGGAGATGAGAAAAAGTGTTACCCCATCTCCTGATTCGAGATAATGCGAAACACCATATCTACATTACTTATCGCTCCTCGCTGTTATTCTTTATTCTTTCCATTTTGAGCCTGAGTTCTAGGGTCTACCGGTAGTTTAGCGTAGAAGCTTGCCACTGCCACAAGAAATCTAGAATTGAGATATCTAACTGCATGTAAACTTTGCCGCAGCTAGAACCTATCAATCGCCCGCAACGTTATCATTCGATCCATTCTCCTGGCATTACTAAAACGATCTTCTCCTCCGTCTCAACGAGTGCCGAGAGATAGTAAGGCTCAAAATAGAACAATCCGTTTTTAAACAACAATACGTCTGGTAACAGGTTTCTTGTCATCCGTTCAAACTTAAGTAGATAGATGATGCTATGCCTTCGATAGCTAAGTCCGTCGACTTGAGACAAGAACTAGTTCTTGCACGTGGAAACTAGTTGGCCAATGAGTGAGCCTGGGTTTAGTTGAGTGCCTATTTTTAGCCTTTACAACATGGTGGCGCTTAACCTACAGCAAAACACGCCAAGAGCGGCAACTTCAAACTTCTTCCCATTTCATATTGAAGATAGACGGGATACCCGACATCACGTTCAACTAGGTAGTGAAGATGTGCTCACGTTCCAGATCGAAGCTTGTTGGGACGCGTTTCTCCGCCGTATCAGCTTTTATTCACCTGTTTCTACAGCATGATAATTTTGACTTAATTAGCACCACTGCCGCCTTCAATGCCGAGAGCCAAAATTCAAAGATTAGCCTAGTCATATGGTATTATTTCACCCGTTGCTGAACGTTAGGATCTGGATTATTCTCTACTTGTACAATTGTTGGCTATGTCATATTGGCCGGAGCCGTATTTCCACTTCTATCGTAACCCCCGGTATTTCGACCTTTTTTCCTCGCACAAGGAAGAAACCCCTGTTTACTCTACAGGCTTTGCACTGCTGCTTTATACACCCTTGGTCTCTTGGCCATGCAGTATGAATCCTGGTCTCCGGGGTTGCCTCATGCGGTTTTGTGACAAGGGGAAAAGACCCCCTGCTCAATAGCAACAAGCTTGTTCGAATAGTTATATATGTTTTCGGCTCCGATTCTACGTATGACCCCCCGAGAACTTGGTATATCGTCCGTAACCCAGCAATTATATCGCGTCAGGAACAATTGAGTAACTACTTCCTACTCTACTATGTCTCTAGCCGCCTCGGTGCATGTTGGCTTCTGGACAAACTGGTCCAAGGGACAAGTTCTGGGATCAACCCTCACATTATCTCGCTCAGATGCCAATTTGCTGATCGCTTTCCTGGCTTTCTTGGTCACAATCGTCACCTCCCATATCTGGAAACTCACTTGCTTCATACTTCACGCTTTGTTTTCTTCTCCCTCGGAACCTCAAGATGGGTTTTACCATCAGCGACAGCTGCTTCTCCGGAATTCTAACGGACCAGGAGCCAGCGTTTGGACACTTTTGCAAATTCTATGGGCCTGGAGGAAGCGTACCTGGCAACCGTACTCCAAAGGCGTTCCCTTGCTAGCTATAGCAATATCCCTTACTATCAGTTTCGCAGCAGTCTCAGGTTTATCTTCGAGAGTCGTGACTGGAAGCGAAGTTCTAATATCGAATTCGAGCTGCGGCTTAATTTTGCAACCCCAGACTCCGCGAGATCAAAACGAGGTATACGTGGCCTATATCCCTTACCTTGTGAATAATACCATCGAATCGGCAATTTATGCCCAAAAATGCTATTCAGCCGATTTGTCTAGCCCTGCGGACTGCGGTGTATATGTCCAACGCGCCATAACACCTTACAATGTCGATTTCAATTCCAGTTGCCCTTTTGCGCCTCAACTATGCCGATCTCGAGATTCGAATATTGTCATCGACTCAGGGCTTCTAGATAGTGATGAGCATTTTGGCGTCAACACGTCTCCAGATCAACGAGTGCAACTACGCCAGGTAACCACCTGCGCACCCCTGGTCAGTGAGGGATATAACTCGTCTGCTTGGGAACCTGAAGGACGTCAACTTACACGATACCACTACGGAACCTCCTCGGCAGCATCAACTTATGACGAAGGTGACTACACATTTCAGTTTCCGAATGTACGATCAAGGGCCTCACTTCAACTAAGTTCTACATATGGGATTCAAGATTATAACTTAGTGTGAGTGGTCAGCGATTCGACGATGGCTAGAAAGACATGTTGACTTTTGTGGATTCAGTGCGTTTTCAGCTCATTTCCTCAATGGGTCCATTTACGGTCCATCCTCCTTCACTCCTATTGCGGACCTACGGCGAAATAATAGTGACATTGTCCTCGTCGGCCTTTCATCAAGCAATATCAAGTTCATAGAGAAAACGAATGATCCATGGTATCGGGCAACTAGGGACTTGGGGGGCGCATTCCAGGCTGATGAGGCAGGGCGAGCTCTAGGATGCAGTGTGCAGCAACAATTCTGTCACAGTAGCCTTCCGGGTTCAAAAAACTGCACTTCTCTGGGCGCACTCTATGATACTTTTGTAGAGATGAGCGAGATGTTAGCGGAGCATGAGGTGGAGCTGCAGCGGTTTCAATGGATATACACAGCAGCTATTTCGGCGGGTTTTGATTTGAAGACGATGATCCAAACACTAGGGACCCAAGCTCTTACAGCAAGGACTTCGCTCACCAGCAACACACAAGGACCACTATTGGATAATCAATGGCAGTTGGACGTGCTGTATTGGTATTCCGTACAGATGGCGTTAATCCAGAAAGCCTTCATCAACACGGCCATCGGGCCATCCGATCCGAGATTAGTAAAGTTAGGTTACTACCAACCTCCGACTAACACACTCGAAAAGGAGATGTGCCGTAGCCAGGTGTGTTTGATTTGGCCCTATTCGAAAATTTCCCCTTGAAACTACTTCATCTAGTACCCATCGCGACTAACAAATAGCTGCAGAAAATGATTAGCACAGCTTTTGTCTCATTTAGCGTCCTAGGACTGGCAATTATAGTCTTTCTAGGCATTCTCATTATGGCGTTGTCGATGGCAATACTGCCCCTTGCCAACTTGACTCTAAGCGTACTGAAGAAGGACGTTTCTCATCTTCGCGAATGGTGTGCCGGTAGTCCATACCAACTGCACCGTCTCGCCAATGAAGAGATCAGCGCGGGAACTTGGTCACGGGCCGACGAAGAAATCCCGGTTACTGATAAGTACGAGGCTTTAGCTCTATTGGAATTTTCCGATCCAACCCACACGCGACTTAGGCCGCCACCTGAGAAGTATTGCAGTTATTCAGAACACGGAAGAGAATATAGTTCGGCGCAAACGGGGGCCGAGTGATAGGTACACTCCAGTTATACCAAAACTTTCAGCCAACCCTGGTCACGATAATAAGGCAGACGAGAGGGCTCATGGCATTCGCGAGCCTCCGCATCCTAATTTCTTGTCTCGTGTTAGCAATTGAGCCATGGGGAGATTTTCCGGGATGTCGATCAGTTAAGGAATGGTAGTTGCCATGCTACAACTTCTTGCAAATCCATCTAGCCAAGCGATGTTGAAGGCAATACTATCACCCCTTCAGAGGGGATTAAGCATACCGGGCTCTTTAATTCATCTAATTGAGTGACGTAAAGATGACTTCGATAGTTATAAGCGCGGCAACTAGTACTATCCGGGACATTCGCCTATAGAAAAACGCAGACCGTCGTAACTCTACATCAAGGCCTCTATCCAAAACGCTATTCCTCATTTTCTGCTTTTAACTGTATTTGGATCTCTCTCACAGTATCCATGAAGCGAGCTGCACTCATAGCGGTGAGAATATGCCACCAACCATGCATCTCCAGAAGCCAGGCCCAAGGCAGCCCGAGCTTTTCCCGAAGTTCTCTTAGCTCCGCGCAGAACTCGAGATCTATATTCCATAGAACATAGGCTACGCCCATCAAAATGAGAGCTATCCGCCCCCGAATCCTCCATTCAGCAACCTTGGCTTCTGGAAATCCTGGTTTCCGCCAGTAGAACAAGTAAACACCTCGCATTATAATGAGAGAAAGCGCAATGGAAAACTCGATTACGTGGTAGATGATTTTCCCAGTCCAGATGTAAAACATCGCGAAAAGGGGGAAGACGGTGGCTAGGCTGATGTTGATGAGCTGATCGTAGGCAGACGAACGTCGAACTGTCAAAAGGCCTTGCAACATGGACCAGACTAGGCCAAGCATTGCAAGTTCGTCTCCAAATTGGAGGCTTTGTCGAAGAGTTGCATGGAACGAGAAAGACGCAATGCCAAGAACGAAGAGAGAAATCGACATGAAATCAAGCTTTGGTGCAAAAAGACCGCGGCTTCCAGGGCCGTACATATATTGAAGGGCGAAGAAGACTAACGATGGCTCATGAAAGTTAGAAACGAACCTGTTATTTCTAGGTCAGGGGGCAGGTGTACCATAAGCCAAGTTTGTTAAGGTATTGATGAATTCGGCAAAATATCTAGTGACAACATAGTCTTCCTCGCAGAAACTATACACGGATTAGTGATTTTATCTAGAAAATTGATGCATTGGAGTAGTTCAAGAAAGACTGAGATTTTGATTACTTTGCGCTGCTGGTTGGAGGGCTCCAGGCTCCGCTCAACGCGTAGCGATCACCAGCGAAGTGACGGTTATGATGACCCATGTGGATTGAGGGAACCAGATTCTCTTTCGATTGAACAGATAATTCTGCTTATTATATTAGTAATCTTATTTCAGTATTGTCGTTGTCCGAAGTCTGTATGTTATATCATAGTGATAGGACAAGGAGGAATTGAAAGAAATCATTGGCTGGGTTGTGCAATGTAAATAACGTGCACGGACAATTGTGGCTATGTGTGGCTGGAAAATTCCGCGGAGTCCGGTATCATGACGGTCCTTACCTAATTCAATCAAGCGTCTAACCCTTGTTATTAATAAGTAGAGACGTAGCCGAGCTCTCTGTCTTTCTTTTTTTTGCGAATCCGGGCGCCGCGGTGCCCATCATGCATTGTTCTATGCATGGGTCGCTCTTGTCGTATACATCGGTTAGCTACTAAGAAGAGCAAACGATGACGGCGTGTCCCCATCTGTCCGCAAAATCTCCGTAGGCTCGCAGTATTGCAGCCATGGGAAACTCAATTATATTACCGGAGAGGAGATTTGAGCGGCTGTGAAATGTTGTGTACCCGTCTAGTCGGGCAAATAACATATCTTGTTAGCTGCAATTATCATTTTCGGAATACTTCATTTTTGACCTGAATGACAAGAAAAATGAAACCAGATTAATAACAAGTAAATGAATAAAAATTCGAACAAGCGGTGTGGTGTCGTAAGGATTCTATGCTATAGATTAAGGTTAGAAATGATGTGTCAATTGGACATCCTATTGGAGATTGTTTACGCTCTACCTGAGATTTACCCAGAACTACCATAACAATGAGAGTAAGCCAATACTAGTAATAACTTGAACGAGTCTTGCAACAGGTAGACTAACTTGTTTAACTAAACAATATCATTTTATACTATAAAAAGTTGCTACATTGTATTAATGCCTTGTTGTTTCATTTTACAGGATCTCGACGTAGTCAAGCTTCATGTTGCACTCAATATGCTTCCTGCTTCATCTAACCAGAATCTATAAGTATCTACTCAGGTGTCACGGAACAGAACTGCAGCTCTACACCATCACACTATCAAAAGATAGAACGTTATCAAGTCAGAAACTTGACCGTCTACAGCCACTTATATAGTTGGAGCCGTGACACCAGGTCTATTGTGGGTTTGTCATTGGGTATCTATTCAGTACTACTAAAGCAAAATCCACCGGTAACATCAATATAAATGCTTGGATATCTGACAAACATGTCGCAACAACATCACCCCGTAACATTAGGCACCAAGCTTGTAGGTACGCTCTTTGAAACAAGCTCAGCCAAGGTCGCCAGCGTATCGTTACCCATGATCTTCAGCACTGGCACGGCGACCTCAAAGGTCTTGAGACACCACGAGCGGATATCGACCGCGACGAGTGAATCGATGCCCACCTCCTTGCTGCGCATCGACATGAGATGATCATCGTCGGCCGTCGTGAGTTGCAGCGCTCTACGGAGCCGGGCGGCTAGGGCACCTTTGACGACGTCCTCGACCTCCCTCTGCGTCACACACCGCTGAAACATATCACTGATAGAGGCACCATTGGCGACTACCCCGCCCTCCTTGCCCATCCTAACATCCTCCCCTTTGGTCTCATGCATTAAGAAGGCCGCGAATCTCGGATTATCAGCCCATACCGGCGGATCCGCCGCGCCAGCTTCCACAGGTCTAAGCCCCGTCGACAAAACCGCCCGTCCTTCCGTCCCCTCGCGCTCACGGTGTATAGCCTCGGCGATGATCTGATGATAGTCCGCCTCAGATAGATGCATGAAGTACATCTTCGAGATCGTTAGGTCCAGCGCCCTACCCTGCCCCCTCTCCAGGTATCCCACCCCGAAGATCGAGCCCAGATCAATAGCCGTGCCGGCCAGCCCGCGCTGCCGCCGCTGGGCGGCCAGGGCGCACATATACGCGTTCGCGGCAACGTAGTTGGCCTGGCCCGGGTTACCGTAGACGGAGGTGACAGAAGAGAAGAGCAGGAAGAAGTCGAGGGGGTCTAGGTCTGCGGAGGCGAAGAGTCGGTCTAGAATCGTGCTTCCCTGGGATTTGGGGCCGAGGACTTTGATGAGCTGGGGGAAGGTCATGTTGCTGATAGATACGTCCTCTAGGATCACGGCGCCGTTCATTACCCCCGCGATGGGTGGGAGGGTGGTGGCGATGGTTTGCTTGATGGCTCGGAGGCCGGCTTCGTTGGTGATGTCCCTAGAGCGATGATCTTGTTAGATCTGTTATTATTCGGGAAACGAGGAGAAGCGAGGTGACTTGCCCTGGCATAATGGCTATGGTGGCCCCGTTGCGAGCGTGAGTCGCGATCCAATTCTCGGCTATCTTGGGGTTCCTAGAGGTGAGGACGATTGTTCTTGCGCCCTTCTTTACCATCCAGTCGCATAGTGACGTTCCAAGCTTGCTGACTAGTCCTATGATCCAATACGTCTTGTCCGCCTTGAATAGTACCGACTCGCTATCTAATCTCGTAATCGGTACGGATACCCTATTTGATAGGGTCCAGTCTGTAACGGTCAACGGGTCATTGATTAGGTTTTCTTGACCGGTAAGCTCGGTGACGGAAACCGCACTCGTGGCTGCTACTCTTTTTCGTCCCTCAAGTCTTGTACTACCGTCTAGAGCATGTTGTAAAAGGTCGGCCAGACTCGCAGAGTTACTAGCGATACTTTCGGACCCATGGAGAGAGAACAATGTGTGGAGGGTCTCACATCGGCAATGAGGAGGCAAGCAAGAGAGGGCCGTGAAGTGGTTCTCCCAGCTATGACCGGCTTCGGCGGCGGCCCGCTGTGTCAGTCCCACGAAACAAGAAACCGTGGACGGCAGGATCCTCTTCAGCGCAGAGCGGCTGATATAAGGGCGGAGTGTTACTTGTGAGTCATCAGGCGCATCCCGTCGCTCTTCATGGGAATCCGTCATGAAAACTACCTTGATGTTCTTCGAGGAGGCTTTTGTGGCAATGGCCTCGGCGATCACTGTGGGTGCATTGTGTACCACGACCATCTCCTGAGATCCTTCCCATAGAGAATCCAAAATAGCCGAGGCTACCAACTGCGCCGCTACGAGGGCGAGGAGGGCGACGTCGTTGAGTTGCGTATCGGGACAAAGAACTGCTGAGCTCGAAGGGATGCGGAGTACTGATGCTGGGGACGAGACGAGGGCAAGATAGTTGGTTTGGGATACGGGCTCAATCCCTAAAGCTAGGAACCCGTACCCCCGACGAGTCCTGATGGCGGATGTAATTGTATGCGTGGTGTTTATATCAATTACCTGCGTCTTTTCCTCTGCCGTGCTGTCCCTTGACAGCGACAGCTGTTTAGCAATCCATTTTGATTCATCTCGTTGCAAAACGATGGGACTGCTTCGATGATCTATCTCCCGCGTTATTTGTCTTCGTGTCGAGTTATAGCGATCATTCAAGGTAGAGACGTGTTTTATTCGCGGGAGCAGCTCTCGCCCTTGCGGGTCGATAACTATTTCCGGTTCAAAGCTCCACAGGGTCTTGCCATCTCGGCCCTGAGGCGACGAGGTCGTGAGAAGACGAAGCACGAATTCGAATATCTGACGCGCACTTAGACTTGCTGGCGTGTCTATGTCCAAGAATTGGAGACAGAGTCCGGCTGTCTCGTTGATAGCTGACCGCCCAAAACCCACGGTCATGTTGGAGTAGGGCTTCTTTCCCCGGCGACCCGTCGTGAGCCACAACATGGTTTTGGGTGATGTGAACATCGGCTTGAGACTTTGGAATTCGTCCTCGGTGATATCCTGAAAGACGGGCTTGTCGAGGTCGGTTAGAGAGACGAGAACGGAACTTGGATGCACGAGGCTATGGTCGACTTCCCCAAGAGTTTTGTACATGTTGGTTTTCACTACAAAAGTCTCCGAGATTTGGCGTAGCTCTTCGGCCAAGGAGGCGGTGTGATCTGATGTGCCGCCAATGATGAAGAAGTCGGAGATGGGGGCTTCGGGAGGCGACGTAGCAAGAGGAGCACGGAGATGCTGCACACGATCATTAACAGCCTGGGAGACGAAGTTTGAGAAGCCCAGGATGCTTTCAAAGTCCTTCGGAGCAGCTTCGTCGATTCCAGAAAACCCGGTAGCCTTGAGCAGTTCGTCCCAGCGAGCAGCTGAGACCAACGGCGAGGTTACTCGCCCTTCATCGACACCAAGCCACCACCCAGGTAAACTCCCAAAGATGAAGCCAGGGATTCCTCCCGGCTGAGTTTCGTCATTGGGTTCGACGACGACGAGGAAACCCCCGGGCTTAAGAAGTTTGCGAATATTTCGCAGAGTTGTCTCAAGATTCACTGTTGCATGTATGATGACGAAAGCGACGAGCAGATCATACCCGCCCTCCTCGTACCCCTGCTCGATAGGGTCTTTCTCCACATCAAGCACGCTGAACGTCATGGCGCGCCGGTGTGGGTGCTCGCGCCGGTGCTTGGAGAAGATTGCATCCTGAGTCTCCGCGAATCCGACGGAGAGGTCCGTGGAAGTGTAACTGAGGAAGTTCGATCCAACCTCTGCAAGAATACCCTTGGTCGCGGCACCAGTACCGGCTCCTATATAACATTAAGTCAGGCAACCATGATTAGGCAGGGAAAAGGGCTTGAGGCGAAGGCAGGTTGGAATTAGCCAAGCTTACCTATCTCTATAATCTTCATATGTGGATAACGATCGGCAATCTGGCTTATGATCCGACCAACCCACTGCGTGCATTCACTCAGTCCGAACCCGCGGGCATAGTACTCGTCGAAAAGACCCGATGTACGCAGTTCTTCCAACATGTCGACTTCGCCCCTAAGCGCTCGTGGCATCCCCTGGCCCACGATGTGCATCATGGGCACATCTGGTATGCTGGGCAATGTTTTACCTGCCTGGATAACGTCGTCCAAGGTGTCGTCTAGCCACTCTCTCCGCATCCACCTGTTTTGTCCCTCATCTGAGTAAGAGATAACTTCTCGAGCGTAGTCCAGGTAGTACTTGAGATGCGGGGATGCTGTAGACACGCTAACATCGTCATGGTCACTTTGGAGCAGTCTTCTCAAGTAGAAGTTCGCAATCCGCACCAATGTAGGGAGGATTTCTGAATGGTACTCTCCCACTACGGCGTCACCATTCGCTGCTGACAAGCCATCCGGCCCGCTGCGCACCCAATGCGTCTCGTAGAACACCTTCTTATCATCCTCCTCGGATGTCTGCTGTAGTGGCTTGAGTATTATATCCTGAAACTGCACCGCCGCGTTATCGCCAACATCAGAGTAGATGTCAATGTCGGCAGAGAACCCCTGTGCTTCGGATGTCGGTATATCGACGTTTGAGTCGACGGGGATCAATGCATCTTAAACACGGAACGGCGCTCTCGGAGGGTGAATGCCAAATCCTTGAGATTTATTGTTGGATTCGTGTTCAAAAAAGTTTCATATGCGAGCAGGGCTTTCCGCAGAGATGTCTGGGAGCCTGCTGAGAAGACAATTGGGGAGAAAAGGACGACCTCGTCGTGATAGCCATTAATTGACGTGCCGTTTGTCATCTGATTCCAACTTTCAAGAATCGCATGGGCGTTTGTGCCTCCAATACCGAAGCTACCGAGTATGGTTATTAAGTTTATTATTACCTAGAGAGATGGCGAGAACAATAGAAACCACACGCCTGACAACTTACCTGTTCACACTAGCACGCCTAGGTCCGCCTCCTTCGATTTTAGGCCACGGTTTCGTAGTCTTGCTTATCTTGAAATTCCTGTAAAACGGTACCACGGATTCACTGAGATTATCGAAGTGCAAATTTGGAGGGATGCAAGCATGTTGTAGTGCTAGAGAGGTCTTGAGGATGCCGGCAATGCCGGCCGAGCCTTCAGTGTGCCCGATAACTGTCTTCACGGAGCCGACATACATTGGATGCCGACCCGGTAATAATGTGCTCGTTTCATCCGGGAAAAAGGCCCCGTACATGCCGGCGGCTTCTATGGGATCTCCAGCGGGAGTCCCGGTGCCGTGCGCCTCGAAGTACTGGGGTTGATCTGAGCGCTTGAGTAAGTCGAGACCGGCCTTCCTGTACACGCTACAAATCAATTCTTTCTGAGCAGATGAACTAGGTTGAGCGAGGCCGCTCGACGTAGAACCGTCTTGGTTGACCCCGGTCTCTCTGATGATGCACTCGATGTCGTCTCCATCCGCAAGCGCTTTGCTCAGGGTTTTGAGGACGATCACCGAAATCCCGTCGCCGCGGGCATAGCCATTGGCATCCCGGTCCCACATCCTGCTGAGGGAGTTGGGTGACAGCATCTTCAACTTGCTCATGGCAATGTACTGTTCCGGCCCGAGGAGTAGGTTGGTGCCGCACGCCACGGTTACCTGGCAGTCACCGGCCCTCAGAGCCTGGACGGCCATGTGCACCGCGACAAGACTTGACGAGCATGCTGTATCGACCGTGATAGAGGGTCCTTGCCAGCCAAAAAAGTAAGAGATGCGGTTCGATATTATGCTTCGGCTAGTCCCCGTTGTCATATAGATGGGGACATTCTGCGTGTCCCTCAAAAGGCTGGCTTCGATATCCCCTGACATCACCCCAACATATACGCCCGTGTTACTTCCCCTCAGACCCTCCACCGTCAATCCAGCTGCCTCTACGGCTTCATACACAGTCTCGAGCAGGAAAGACTGTTGGGGGTCCAGGCTCCTAGCTTCTAGGGGGCTAGTATTAAAAAACTGGGCATCGAATGTCCTCACGTCCCGGGATATCAGGTACGATTGTCTGACGTTGCAGTGGCCATGGTAGGACCCGTTGGGGTGATACCATCCCTCCGGATTGAAACGATCGTCCGGTATCACAGAACGTACATCCCGGGGTTGGCGGAGAAGCTCCCATAACGCCGATACCGAGTCGACATTGCCGGCGAAGTGGCAACCGCTTCCCACAATGGCGATCGGCTCTCGGGTGTTATCAGATGACATTTTGTAAGGGGACTAAAGTTAGCAATGAGATAGTAGGTCCGACCGAGCAATATAGAGTACTAGTATTAAATGATAAGTCCCTCGCAGAGATCGTCGAAAGTAGGTAACAGCTCTTCTAGCAAGCTCAACGCTTCTAAAGATAACGGTTCCATCACCCAGTCCCGAGGTCCACGAGAAGGGACACGCAGACTCCAGAAAACCCCTATATTCGTCATGGTCCCCACCGCTTTGTTATCGTGGAGACACATGTTTAGGCATGCAAACGGCGGGATCGCCATTTGTCATGGAATCATGTAGGTCCCACAACCAAATACGACCATTAAAATTGATACTGCATTCAAGGCTAAGATCAAAATTATCGTTCTCCGTTTTTCTTATTTTCCTTTACTAATATGGTGTAGAGTATTATTGTGTTAATAGATACCTTAAAAGTTGTATTTTGAGCAGTGTGAAATTTTCATTTGGGTTAGCTCTGATACGGGACAAGGGAAAAGGAGGTGAGAAACATTCTCTGCATCACATCGCACGCAGCCTGCATAAGCATGTATGAAATAACATGCATATAAGCTAGTCAGAACGTGAAGCGGGCACGAATAGGGATGGTGGTAATTTTATTGAATTGATCCTTTGAACTCTCTGGACCAGGATCTACGAAGGGCCTACCCTTCTTGACACGGTTAGACGGCGACAAAGTTCTGCAAGGACCAACCGCCCTTGTTCGGCAAACTAGTGGTGACATTGTCTGCGTAGTACCTTCAAACAACTAATACTACTCTAAAGTCTCTGGTATACTAGTATTAGTGTTCAAACATTTCAACAAGCTCTAAGTCGGTAACCGACCTGGCGGATTCTAATCGTTGCCACACTCGGTGTAAAGCTACAGATCGTATTTGTATAATGTACCCTAGGGTAAGCTTTCATACAGCACTGCAGCCGCCTTTAACTGAACTGCTTCGTCTCTTTTACTCGAATGGACGGCATAGAGGTCAGTCAATCCACCACGTTCGGTATCCAAGATAATACTAGAAGTCTACATATGTAGTCTTAGAGTGACAATAGACAACATGGCCAGCACACACTCTAAAGTAGCACATTGGAAATATAATTTACTCCCCCATATTGTCGACAGGGTAGCCCGCGACGCACCGGACACGCCGTACGGTCTTTGGCCGATATCGTCGATGTCTTATGAAGAGGGTTACCAGACCATCGCTTATTCACTGTTGGCGAATGCCGTCAACGGTTTGGCATGGTGGCTTGCGGAGCATCTTGGACCAGGCCAAGGAGATGTCGTTGTCTGTTAGTCTGAGTTTGAATCTTGACTTGTCTCTCTCTCAACCAACGTCGACTCTTCTGTCAACGTCTACCTTAACTAACCATTTCACTCCTCTACCCTCAGATGTCGGCCCCAACGATTTACGGTTAACGGCCTTGCTTCTCGCAGCCATCAAGACAAACTACGTGGTAGGTAAAAGAGTCCAGGAATTATGTCCCGTCTTGGTGTCAAGACCTTCTCCGAGACAAGCTTTACTAAAACAAACGACCTCAGATTTTCTTCTCATCCCCGCGCAACAGCTCGGCCGCGCACAAGGCGCTGCTCGAGACGCTGAAGTGCAAGACGCTGGTAACAACCAGTCCTGCGCCGCCACCGGCTCTCACCATCCTCGAAGTCGTGAAGCCTCAGAAGCTCACGATCCCGGAAGTCGACGAACTGATTAGTAAAGTGTACGCCCATTACAAGTGCGATAGGACGTATGAGAAGAATGGCCGGGACCCCATCTGGGCTATGTAGGTCATTTTCTTTCTCTTTGTTAGTTTCGTGCAGGTCACCTGCCTAGCATGAGGGATAAGTCCATCTAAACCCAATCACTCGCTGACTGACTCTCTCACTAATCATCGGCAGACACACATCAGGTTCGACGGGCTTCCCTAAGCCCATCATCTGGACATCCGAAGCCATTGCGCGCCACCATAACGGCACGGACACCGCACCGCCCGAGGGGGCGCGATCTCTCGACCACTTTGAGCGTGGTAAGAGGGTGTTGACCACTCTGCCGCCGTTCCATGTACGTCAGCTTTATTGAGTAATAAAGGATTGATAATGAAGTGTAAAACTAACGCATGGCAGGGAGCCGGCTTGGGACAATACATCTTCTGGGGTATCCCCTTCGGCAGCACGCCGATTGCCCCCTTGTCAACGGCTATTCCCACTGCCCTAGGACTTGTCGAGGCCCTCAAACAGGCGCCAGCTGACATCGCGTTGCTGGTTCCTTCAGTAGTGGCAGAGTTAGCTGAGGACCCGATTAGTCTTGAGTATGTCGCAGCGAATATTAAGCTGCTCGTATATCTTGGGGGTGATCTACCGCAAAGTATCGGGGATCGCGGTATGTTTCTCTCATTCTCATCAATGAAAGACTTGTTCACTGTTTATATGGTAATACTTGTTTGATGGTTTTGCCCGGTCTGTTTTCCTGTCGCAACCAAGGTCCCCCTCCGCTGCCAATACGGCTGCTCGGAGATTGGATTTGCGCACCAGCTTTGGCCAACAGAGCTAGGGCCTCTGGACTGGAAATACATCCGGTTTCACCCGTGCACCGGGGCCATCTTCGAGGAAACGGTGGACGGGACCTACGAGCTAGTATTTAAGCGGCATCAGCAAGACTCCTCCTCCTCCACCTCTTCCCTACCACTACTTAAGACCCAATCCATGTGGTCCATCTCGAACCAGGAGCATCTCACTGAGTTCCGGACCCGCGACCTCTGGGAGCCGCACCCGGTGGTCCCCGACGCCTGGCGCTGGGTAGCCCGGACTGACGACATCATCGTCTTTCTTAACGGTGAGAAGACCAACCCCGTCACCATGGAGCAGGGCGTGGTGGCGAGTAATCCTGGGCTTCTCGTCGGCGCCATTGTTGTTGGCGCGCAGAGATTCCAGGCCGCGCTGCTGGTTGAGCCTGCACCCACCCTAAATATCGAAAACACGGCGGACGAGGCCGCCTTGATCGAACGTATCTGGCCGAGCATCGAGGAGGCTAACAGCATCGCCCCCGCGCACGCGCGCGTCGAGAAATCCATGGTCCTCATCGGAGATCCGAAGCGCCCCTTAATCCGCGCGGCTAAGGGCACAATCCAACGTGCAGTGAGCCTGGCGCAGTACTCCGCCGAGATAGACAAGCTGTACGCCGCCGCGGATGCCGCCGAAGGAGATAATGACATCATGGCCGACGAGACGCACATCCTGCTTGACAGAGAGACCATCACGCGACGGATCCGGGAGACCGTGCTCTCTACTACGGGGTGGCAAAATATAGAGGACTCCACCGGCTTCTTCGACAGCGGAATGGACTCGCTGCAGGCGTTGCGCATCATCCGCGCTCTGAGAGGTGCGCTGGGAGCGAGCCACCTAGCGCTGTCTACGCTATATCATAACCCGTCGGTTGCGCGCCTAGCGGAGGCGATTCTGTCAAAGAAAAGTAGTAACAGCGATAAAGATCTCATGCAGTCGTTGCTGGGTACTTATTCAGGGCTTATACAGCAAATCAAGCCGACAAAAAACAACGACACAACGACTGTTGATAATACGGATGTCATCCTCACCGGCTCCACGGGGACGCTGGGGACACAGATTCTACGTGCCCTCCTCGATAGGCCAGGGATGGGTCATATATACTGCCTGAACCGTGGTGCCGGCGGAGACGCCGTGCAGCGCAAACGCTTCGAGGCCGCCGGTATTTCAGGGGGACGACTCGATAACAGAGTTACATTTCTGCAGGCCGACCTAGCGCAGCCGTTCCTCGGCCTCGAGGAAGACGAGTATGAGACGCTGCGATCGCGCGTGGGCTTTGTCGTCCATAACGCGTGGCCGGTCAATTTTAACATGGATCTGCTCGCTTTCAGACCACAACTCGCCGGACTGGTGAACCTCTTTGCGCTCTCTAACGCCGCGGCGGCGTCGGGAGGAAAGAAGAAAATCAAGTTCCTCTTCGTTTCATCCGTAGGAGTCGTCATAGATGGAACATCAGGAAATGCCCCTGAAGACCTTGTCAAATTGCCAGAGAAGCAAGACGGCGGCAGCAGCAGCAGCAACGGCTACTCCAGAAGCAAGCTCATCGCCGAGCACCTATGCGACGTCGCCGCGCGTCATCTCGACATTTCCGTCATCGTTGCTCGCGTAGGCCAGGTTGCCGGCGCGATCAGTCACAAGGGCGTGTGGAACCCAGTTGAGTGGCTGCCGAGTTTGGTCATGAGTTCGCGGCACCTCGGGTGTCTGCCCGACAACTTGGGTCCGCGCTTCTCTGCTGTAGATTGGGTGCCCGTCGATGCGCTAGCTGATGTCGTGGTAGATCTGGTAACACACGACTCCAGCAACAATACCGGAGGAGACGTAGCAAAAGAATCGGCGGAGGGGGCCGGGGTACGCAATATACGGAACCCCGCCGTTGTGAATTGGGAAGACGTGCTCCCCGCTATCAAGGAGGGTATCGAGGGTCACGGGACCATCGAGGTGGTGTCTGCCGATGCCTGGCTGCATCGACTGGAGAAGAGTGTCGAGGCTACTACAGATGATGCTGGTGCTATAGCGGCGAACCCGGCCGTTAAGTTGATCGAGTTCTATAAGAACAGCGTGTGGAATGCCAGTGCTGGGCCTCTAAGTTCGGAGGCGCCAATGGCTATTGAGAAGGCTCTGGATGCCAGTCCGACGCTAAGGGATCTGCCACCGGTGAGCAGGGTTTGGATGCGCAAGTGGGTTAACGAGTGGTTAGCTGCGGCGGCAGAGAGGGACGTTTAACTAAGGGTATCGTTGATCGTGGTGATTACTTATTGACTACGGCTTATGAGGTTTATTGATTGATGATTTGCGAGTTAGATTGTGTCAGAATTAAGGGGCTGCGCTGTATGGGAGTTACAATTTTCAGTGCTTCGAACAGACCCGATCAATTGAGACCTATTGGAATCGCTTATTTCTGACAACCTTCGTCTAGAAATGAAGGCATAGTCTGTCTCCATGTGCTGGAGACCAAACGCCACGTCCACACGGGGTCTTCAAAAAAAGGAATTTAGACTATGGAAGGTTATCATTAAAGTATAGCGGATGCTTAGGTTCTTTAGAATATCAATGACGATAAGCTCTGTTCCTAGTTTATATTGGACTTGAGCAGTCAAATATGTTGACCTCTGCTTGGAAGCCAAGGGCCTTTAGAGAGAGAGAACTACGGCGTAACCCTATCATACGCTATATTGCTCTATTTTTGCTATTCCTTTAGCTATCGCGGGAGAAGACGGGAATGAGGCTCCAGAAGATGTATAACTAGTAGTATCATGGCCCCGAGTTGGAAACTGACTGCGTGCTTATTACTATGACTCTAGATACAAATAAATTGAATATCTGCGTTGGCCAAATAATACCCCGTCTTAGCCTCTATACAGTAGACTTCACGCCAATGGTCATTCATAACTTTTCAGGTCCCCCTTTCAGTCGAATCATGGCTTCCTGGGTGCACGTCAAGATGAGGCGGCCGGTCTCGAGGTTCCACATGCGCTGGTGGATGAACGCCCTCTCCTCTCCGGCCCAAGACGTCTCTCGCTCGACCACGACCCAATCATCAATCTTTACCGACGGCTCGTGGAACGCCAATGTATGATTCAGGGTCGCCGCCATGGTCACGTTCCGCATGCCGGCGCCGACCCTTTCGGGGTTCGCGTACAGAGGCACGCCCAGGAGCACTTGGTCGGACATGTAGGCGAGCGCCGCCATGTGCGTCGCCGGGGCCGACTGGGCGGAGACGGGCGCCGACCGCGCGAACCCGCGCGTGCGGCACTCCCACGGCTCATCGGTCAGCACGAACCCGAAAGGGCGCCAGTCGAACGGGTCTTTCTCGTGGTCCATGAGCTGCCAGAGGGGATTCCCGCTGATCGCGGCCGCCGTCAGGTGCTTGTTGGCGTCCTTCTCTATGTCATCAGGGCGGAGGCCGTCCAGTTCGGGAAGGGGCAGACTGTATTGCAGCATCGCGGTTTGGGGCTTCTTTGGACTTCCCTGGAAAGAGATGGTGGCGATGTAGACGCACTGGCGATCTTGTAAGGCGCGGACCAGACGCGTCGCCAAGTTCCGGCCATCGTGAATCCGTTCTACCTGGTAGATGACCTGGCTGTTGGCCTTGACAGTCACGGGGCGCAGGAAAGACGACTGTGACGAGTAGGGTTGAAATCCAGGAGGTACAGTGGCAGTGGCTGCCATGATGGCTTGGGATAGTAGCAGCCCTCCGAATACAGCGCGCCCACTCGGCTGCGTTGTGAAAGGCCTGGGAAGGATGTATCAGATATGGCGTTGATGACTAAGGAAGGTGTTGATGATAGATGCGCATAGACGTACTCTGAATTAGCGAAGGTATCAGGACCTTCTGCTGTCACTGGCGTTACCGCGACAAGTC